>CM053509.1:134749195-135274982 GCA_028627145.1 Eidolon dupreanum | reverse complement strand
GGTCTCTGGAGTAGTCACCAAGGGCAGCTGGCTGGAGGGCAGTGGTGATGGTAGTACAAGGGGCAGAGGGGCGACTGGCTTGCTGGGTGTGTCCAGGAGCTTGATCTTGCCACCCCTGAGGTCTTCCCGCAGTGAGAAGGGGTTGACTCGAGTCAGATTGTCCCCCCAGTTGGGGAGTGATTCTGGTGATGGGGGCAGGAAGAGGTCTGACCGGCTTCGGGAGAGCCGGGGGTCTGGTCTGGGAAGCGTGGCAGAGGGACCCCCTCTTGGAACAGACCCTGTAGACAGAGAAGTCTGTGATCACTGTTCTCAGCATTGATGATTTCTTATGGGCCTCGTTTATTCACCAAGAGGGTGGTGGGATTAGAGCTTAGAAAAGGGAGTCTGATAGGATGCTTTGGAAAGGGGAAGATGTTACCTCCAGTCCCCTTTTACCTCTTTCCTTTTTTCCTTCCTTCAGGCTCTAGAATTAGAAAACTATCTTTGTTGAAATATCCTCTCACTCCACCCCCTTCTCAATTAATAAACATACTTAGTTTCCCTCAGATAATTCCCTGAGCTCTAAGGAGGAGAGAGGCAAAAGGACTCCAGTTGTGTCAAGGTTATACTCACTTACCCTTAATTTGTGTCAGGGGAGCCCTGGTGAGGGGGGCTGGCTCAGGCAGCTGCTCCAGGATCCATTCCAAGTGCTGGGTGATTTCAGTGAAGGGTGCACGAGCGCTGGGTTCCATCTGAGGGGTAAGGAGAGGGGCAGCTTCACTTAATGTTCCAAAATCGAATCCCTGAGTTTTCTTCCCATCACCTGGAACAGGACAGCCTTGTCAACTGATGGATTGGGACAGAGGGCAGGGAGGGCGAGGCTCTTACGCTGCAGCAATGGATGGCCAGGAGCAGGAAAGGCAGTGGGCAGTCATCCCCTACCAGGGTCCGGAAAGCAGGCACATCTAGGCCAAAATCCTGTGAGGAAAGAGAGAAGGGGCCTCAAAGTTAGCCTTCCTTGGCTAACTTCCTTCTGTATCCTAGTGTGGACCTCAATCACTAGTGACTCCTTCTTAGTTATGAGCTGCCCAGTGTGGCGTTTCCTCCTTTTCAAACCTGGAGACATCATTCACCTCAGTACGGGGTAGGTAGTCCGGGTCTGCAGGTACTCGCGCGATGAGCTCACAGAGGACAATCCCAAAGGCAAAAACATCAGCCTGGGGGGAGGAGATAATGTCAGGGGGAGGACTTGACAGTTTTCATGTCAGAATTTTGTCAGAAAGTGTCAGAATTCAGGGGGGAGTCTTGACAGTTTTCATGTGTTGGAGGGGTGCCTGTAAGGGGCAAGGGGGATCTTGGGGGCCTCCTGAATATCTGGTAGGGTTGTTTAGGAACTTGGGATGGGGTCCTTTAAGAGTATCTCTAGAGGGTCTCTGGAAGGCCTTAGGGATCTAAAGGGTTGATGTCTCACCTTCTCATCATACAGCTCACCCCGCAACACCTCTGGAGCCATCCAGTAGGGGGAACCCACCACAGCCAAAGGCTCCTTCCTTGCCCCTTCCCTGTAGGGCAGGGGCAGAGTCATCAGAAACATCCCACCGGAAATTCTCCCAAACAAAAGGGGCTGAGGTCAGCCCCCTTCCCACTCCAAGGGAAATGTTCCTGGGGGCTTCACTTAGATAGGGGTCTTCTGTGAGTTTTGGGGGAACAGGGGTGTTCACCTTACCTATACACAGGAATCTTTTCAGCCAGCCCGAAGTCACCCACAACAGCTGTGAAGCCTTGGTCTTCTCGTCGGATCAGACAGTTCTGACATACACATAGCATCCCCACACACCCATCACCTGCTGCTCTTTGATCTTTCAATCTATACCCCCAAAAGCTCTGTCACTCCAGAATAACCTCAACCCTCTCTGATCTTCCAGTTCTCCAATGCACCCCAATCTTGCAACATCATTTGCCACTCTAAAACACAATGTGGTGCTCAGTTCCTCAGAGACACCCCCTCAACCCAGTCCCCCATTCTCCAATGCCTTGCTACTCTAACATCTTAACATATCTGTTATCTACATTCCAACATCCATGGACTACTTACAACCTAATAGTCTTAAATCCCCCTTCATGCCTCCACCCATCTGGCCAGCCTACCTTGGATGTGAGGTCTCGGTGGAATACACCTTTGGCATGCAGGTACTGCAGGCCGTGGGCTATGTCCAGAGCCAGGCGGAGCCTGACAGGCCAGGATAGAGGTTCGGGGGAGCTGAGCAGCTGTTCCAGGGTCCCCCCATTCATATACTGGGGCACAGTGAAAGGAGAAGTGGAATGAATGTCAAGGTTTCAGTCTCTGGTCTCCCATTTACGAGCCAGGGGACACTCAAGAGGGTCACAAAGGTCAAAAGGGTGAGCCAGTGCTCTAGAGTCCCCCATTCATATTCTAGGACTGCCCTGTCCAATACACATGCAACTATTTAAATTTAAATTATTGAGTTTAAATAAAATTAAACATTCAGTTCCTCAGTCACAGTAGCCACATTTCCAGTGCTCCCTAACCACATGTGCCTAGTAGCTACAGTTTTGGATAGCACAGATATAGAATATTTTCATCACTGCAGAAAGTTCTATTGGACAGTACTGTTCTACAGGATATAGAGGATGAGAACAGCTGAGGCCTTTTATTTGTGGTTTGCCCATAGGGAAGTTAAGGGACGCCTCCCTGGGAGGAGGTTCTTGCTGGCTCTCACTATTCCTCTATAGAAGCACCGGGGAGCTGACTCTCTCCCCTTGATGGTGGTGAGAGTACCTTCTCCTCGCCCATCCTCACCTCTGTAAGAGCATGCAGCTGCCCCTGGTGCACACAGACTCCCATGAACCTGGAAGAGGGGAAAGAAGATAGGAGGGTAGGCTGTAAGGGCGCCGGCCCCTTCACAGTTCCTACTTTTCCAGCGGGATCTTTCCCCTTCCCCTAGCAAGCTTCCCAGCTAGCGGCTGGGGCTGCTCACCTTAGGATATTGGGGTGCCGGAGCCGATTCATCAGCTGCACCTCCCGTAGCGTGTTTCCCCGGTTACTGGGGAGCCTGTTCATTTTCAGCACCATGACTTGCCCTGACTGTCGATGTCGAACCTGCGGTCGGCAGGGGCCGGCAAGTCCCGGGTAGATCTGACAGGTCGCCCGGGACCGGGCCCCCTCGCTCCAGCCTCCCGTCTAAGGCTCGGTCCCGCCCCTCTGCGCTCTCTGCGGGTCCTACCTTGTAGACCTCCGAGAAGAAGCCGGCCCCGATCTTCTCGGCGCAGTGGAAATCGTCCACGCGCGCCAGGCTGGACACGGCGCTGCGGAGAGCCCGGTAGGAGGAGGGGCGGCCCCGGCCCGGGCCTCCACCCGCGCCCCCGGGCCCTGGGGGCCCCTCCCCCGGCGCCTCTCCCGGCCCGGGTCCAGGGCCCCGCAGTGGGGGCCGTTCCCCGGCCATGGCCGGGCCCCCAACCCCGATCTGCCTCACATGGCAGGGTCCCCGGGGCCCAGGCAGGCAGCACTCGCCATGGGTGCGGGCCCAGCCCGATCCCGGGCGCCGGGGCTCCGGCTCCCGCCTTAGAGAATGGAAGATTCGCCAAAGATCCTGGTCCCGCCCCCGCCGCGCCGGCTTGCTGGGCCCGGGTGGACACGGCTCCGCTCCGCTCTGCGCAAGGCCTAGGCCTAGGCCGGGCGGCAGCGGTGGAGTTCCCGGGCGCCGGCGGGCAGGCGGGCTCCCCGCTGGCGGAGGCGGGCGGGCGGGCGGCGGCGGCGGCGGCGGCGCTAGGCTTCGCCGCTGGGGCTCAGGCTCCGCGGCCTGCCAGGGGCGGGGCTGAGCCTGGCCTCTGCTTAACTCCTTCGAGCCCGGCCACCAAGCAGCGGCCACGCCCCCTCGGATACGCACCCCCAACGGTTGGTCGCGATGCCCTAGGAGAGTGGGTCAGGGGCGTCGCGGTCAAGTAAGTTCGAGCCCGAGCTGAATAACTGAAGGACAATAAGGGCTAATTGTGCATGTGTGCAGCTCAAATGTCTTTTAGCTGCCGGGTGAGTCCTTTCTCCCCTCACACCCTCAAGTCACTGTCATTTGAGGGCCGGGCTCTGGAAGCTGCACGATTCCTGGGCTTTATAGACCAGCAGGGCAGAAAGACACCTCAGGCCCAGCCACAATCTAAAGTAGCCCAGTAAACAAACCACCTCCCTGTCCCAACCTGCCCATTTCCCAGGTCTCCGTTCCTACATCTTACACATCTGGATCATCTTCCTTTTTGGTCGGCTGTGATGGCCCAGGGCCGTGGCCCTTGGCCAGCCCATTCCTAGCGTGGCCCCGACTCCCCCTCACTTCATTCCACCTCCCTCGAATAAAGTTCAAATTCCAGAGCCTCCGCCCAGTGACAGACAGTCTGGACCTTCCTGGACCTTGCGTCCAAATGACCTTCTCTCGCAAAAGAGGAGCCTCCACCTACAGGGAAAGCCCCTCCTTCCGCGAGATTTCCACCCCTCGGCCAGATCCCGCACCTCAAAGGGCCCTTCCCTTCGGACATCCCTCTCTTCCTCAGTGAGAACCCTCCCCTTCAGTGGGACCTTTCCTTAGTATGACACTGCCAACATTAGTGTGTACCAGGACCCTTCAGTGCATCATCCCCCCTCTGTGTATTCCTCCCATGCAGTGAGACCCCCACCTCTCAGAGTGACTCCACCTGTCATTGTGACCCCTCCTCTCAACATGACTCCTCCCCCTAGTGTGGCCCAGCCCTTATCAGTGTGACCCCTCATCAGGTTCCACCCTCCATCACATAGGGCTCCGGTCTGCCCCTGCAGGCCAGAGGGGGAGCTGCAGCCGATGTCTTAATCGACGCGAGGCCCTGTATGCGCACGCACTGGCTGGGGACCCTGTACATTAGCCGTACCCGTTGCTTCCGGTTCTCGGCTGGCTCCACCCGCAAGTCGTCGGTGAAATAGCCAATCATCGCTAGGGGTGGGTGTCGTAGCTCGATCCCGGTAGACCGCTCCGGGCGAGCGATGGTGGGTGTTGGTGAGCGCCACCTAGCGGTGGGATGGCGGGCGACGGGAATGAAGGCTGCGGGGCCTCGGAAGTAAAACTGGCTGCGACAGAGCTTTGGAGCGAGGCTGAGTACTCTTCAAAAATTCTAAAGTACTTTATTTCTATTTCTGTGGTAAGCCAAAAAGAGAATAAAAGCACAATCCACATCCGTGTGGGTAACCGCCTTCTAATAGAGTCCTGTCCCATGTTTATGAGAGTTGGGGGCAAGTACTCTTAAATTGTCAAGGGCTAATGAAAAAAGAATAAAGGCAGTCTTAAATTATAAACAATGCATTAGGGTCGAGAGAAGGCCAGATGCCGTCTCGTCTCGTTGAGGTAAGATTTCGCAGAGATTTGGCGGGAAGAACAGGAGAGATTCACAGTCCTTCCAGAGCCAGTGGAGACAGGCCAATCCAGAAAACAACCGGTGTCTGGAATATGTGCATCATATTCGTTCTTCAGAGTCAATTTGGTCTCTGTAAAACAGGTTCATTCATTACATTAATGTTAACATCTACAACTATTTAATTTGTAAATTTGCTTTCTATAGAAGTATGAGTTCTATAAATGCTAGGAATTGATGCCTCATTTTGTTTAAGTAGTATCATAATAGATAATTTAACTGACACATATCTGACTCTTTTATCCAAGTTTGAGGATTACTACAGTTGGTGATAGTGATTCTAAGCTGAGGAGTCAGGGTCCTGTTTTAGAAAGATCATTGTGATGGTCGTAGGGGGGCAGAGAGACTGATAAGAAAGTAGGGTCTGACAGCGCTTCAGTCAGGAGAGGGACTGAACTAGCATAGGGATAATAGGAAAGGAGAGAAGGAATCATTCAAGTAGTATGGGAAAACTTGATTGATTAGTATCCAAAGTAAGTCCTGTGGGGAGAGAGAGCATCAGTCATGGCAATTTTAAAATTTCTAGCTTAGATGACAGGGATGATATCAACTGAGATAAAGAATCCAGGAGGAGGAAGGTAAATGATTGCAATAAACAAAGGGTTAATGGTAAAGAAAACTATGAAGATGGATGCCACCATCCAAGCAGGGTGTATAAAGGGAGAAATAGTCTGGCAGTGGAATCCTGGGAAAGATCAATGTTGAAGGGCAGACTGAGGAAGAGAAGTCTATGAAGGAGACTGAGAAGAAACAAGCTGAAAGACAGGAAGAGAATCTAGAGAGTCTGGTGCCATGAAATCCAAGGAATGGAGAGTTTAGGAAAAATAATAAGGCACAGCATTAAATAGTGAAAGGGTTTTGCTAAGTTTTAAATGTTCCTTGAGTTAGGCTATTAGAAGATCCTTTTTTTTTTCCCAAACATTTTATGATGGGAAATTTAAAAACAACAAACAAACAGAATAGAACAATAAACCCTTATTTACCTTGGGTGAGTAAGACCATTTTGTTGGCGACCCATGCCTCAGTTGTACTGTTGCCATAAGTGACGTAGGGTAAAAGTACCTGCTTTCATGTACCTTCTACGCCAGTGATTCTCTGATGACTAATTTATGGCCAAACTTGTTTCATTTATACCCCTGCTGTCTTCCCCCTACTCACTTATTTGGTGCATATTTCTGACATAATTTCATCAATAAATATTTCAATATCTCTAAAGATAAGGATTCTTCTTTATTTTTAATTTTAAATTTTTATTATTATTTTTAAAACATTTTTAAAATTTTCCCCCTCCCCTCTGGTAAAGATTCTTCTTTAAAACAAAATCATAGTACCATTGTCAGACCTAAAAAAACAGTAATTTCTTAATATCAAGTATCTAGTTGACATTTGCCCCATTGTTTTATAGTTAAAAAAATTGTTTATTTGAGTCAAAATCACTAAGTTCTATACTTTGCAGTTGATATGTCTCAAATCTTTTTAAATTCTTAAGGCCATCCTCCATCTTTTTTCCCTTACCAATTTATTTTTTAAGAAACCAGGTCATTTGTCCTGTAAAGTTTCTCAAAATCTGAATTTTGCTGAGCTTCTTCTGGCATAATTTAGCACATTCATCAGTCCCCTGCTTTTCTGGCAAATTGGTAGCTAGAGACTTAATCAGATTTAGATTTAATTATTTGGCAACACTAATCCGTAGGTGGTGTTAGTACTTTTATCAGGAGGCACAGTGCTGGCCTTTTTGTGATGTTAGTAACTAAAGATGATCATCATCTATTCCAGTGTTGATTAAATTCAGCACTATTGACATTTTGGGCCAGACAATTCTTTATTGTAGGAAGCTGTCCTGTGCATTGTAGGATGTTTAGCAGCATCCCTGGCCTCTATCCACTGAATGCCAGTAGCAGCTTCCCCAGTGGTAACAACGAAAAATGTCTCTAGACATTGCCAGTTGTCCCCTAGGAGACAAAATGTCCCTGATTGAGAACCACTGGTCTAGATTCATTAGTACAGGAGTTAGCAAATGATATTCTCATTCTATCCTTCCTTCTTTGTTTGCTAGGTAGAATACCTCTACAAAGAGAAACTTTTCCACATCAACTATTTGTTCCCCAGAGATACATTTCATGTAGGAAAGGCAAGAAAAATGCTTGTTTCCCTTTTATTTTACTAGCTTTTAAAGTAGTGAGTTGGTTCCCCAGTGTCCTCCAAAAGGGACCAATGAGGTGTTTGCTTGTTTTTTTTTTTTTTAGTATTATGAACTCATAATTTAATACGTATATGCTGTGTCTCAATTGTTGGCAGTTTTTATCATTTTGATGTTTAAATTGTCTGTTTTGGCCAGTGGGGACTTACTCAAATTGGCTCCTGAGTCCTTTTGATATGACCCTGAAGGTTTCTTGCTATTTGTTATACCAAAATCTTCCTGGCTTACTTTGTGCATTCCTAGACTAGAGCTGGTATCAGCTATTTTTCCCTTTCATGATTCCTTTTAGTTGGAAATAGTATTTAGAGACCACATCTGGGTACTATGAATATAAATTATTTTAACTTTAGGTAGAACAGTTGAATGAATGTGTAATTCTTCTCGAAACAGTCCCCGCTACCATCTCATAAAAAATTTCAGACATGCAGAAAAGTTGAAGGAAAGCACAATGAGCACACCTATATACCCTACCCTAGGTTTAACGTTGTTTATATTTTGTTATGTTTTTTTCCCTTTCATGTGGTGTGGTATGGTATGCTATGACATATATCATATCATAAAATTTTTATTGTACCATTTAAAAATAAGTTGCAGGCATCTTGATACTTCATTGGCATTATCTCCTAATATCAATATCATTATAATGGTAACCATAATATCATCATCATACCTTGAATTAGTTTCTTCATTCTCTTCATATTTTATAGGCTCTTTCTTCTATGTATGTCTCTTTTGCTGATTCTTCTTCATCTTCTTGACCTCTCAACTGTGGTGTACCCAGAGCTCCATCATTGGACCTCTTCCCTACTCACATACATGGTGGCTCATTCCATTAACTCCAAGGCTTTAAATACTATTTATAAGCTAATGACCCCATTTTCTCTCTCTTGCCCCAACCTCTGCACTCTAGACTCCTATATTCAATTGCTTACTTATCATCTCCAGTTGTATATCTAATTACCTTTTCAAAATTGATGAGTACAAAATGGAACTCTTGAATCCTGCCTCTCTTTACAGCTCTTCTTCAAGGCTTCCCTATCTCAATAAATTCAATTAGATGCTCAGGCAAGACAATTCAGTTATCTTTGTCTCCTCTCTTTCTACCCCATATCTAGACCACCAGCAAATTGTGTATGCTCTACGTTTGAAATCTATCCATAACCTGATTGCTTTGGACATTTTCACTATCTTTAACCCAGTCTAAGTCACCACTGTTCTTACCTACAGTATTGCAATAGCCTCCTTTCTGGTCTACCTGCTTATACCTTTATCTCCCTATAGCCTATCCTCTCTACCAGCGGTCCCCAACCTTTTTGGTGCCAGGGACCAGTGCTTCTGAGAATCTAATGCCTGATGATCTGAGGTGGAGCTGAGGCAGTGATGCTAGTGCTGAAGAGTGGCTGCAAATACAGATAAAGCTTTGCTCACTAGCCTGCCACTCAACCTCCTGCAGTGCAGCCTGGTTCCTAACAGGCCATGGACTGGTACTGGTCTGTGACTCAGGGCTTGGGGACTCCTGCTGTACACAGCAGCCAGATATTCCTTTTAATATGTAAGTCAGATAATTTAATCTCCGCTCAAAACCTCTTATCTCACTGAGAATTAAATCCAAAATCTTTCCTATAGTTTTATTACTAATATTTATACCTTTGATTTCTATTCCCTTGCTTAAAACCTTCAATATAATGTTGAGTGAAGTAGTGGCAGTAGACACTTATATCTTGTTCCTGAGTATGCTTTTAATGTTTCACTACTAAATTTAATGTTCACTGCAGGTTTTTGTTTTGTTTTGTTTTGTTTTGTTTTGTTTTGTTTTGTAGCTATTGATAACAATTAGCTATTATCACAAAAGTGTAACTAACCATATTAAAACTCAGTGGCATAACACAATTACTTATTCTCATAAAGCTGTGGATTGACTGGGGTCAACATTCTAAACTGGGATTGGCTAGAGAGTTTGGCTGGGCTCCATCTGTCCTTCACTCCTCCTGGGACCAGCAGGATAGCCTGGGCAGGTTCTTCTCATGGTGATGGAAGAAGTACAAGAGGAAGACAAGCACAGTTTTGCAACTGTTTCCATGTCTTTGGGTTAGGTAATGTCTGTCAACATTCCAGTGGCCAAGGAAAGTCACAGGACAAGCCCAAGTACACTCTATTTATAAAGGTGGTGGTAGGAAGGGAGAAAAGATTTCTAAACAATGATATGTTACATTAATCAATTTTCTAATGTTTAACTGACTTTGTATTTATAGAATAAACCCAACTTGAACTTGATGTGTCCTTTCTCTTCTCCCTCACTCCCTCCTTTCCTTGCCCTCCACCCCACTTCCTTCTTTCCTTCTTTTTTCTTAACACTAGATTTGGAGTTTTTTGTTATTTTATTTTTTATCAGCTTTATACTGAGATATAATTCACATACCATGTAATCCACCCATTTAAAGTTTACAATTCAGTGGTTTTTATTATATTCACAGAGTTGGGCAACTATCACCACAATTGTTCTAGAATTTTTTCATTATCCCAAGGCAAAACCTCATGTCCATTAGCAGTCACTAACTACATCCCCTCCAAACTCCCACCCAGCCCTAGGCAACCATGAATTTTCATGTAGTATAGATTTGCTTCCTTTGGATATTTCATATATGGAATTATACAATATATGGTCTCTTGAATCTTGCTTCTTTTACTTAGCATAATGTTTTCAAGGTTTATCCATGTTATAGCTTGTATCAGTACTTCATTTTTTTTTTATTGCTGAATAATATTCTGTTGTATATGAATGTACCATGTTATTTATCTGTTCATTAGTGGAAGGTCATTTGGGTTGTTTCCACTTTTTGGATGTTATGAATGATGCTCCTATGAACAATCATGTACAGGTTTTTGTATGGTTATATATTTTCATTGTCTCATGTCCTTTTCACTTTGTCTTATTCCTCTGTTCCTTCGTTTCTACCTTCGTTTGGTTTGAATAAATATTTTTTAGCATGCCATTCTAGTTTTCCTGTCCCTTCCCTTTTTTAAAACTTATATATTTTAGTTACTCTCTCAGTGGTTGCTGTAGGGATTATAATCTAGTCAAACGGTTGAAAGAGAAACATGCAATGACCTATACCATATAAGGTTGATTTTCTTTCAGTAATCCTCTGAAGAAAACCAATCCTGTAATAATGCTGAAAGTGGAAGTCCTCTAATGTGCCATCTAACTGGTAATGCTGGCTAATAAGAATGTGCTTGACATTTGAATATATTTTTCATGTAATAAGCCATCTTATTGTACTTTTATTAGTTATGGTTTTTTAGTGGGTTCTCAGGGTTTTAGTTAAGCAGATAAATTTTTTCTTCCTTTCCAACATTTACAGTTCTTATTACTTATTTTTATTTCATGTACCATCTAGAATAATGTTCAATAATAAAGGTGATAGTGATTAGTCTTGTCTTGGTTCTGGCTTTCATAAGATTGTCTAAAGTGAGGGACTATCAACTCTACATGCTGGCATCCACCTTGTGCCTATTTTCCTATTAACCTCACTGAGATTTTCTAGTTTAGTTGTATAGAGTTTCACTTAAGTCTTTTAGAATAAAAAAAATTCTGTGTGCCTGTGTTTTTAGCCACTTCGTCATGCCATTAGGGGCTTTGTGTAGTCTTTTTTATCTTTTGGCTAGCTGAGCTAGTAGTTTGCTTATTCTTTTTTTTTTTTTTTTTTTTTTTTTAAACAGCTTGTATGATAATTACTTCAGTTGTTTTCCTGATTTATTGGTTTTTATTGTTAGCTTCATAAACTTTTCCTATTTTCCTTAGCTTATGATGTTCCTCCTTTTCTAGCTCTTGAATTGACTGCTTAGTTATTAGCTAATTTAGTTGGTTTTAGTTCTATTTACCTGGCTAGTCTGTCTACAGCCTTTTCTGCTGAAGCCATCATGCCTTCTACCTTCTGGCCTCCCTAGACACAGCTAGTTGATAAGGGCCTATTCATCTGCTATGAGACCAGGCTTGAGTGTGGTATAAATATAAGTGCTTGTCTGTATCTGCTTCTTCTTCCTTCCTGGCATATGGAAGCATATACTTCTGTGCTGAAAATTATTAATAATTGGTAAATCTAGGCAAATGTTACATTTTTATTGCAATTTTCTGTTTTTTTTTTCAAATTAAAAAGTTAAAAAATATATATACATACATATATATACACACATATACATATATACATACATATATACACATATATACATACATACATATACACACACATTACAGGGCTCTAATTCCTAGAAAAATGTAGATGGGGCCGTGCACAAGAACTTTTAAAAAATCACTCTAGGTGATTTTGAAGCACATGCCAACCTGTTACTGTCCTCAACTCTTATCCTTTCTCCCATTCCCACTAAATTCTAACCAAACACTACGAATTTCTACTTAGTACTTAACATAAGACAGTCACGGGGCCATTGCTCTTTATGCATCATCTTATCTATCTTATCCTACTCAATGGGGTAGTAACATTAGTTTCCCATTTTATAGATGAGAAACCAGGCTTGATGAGATGAATTTGGCTAAGGTCCATATCTCTAGTAAAACTAGGGTCTGAACTAGGTTTTTTGTTTCTTTGTTTTACTTTTATGTCGTGTTGTCTTTGGCTGTAAGTAAAAGAAAACTTAAAGTGGCCTTAACAGTAATAAAGTTATTTTACATAAAAAGGTTGGTTGGTTTAGTGGCTCTACATTACCATCAGGGACCCAGCCCTTTCTACTCTACCATGTACCCTTGAGGTATTCTGGCTTTGCCCCCAGATTAGCTTAGGTTTCTACAAGGATTCATGATACCTACCAAAGTTTCACCATCACATCCACAGAACTTCTAGAGGCAGGAAGACATAATTCCTCCTTGTCCATGTCTTTCTCTTTAATTTGTTGTACACCTTTTTTGAGAGCAAAGAAATTCTTCCCAGGACCCTCCTTCACCCCAGAAGACTTCCCCTCATATTGCCAGAATGTCACAAGCCCACATTAAGCTGTCATTAGCAAAGGGCATGGGACCACTGTGATGAGATTAGACTAATCAAGATTCACTCCCAGGGCTGGCTCCAAGCATCCCTGAAGTTCCTGGCTGCTTGACAGAACAAAATTAAGGTTCTGTTAGGAAGAAGGGAGGTGAGGGTGGGGAATAGGTATACAGTGTGCAACCAACAGTCTGTTACAGAATCTAAAAATCCAGGTTGTTAACCTTGACACACTACTGCTATTCTGGGCTCTCCCCTCAGCTCTCACCCTCACTCTGGAATATTTCCTTAAGAGCCAAGTCCCTTACAACTCTAGCTCTAAATGACACATTCCAAGGCTGATCTTGGCAGAACAGTGAGAAATATGAAATGCATTCTTTGGGACCCAGTGCTCTTGTGCAATTCCTGAGAAGTCGGTGATACATGCTTGGTCACAGCAGGCACTGTCACAGTCTGGGGTAGGAGAGAAGAGCAGAAGCTCCTGGAAAGGTGGACTGGCCTGGCCCTGACTCAGCCCCAGAGCTGAGTTCTAATCATGCTCTCACTCTCTCTTTGAGATCTCTCCTTCCTGGTCTGTACTTCTCTTAGAATCTGAATTATTTTCTTAACAAATTCTAATTTGCCTCCTTGTCTTAAACCCCAGCATTCCCTCATATCTTCTTCCCTTGAGCTTTCACAGTAAGAAAACCTGTATCCACCAACTTTACTAACCATTCATTGATTTCCCATATGTGTTAGAAGCTTAGAGACAATGCTAAACAATAGGGAAGGAAATTGAGTTTTAGTAGCTGTGTGGCAAGTGCTGGGGTAAGTTCTTTCACATACACTATCTGACTTTATCTTAACAAACAGCACCTTGGTAGGTTAGGTTATATTAACCTTCATATTACAGTTTAGGGAATTCAGGCTCAGAAGAAGTTAAGTCTTTTCAGAAAAGCTAAAGTAAGCCCTAGGGCACAATCTGTTAGAAGCCCATGACTGCCCGACCTCACACCTGTGCTCTTTCCCCTACCCTGCCATTCTGACTTCATGGTCTTTATTGTTACAAAACACATGTGCATACATTAATTTGAGCCTCACAACAGTAGCAGGGTGAGTAGTAGTATCTGCATTTTATAAATGATAGTGGGGTTCAGAAATACTAAATGACTTGCCCAAAGTCACGTGGAGCTTAGCTTTTCTGACTCCTACATAGTACACATTCTGGCACTGTGGAGTGTGCCTAGCAGAGCATGGCATATTTTTTGAATGGATGATGATCCAGATTATAGTAGGTATTCAATAAATAATTGTCAAGCTCTATTATTACAAATTAACTTAATGTCTCTGGGTTGCTTTATACCCCTCACACCTCTCCTCTGGGGTCTTGGCTCCCCTCAGAGACCCTCATTTCCCAGGAACTCTATCACCCTTAAAAAAGACTCACAAAGAGCAGAGTCGACGTCTCCTCAGGCAGGTGCTCTGATGAGGGCTTCGGGTCTTCTTTTGAGATAGAGCTGAATGGACCTCATAGTTTTTGCTTTCCCACCTCCCATCTTGGGTTTCCTTAGGTCCTGGAGTGGGGAGGCTGTTCTCAGCCTTTTCCCAGGTTGGCAGGACTGCATTTGTCCTGGAGTAGACAGACCTGTGAGCCTCTGCTATCCTGTTCCACGGGCCTTGGCCCTGGCAGTCATCACACTAGTGCCCCCTCCTCTTGCTCCTCCCTTAGCCCCGCCCCTGCCTCTGGCTCAGCCCCACAGCCCTGGACACAGTACACACTGCCCAGGGCCTCTGCTCAAAGGGAAACAAAAAGACTGCCTGAGTTCCCATGGCACTATGGCCAGCACCTTCATACCAGGGCTGAACCCTCAGAATCCTCATTATATTCCGGGGTAAGACTTCTACCCAGAGCACAACTTTGTTTGGTTCTGGGAATAGGGGCATGGGGATATAGGAGTTGTGTCACCCAGACCTTGGAGGCCAAGTAGGCATACTGATACAGGAGGCCCAGGGCTGGGATATCTATTGTGTTGGATGAAAAAAGAAAAGCAAGTATTAGTGGTAGCTGGGCCTGCCGTGAAGCTTTGTGTTGTCTTCTCTATGGTAACAGGGTAACAGCAGAGGGTAAGGGTTGAAAACCAAGACAGAGAATGGAGAAATGCCTGCTCCAAATATACACACAGCTGAGTCCAGAAAAGATCAGGACTTTAGAAGTCTCTGCTTCTGTCTCTGGGGAGGGCAGGACAGGGGGATTCTAGAGGTGAGTGAGTGAGTCCTGTGCTACAGGTACACTGGACACTGCCCACTACTTCGGTTCAGCATGGGCCAGACCTATGGGCAGATGACTGGTCAGCTACTTCAAGGAGCTCCTGGCCTAGCTTGGCCCCCTGCCCGTCGCATACTTCTGCCTCCCATTCGGCCTCCAAGATCTCCAGAGATTCCCAGGGGAAGCCTGCCTGTCAGGCGTGGGCACAGAAGGCTCCGTTCCAGCATGATCCCTGGGTACACGGGTATGTAACACACATATGAACATGTGCCCCCATTCTAAAACATGTGTCCCAAACACTAACAGAAAACTTCCTTGGCCCCTGCCCACCCAGGTTTTGTCCCCCAGGCACAGTTCATCTTTGCAAAGAACTGCAGCCAGGTCTGGGCTGAGGCTCTGAATGATTTTACTCAGTGGCATGGGGAACAAGGGAGTAAGGAGCTGCCAAAGGAGGTCAAGGGAGAAGACATGGAGAAAGACCAAGAGCCCAGGCTGGAGCCAGAACAGGAGGTGGAGAAGGAGCCAGAGCTGAGGCAGGAAGTGGGACAAGTGAGATCAAGAAGGCTTGGTGGGGAGTGGTGTGGGGTTGGAAAGGGGAGCATTACCTCTGTGTAGGTTTGGGGTGGCCATGAGCAGCACAGCTTTGGGTACAGGGGATGTGGGCTTGATGGCCAGCTATACCTTCCTGGGAGCTTGTGTTAGAACACAGGCTGAATTTGATAGCCCTGTTTTTCTTCTGTCAACTTCCCTCACAAGGCTTCCCCCTATTCCATGGATGACAGAGATCCTCAAAAGTTCTTCATGTCAGGTGAGGGGAAGTGGGTAATGACTAAAGGTGTGGGAAGGCCCCCAGGAGATCCTGACTCGGTATCCCCATCCCCCCAGGCTTCACTGGTTATGTGCCCCGTGCCCGCTTCCTCTTCGGCTCCAGCTTTCCTGTGCTCACCAACCAGGCACTGCAAGAATTTGGACAGACGTACTCACGGGGGAGATCCCAGAAAGGTCTCAAACATCTCCCCTCACTTTCAAGGACCTACCCTCAGAACCTGGGTCTTTTACCTAACTATGGGGGCTATGTGCCAGGTGAGGATATCTCCAGAGGGAGGCTTTGGGGACTGGAATATTTTTGTGTGTGTGTCTGTGTACGATGGGTGGAAGCAGTTTGGGGGATTGGAACTAATAGATATGGGAGACAATGGGTTATGTGATTTTATTATTGGGCAGAGAAGGAAACTGAGGTAGTTCATAGTGGGGGGTGAGAACCAGATTTTGGAGGGTCTAGGCAACTGGCTGAGAAATAGTTGGCTTTTCCATGCTAATGGCTATAAGTGACAGACTCTCTTGGCCACACAGGGTATAAGTTCCAGTTTGGCCGCACATATGGGCATCTCACCCACGATGCTCTGGGCCTCAGCACCCTCCAGAAGCAGCTCGTGGCATAGGTACTGGGACTTCAAGTTCTTTCTTCCCTTTTCATCTATCCTGGCCATCCTTTTGGAAAGAAGAGAGATGGGCTGGAGGGTGGGGGGAGGCACAAAGAGAAAAGAGAAAATGCGCTGGAGGCCAAGCACCTTTTTTATTAATAGGTGTAATAAATAAATAAATAAATACATAAACAGAAGCTTGGGCTCCTCCTCCGTCTTCTGACCACCAGGCGCTGGCCACAGCCTATTTACAGCTGGGGGCTTAAGGATCTGGCCCCAATACTGTCACCCATCCTCCTCACCACTTGGCCCAGGGAACCCTGCAAATGGGCCTTCTGGTCACCTCTGTCCATAGGGACATGCTTTTCAGTACCCATAGAAGGGCTGGCCCAGATGGTCTGGGGAAATCCTGGCAGCCCAGTGCTGCATCTCTTCCATCTTTTCCTGGGTGGAGATCTGGACGAGGTCACTGGGACAGTTAAGGGGGAGTAATTAACACTGAGCACAGGGATATGTGGCCCCAGCTCTCAGTCTGCTCTCTGTCGCCAAGTCAAAGGTCTTGGGAAGGGCTCTCAGGCTCTGAGTCTGAAGGTTATGAGGGTCCCTGAGGCCACCAGCATGCACAGGGCCTCAGTTTTGGCTGCTTCCAGGAGTTGGACTTGGAGTTGGGGTCAAGGTCACGTAGGCCAGAGGCACCAGGCCTGTGTCAGGGCCACGGCTGCAGTGCAGCCAGTCTCCTCCGGCTGGTCCCAGCACCCGTAGGATATCTCCCTTGTGGAAGCTCAGCTGTCCGGGGCCTGTGGCCAGATGGTGGCATAGTGCCTTCACCTCACTGGGGAGACAACAAATGGAGGTCAAAGATACCCCACCCAGAGCCAAAACCAGCCCCACAATCCTTCTATATCCCAGGACTCACCATGGAGGCTTAGAGGGCAGGGCTGGAGAGTGTGGCTCTTGTAGGCTCTCCTTGCGCTCTGGCTCCCGGCGGGCACCCACTGTCTGTGCCACTAGTTGGAACATGGACTTGTCCAGGCTCAGCCAGTCCGAGGGTAGCCTAAGAGACAGCAGCGGGGGCGCTGGCTCCATCTGTGCCCTGGCTTAGATCAGGCTTCCCCACTTCCTCTGTATACACCATGGGCTGCCTCTCACCTGCTTGTGGGCCGGGCCTCCCGCTGAGCCTTTCGGGACCCAAAAAGGTGTCCCCATTTGATGCCTCCAGGTGAAGGCCCTGAGGCTCCTGCTTCACTTTCTGCTGGAGGGGCAGTGGATACCTCCCTCTCTCGACTACGCCTCAGCTCAGCCAGCACAGAATCAGGGGGGCTCCCCATCCAGAAGGGCCAGCCCCTGTCCCGGTCCACGGTCTCCTCGGGGGCAGGGCAAGCCTCAGCGCCCTCTACTACTCCCTCTCGGGGGGGTGGCCCCCCGCCTCCTACCCCTTTCTTTTTATCACTGCTGCCAACACTGCTGTTATTGCTGCCACCACGGGGGAACCTAGAACCTTCAGTGGAGCCGTCGATGTAGACCTGGGAGCTTTGCATGAGTTGGTACCACCAGCTAGCCTGCCCACCTCGAGCCCTGCCATGCCCTAAACCCCCAGCTGCCTCTGCCACCTCTTCTGTCTCCTCCTCTTCCTCCTCATCTTCTCCACTTTCTGGAGCACCCACACCCTTCACTCGCTCTCCATGGGCTACCCTGTCCATATCTCCAGGGCCCTCATGGCCCCGGGCCCGGGTCAACTGCAGCGTTGAGTGGGCAGATAGCAGCAGGTCCTGGGACACCCGCAGCAATTCCTTGTGCTGCCGCTGCTGCTGCCCACTTTGCAGCAGCCGGTGCTGAAACAGCAAGTCGAGGCTGAAGGGCAGCAGGGCCAGAGGCTGTAGTAGCAGCAGCAGCTCCTCAAAGAGGCCAGGGCACACGGTATGCGCTGCGCTCAGGAAACCCCATGGCTGATAGTGGCTCTGGATGATATCTAGGGGAGAGAGAAAGGGATTGAGCCACACGCAGAAGCAAAGCCTGGCCCAGGGTGGGCCTCTGCAAGGCAACTTGGGAGAGCCACTGCCTCGTGCTGCGCAGGTTGTGGACTGCGCCACTTAGATGTACTGCATTGTAAATGATGCCCCCTTAAGTTGCGCAGTGCATTAACTCCACAACCATAAGTGGCAGCCCAGAGTTCAGAGGAGAGAGGTGTTGGGGTTCCTGGCCACCCTAACTTCCAGATTGCTTAAGTATCCTGCTGACTACAAGGCTCTAACAGAAGCAGAAGCAGGAAATGGACTTGGGTAGAAGCCCAAGCCTTGAGGATGAAAGCTTGTGTAGTTCCTTTCCCCACCCCAGCAACTGAAAAGACAGTTGTGCCTCCCTCTTTTGAGCCTCCGAGGTCTGACCTATATTGAATTATCAAGACAGGACAGGGTTCTGGGTATTACCTTCATGGGTATAGAGGTGATTAAACCAGAACTCCAGGGACCGGATGCTGTAGGGAGATAGGTGAAGAGAGTTGAGTCTCGTGTGGACATAGCCAGATGATAAGGTACAGAGGAGACAGACATGGGGTGAGACACAGTATAGGTGAACATCTCTCTTCTATGGCAGGGATGCTACCTGGTTCGTTTCACGTAATATAGTTCTGGAACATCAGTGGGGGTACGGGGAAGGGGTGAACATGTGATTAAACAGACTGATCACTTCCTCCTAGAGTGGAGTTGGCTTACACAAGACCCAGGTCAGCTAACTGAGTGAGAGGGAATGACCTGGGCCCATGCTTGAGAATGAAGAATACTATGGCATGGGTCCCAAGATGGACTTAGGGTCAAGCAGGATTTGGAAGCAGTGCTGGAATTGAGAGGGTCAGAGTTTACAATATCCAGAGAAACAGAACCAGATTAATTTCCAAATAAGACAGATCGTGGATTTGTAAAAGCAGAAGACCATGTTGGTATCAGTGCCAGAGGGCTGGGGGTGTGGTACGGAACCAGGGACCTACTGGAAGAGGCTATAGCTAGGTGAGGAGAAAGTGAGCCTGGGCCCTGGCCATAGATCCCTCCTTTCTGTCTCAGTTTAGGGAGTTGCCTCCTCGGAGGCAGCAGAGCCCAGGGGAGAAGGCAGGTGGTTTGCAGATCTTTCTGTGCCATATACTCACTTGAGCAGGCCGAGGATGAAGGCGTTGAAGCGCATGGTATGACTGGTGAGCTCTGGGAATTGGCTGATTTTGTTGTAGAGGCCGTGCAGGACCTTGGTGGATGGGCCTGGGAGGAAGCCGTAGTTGGAGGTCACATGCCCAATCTCTGAAACCCTAAATTCAGCCTGGGGTCCCCATCTTGCACCCAGCACTTACCTAGCTGAGTAGAAGCCTCAACCACACTCCATGGCATATTCTTACGTTGTCCAATGATGACGTCTAGCACAAAGGCCTTGAGCCCATCCTCCAGCACAGCCCGGACCGCAGGACACAAGTACTTTAGAACGAGGTGGCCTACATTGGGGCTTACAGAACTGTTCCCCAGCTTTGCCTGCAGATGCAATAAGGAAGTACAAGAAATCATTTGAAGCCTGACCTTGGCCCTCTCTGACTCTCTTCGTCAGCCCTCATGGTGCTTCTCTTGTGATCCCCATCCCTAAGTACCAACTCTGGGCTCTAGATGCAAGACAGCAAGGGAAGATGGTAGCACAAAATAGATAGGGTCAGCAGGGTAGAGCTCAGCTCTCCAGGTTCTTGCCTACCTTTACCCCAGGATCCCGACTTGTACCAAAATGGGCCACAATGAGGTCTACAGCAGTGTTAACGGCTTTCACCAGCCCTGTAAGTGAGAACTTCATGTGACAGGTCCTTGGGCAACTTAGCTGGGACTAAGTCCTCAGTGGGGAGAGGGAAAGGCTTACACACACATGCACATGCATACACTCAATCTCTTCTGTCTCTGCACATGGGTCTCACCAACACACCGGGCCCTGGACTGTCCTGTTTTGGATCAATGCTCAGCCCTCCTGTCCTCACCTCCCAGCCTGGACCTGCCTTAAGGATTCTATTATTGAGACCCTCAGTGTCCTACCTTTCTTGCCCCCTTACTCCAATCCTGGATCAATCTAACTATCTGTCTTCCCTACTCTGAGACACCAGGCTACTGACTGCTGCTGGATAAAATCCAGGGCCACTCATACTGATGACTGACAAAGGACACTTCTCCGAGATGTGCCTGGTGGCACCCTCTGCTATGCTCTCAAGGTGCCATGCCAAATCTTTGACCCTCTTCTCAAGCCCTTGGTTCTACTTCCGAGAGAACAGAAGTCACTGGTCATGAATCCTTTCGACTTCCCTCTCCATCCAAAAGACATAACTATATTATATCTCTCTTCCCTCTCTCCTGCTAGCCCCCTCAGTCCCTTTCCATCTTGGAAGAAGATGGCTGTTCCCCTTCCCACCCAAGGTTCTTCCCTCTCCCTAAGCTCTGAATCTCCCACTCTGCCTTTGAGACTTTAGCTTCATCTCTTTCCCTTTTAAAATCTTCCTTTCAAAATTATGCTCAGTTCCTTCCCCACTATCTTACTGAAACTGATTTCTTAGTTCAATGGTGCCTTATTTGCTTAACAGAGTGGTTATTTGTTGGCCCATATCTTACTAGATGTTACCATCAGGCTTACAGAAGCCGCTAGGCCATGTAGTACTTGAATTCCCCCTATTAGAGCACACAGATATTTATTTATGACATGCAGTCTCCCACAGTATACTTAGGTCCCTGAGCAAAGAGACTGAAGCCTGATTCCTAAACATCTGATAAATGACCCATGCTCACTTGCACATACGCATGGTACACAGTACACAGACTTCTTGTCCCAGTGTCGGTGCTAATTCCTTCCCGGTACTTGGAGTTCTAAGGCAAGAAAATATTCTGGAGGGCCAGGTAGCAGGGCAATAGGCACAAATAGGTAGTGACAACGGAATTCCTGGCCTGAGCCTGGGGCAATAGCCACCTTTTTTCTGAAGCAGGTCAATGGAAATGGCTTCTGAGTTGCCATCTGGGGACAGACAAAACTCAGCTGGAGGTTTCTCAGTCAAGGAAAAGGGGTCTTGGAAGTCAGGGCATGTCAGTGGTAACGGCTTCACTACTTGACCTGGAAAGAAGTGAAAAATCAATCCTAAGCAACTCTCTTTCTGAGCTGCAGCTCAGTTCCATTCCTCATACCCTCCGAGACATGTTCCTTTGGGACTGACCCCTTCTCTAACCCTTCCCAGCTGTGGCACAGCCTGCCCTGGGTGTACTGGGGACCTGGCCCACACACCATTCAGCCGGCAGTTGAAGTGGCCAGCAGCACTGAGGGAGCCAGGGAATTCAAAGATGGGGTTCCTTCGGGCCAGCCGAGCTTCCTGTGGCCTTCGGTCTAGGCTCCCTGACAAACCAGGTGGCCCTAGTGGGTTCTTCCTCCTGTATTCCCGCCACTTGAGTGCTTGAGGGGATAGGTGGTTGGCTGAAAGCAGAACAGATGAGCAGAAGATGTAGACAAGAGTTAGCCGGAGATAGCATTCCATATCCACCTAGTGGTCCCATATAAAACATGAGGGTTGGGAATGAATGCATATTATCTACAGATGCTGGGGAAAGAGATGAAAACATTTTACCCTCTGGCCCCAGGCTGGAGGATAAACCAAAGAGAATGAAGTACTTGGTGTGGAGGGTGGGGGCCGTGAAGCTCATACCATTACTGGGCCTGGAGGCCATGCTGCCCTCACCACCTCCCCGGGCCAGGTTCTCTGCTCGGCTGAGGCTAGATCTCCAGGAGCCCAGAGGAGGCAAGCTTCCTGTTTCATGGAGTCGGTATTCAGCCAAGGTCAGTTTCTTCTGATTTTCCTTCTGCAGCTGCTGAGAGGTTGCAGGCCGGACAGCAGGAGGACAGGAGAGGCTCCATGGGAGTGGGCTTTCTGTGGCTGTGGACTGCCCTGGGGGAGGGGAGCACGAAGTGGAGGCAGAAGAGTCGGAGCTGGGCCCAAAGGGGCCGGCACTCCGGATAGGGGAGTAACTGCCCAGGGGTGATGGCCGTGAGGTTTCTGGCTCAGGCCCAGCTTTCCTGGCACCTCTGTTGGTGGATGCATGTGACTCCCCTGAAGGAGCTGAGGTTGGGCCTTGAGCAGTGGGGGCAGCCAGTGAGGCAGGCTGCTGTACACGGCTGCAGCCTGAGAGGCTATAGAGCTGGGAAAGGCTGTGGAGGGCCCGGGCCTTGGCCAACTGCTTGGGGAAGTGGTGCTGGAACACGAAGGGCTGGATGGGCAGCGTGGTTGGCCTCTGCTCCTTGCTGTATCGAAGGACTGGTCGGCTCTCAGCACCACCCCCTGCGGCAACAGGGATGGAGAATGAATCAGATGGACAGACACTGAAACCCATATGAGAGGAAACATAGAAACTGAAGGAGAGATGACGCTCACTAGGGAAGGGGAAGGAGATGGGCAGGACCTGGGTTGTAGGAACTGAATAGGGTCGGGGTAATCCAAGTTGTGGGATGTGACACTACTCTTCCTTTCTTTTGTAAAACTTTTCCTATTGTTTTTATGATATCGAATTGTCTTATATTCTTGGCTATTCAACCATTCTTCATTTCTCAACTTCAAAGGTGGGTGTATCTTAAGGCTTACTTCTTATATCTCACTTTACACTTTCTCCCCTGCATTATTCAAGTTTAGATATTCATACAGATGATTCCTGAACCCACAGCTTTAACCCTGACCTTCCTTTTGATCTCTAGATCATTCTGCTCTAGGGTTCTGCTTTCACTTAAAATTTGCTATTTTAAAACAGCTCATCCATCACCTTTCTCCTGATAATTTCCATTTCTGTCAGTGGCAGAACCACCATTTTCTTTGTGTCTAAGGCCTAAAGACTTGGAGTCAGTCACAGATTTTTGGGGTCAAGATATTATTTACTTCAAGCTTTTACTCATTGTCCTCTATATCCACCCTAAGGCAGTCATATTTCATTCTTCAGAAAATCTAACCATAATAAAATATTTCTTTCCTGGCAGCCAGAATCAGCTTCCTCTCTACCCTACTCCTACTCTTTCATGATCCTGGCATTGGAGCCACAGAGTTCACATCAGCCCTCTCTACACAGAGGTGTGTTCCCCAAGACTGGTTCTGTTTTTTTGCAGCAAGGTCATCGTCCCTCAAAACATGGGGCTCAGAACTAAACTGAGCACAAGACTCCAGGGCACTGCATAGTGGGACTGCCTTTGCATTTGAATTCTGCTTCTAATAAAATATTGTGTATCCCGTAAACATCTGAATGAACACAAGATGGCGTTATAAGCAGCCACACGATCTAAAACCCTGGGCGTGGCTCACTAGAACAACTCTGTGAGGCAGGAATTATATCCTTACTTGACAGATCAGGATTTGGAAATTTGGAGAGACTGCCATTTGTCCAAGGTCACACAACTAGGATTCTGCCTAAGCCGGAGTCTGACTTTGGGGCTAATGTTCTCTTTACTACATTGTACTACACATGAAATGGTATCAGGGTGGGTTTTCCTTCTTCTCATCTTTTTCCATTAATTTACTTCAGTGAGTCTTAAGGGGATGAATCACTCCCAAAGGCCATTTTCATGTGATACCCTCCTGTCATCCCAGCCAGTGCTTAGAGAGCAACTTTTGTCATTCTCCCTCACCCGCTATGCTCCAGCCATACTTCCCGCTGTCCTCAAATATGTCAAGTTCATTAACATGGGGCATTTTGTACCTGCTGTTCTTTCTGCCTGAAACTGTCTCATCATTCAGGCATCAGCTCAAACATCACCTCTTCAGTAAGACCTTTTCTGACCACCTTAGCCCCTCTGGCAAATCACACTCTATATCATTACCCTGTCTTATTTTCTTTTAAGCATTTTTTCACTATCAGAAATTATCTGTTTATTGTCTATTATTCCTCATAAGGGCTCCAGAAAAGCAGGTTTATAAAAACTGTTCACCGCTGTATCTCCAGTGCTTTATTTGGTGCACAGCAGGCATTGCATAAAGATCTGTGACTCCCCACTGTCACCCTTGGTTCAGGCCAGTCTCACTGCATCCAGAATCTTCTTACATATATCAGCTTGCTTCCTAAAATACCGATTTTATGTTATCCCCTGTAGTCACTACTTCCCATAGAATAAAGTCAAATCTTTTCAGTCAGGTAGGTGTCCACACTAGCCACAGATTAGGCTCCTCTCCCTTCAAACTTCCACCCCTGCCATCCTCATTATCGTTGCTCTCCCCATCACATTCCCATCTTTACGCACACTGCTTTTCCTGCTGGGAATGTATTTTTCCTTTCTATTTATTTAAATATCAAATTTCAAGGCTGAGCTGACCCTATCAGATAAGGCCTTCCCAACCCTAGCTTTATTACTTACACTCCCCTACATGAATTAGAAACTATTTCTACTCTTTTAAATATCCTCCGTACTAAGTTCCTAGAATAGGGTTTGAGGTAGAGGAATAAAATCAGGAAAGAATGGGAGCCTATAGTGGGGAGTGAGTCTCGGTTCTAGCCTGAGGGAAAACAGACAATAAGTTTTCTCACTTTTTTATGTGACAACCCTTAAGAGAGTTGGAGACAGACTACCTTCACCCAAGTCTGCTCTTCAGTAGGTGATGTAACCCCAGCCACTCAGCTCCTCTTTAAAACGGAGTGCCAGGACTTCCAGGCAAGCACTAACTGGTTCAGAGGAGTGGGAGACTATCAAGTCCTTCCTTCTGGGGTGTATGTGTGAATCTAGTTATTTTAACTTTTTGGAAGTTCTTCCAAACTACTGACTCATTCTGAGTTTGTAATCAATTAAACATCCCAAATCAACTCAAGTACCACTCACATATCAAACTTTACATTGGTCCCTGATATATTATTAGTTCTTCCCAGATTTGGTAAGATCCTTCTGAGTCTTGATGCTGCTGCTCAGGATCTCAGAGATCTCAGCTTTTGTCATTCATGAATTCTCTAAATTGTCACTTATTTTTTGATTTAAAAAAAGGTGTAGAGCCAAGGGAAGAGGACTGTGGTGGGTCACTGAAGACTTATGGAACAGGACAGCATCTTGATATGAAAAGTCTTATCTGATAGAAAAAATACTTTTTATGCTTCTCCCATCTCTGACCAAGACAGTTCTTGCCCTCGGAATGCCAGCTACAGCATCCCCTCCCCTGTGCCCAGATATATCCACCAGACACTGCGGTCTACAAACGGAGAAGGAAGCAGGTTCCAAAGGACTCTAGCCAATCCCTGCTGTTTCTGACCCCCCTCTTCCCTAGACATCCCTTGCCCCTACCCATGAAGTCTCCTGCCAGACTGTGATCTCCCTAACAGCAGAGATAATACCATTTATGGTTTTACAAACCTTAACCTTTGAGAAGCCAAGAGATTCAACCTAAGGCTACAGCACAGCAAATTCCCCTCTATTTTCCCTTCCCCTGCTTTATCTCCTCCTTCCTTCCATACCTTCTGAGATCTGGTTTCCACTCTCACTACTCCTAAATGTTGCTTTTGGGATTCTTCAGCCTTAATCTTGGCGATTTCTCTTCAGAACTCATTTGGTTGAACCTAACTCTTTTTGAAACTTTCTCCCCCTATGGTCCTGTGACTTCACTCTCTCCTGGTTTTCCTTCTGTTTTCCTGGCTAATTCTTTTTAGTCTCCTTTGAGGATTGCTCTGCTCACTCTTAAATAATGGTATCCCCAGGGCTTGTCCTGGTTCCCTTTATAGCTCCACACATTCTCCCTGTATGCTCTCATCCACTCATAGCTTCGACTACCAATTTTATTCCAATGACTCTCCCATCATGGTGGTCTCCTGACCTCCAGGGATACTTTCCAATCCACCTTCCACCCAAACAACCAGTGATATCTTTCTAAAGTGCAAATCAAAACAGGCCGCTGTGCTGTTATACATACACACAAAAAATGATGCTCCTCTGATTAAAATCCTTCAGTGGTTCCATCCATATCCCACTCTGGCTATAACAAATTATTTGCAATTTCTGGAAAGCATCAAGTTATTCTGTGCCTTTGTGGTTTTGTCAGGCTATTCTATAAGCCTAGAATGTTCTTCTTACAAGTCTCCACAAAGCCAATTTCTACTTGTCTTTCTAGACTGTGCTTAAATGTGAACTGTTAGCAGTCCTTTTCTGACATTTCAGTCTGATTTGGATATCCCTCTTATAGACCAAAAACACACCATCTCTGCATTTAACTTATCTATTTCCTTTTCTGTTTCCATCTGTGGTTGAAATTCCTTGAGGGTAGAGTTTGTGCCTCTCATCTCTCTATCACCAGTACCCACTTAACATAGGGCCTTTATAAAATAATTACTCAAATGTAATAAAAGAAATAGGGAAAGCGCTGGCCTAGGAGACTTAAAGGTCAAGTGTCAGGTCACAGACTCTTTGAAGAGTGGCTACAATCATTGATCAAAGAATGAACTTCACTGACACTCTGTGATTTGCTTGTTGGACATATCCCTCGGCTCTTGGACATATCCCTTAGGCACTGCAAATTTCTAAATGTCCAAAACCGAACTCATGCCTCATCCTGTTTCCAGCAAATCTACTTCTGTGTTTGTAGTCCTTATTCATGTGTCATCATCTTTCCAGTTATCCAGACTTAGAATCACAATCTTCTCAGTGCTTCCTTTCCCAATACATCAATCCATAAGTTGTGTTGGTTTTCATCTCCTCAGTGCATTTTTTTTATCCTCTAACTTCCTCCTCCCCATTACAACTGTAAGACATGCCCTGGACTGGAAAGATGATTGATCTAGGCTGAGGAACTTCCAGTGGTATGGATGGGGTGGTTGGCAGGGCCCTATCATTGAGGAGGACATTTATACATCCTGGTACTCTCCAGCTTCTAGGTTCCTTACCGTCAGCTCTAGCTCTGGCATCCCTCTGGGTATGGCTGTTGGCTGGGCTCCCTGGGAGAGCAGGCCCTGGATCCATCAACTGCGTCAGGGGGCCATGCCCAGCAGCTCTGAGGCCAGTAGGTGGCATCTCACTGGACTGGGGGCCCTGACAGACCTGGGTGGACCAGGGCTCTGTGCCAACTAAGTCCATGCCTGGCCCCAAGGGCATGGGTGGTAAGCTATGGCTACAGCGAGTGCCCTCATCCAGTGGGCCCACCCTGTCTTGCTGGGCTTCTTGGATGGGTGAGAATTCCTGGGAGGAATCCCCAATGCTCACTCGAAGTGGGGGGGAGCCAGAGCCTGCAGCTTTCTTCCGGCCCTTGGCAAGCTCAGCAAAGGAGGTGACCCGCTTAGGTGGGGAGCTAGGTCCAGCCAGAGCTGTAGGGCCCTCACTCAGGCGCACTGGGCAACTCAACATGCGTTCCAGTGAGCCCAAGCGCACCGGAGGGCTGCGCTCAAGGCTGCGATCATAGCTTCGAGAACGCTGACGTCCACTGCTCAGGTTAGGGGGTGAAGTATTAGTGTACACTTGCCCCTCCATCACCGTGGAGCCCACGGGAGCTGCAGCTTCCGTGGAGGAACCCACTGCTTCTTGTTTCTCTGGCTGGACTTCTGGCTTCTGGAAGAGATAATACTCAGAGGGCTGGCTAGGGCCAGGGTCGAGGCCAGAACCGGGTGCAGGACTTATCTTGGTGTGTTCCTCAGAGCAGCTGGTGATGGAAGAGCCAGCAGGGCTCGGGGATGATTGGGAAGACAGGTCACAGGTGACAAGTTTATAGTAATTCTGTGTGGCCACAACGAGACGGGCCTGGCTCTGGAAGCAGGCTGTGAGGTCAGCCACGGCTGGGCAGGGCTCACAGTGTGGGTGGTAGGAGTTGCAGTTGGCATCGAGCTCAGGAGATGAGGCATGAGGACAACCATATCCTCCTTCCCTTTCTCCACTATCAGGGTGGTGGGACTCACAAGACATCTTAGACTCAGCTGGGGAGGGCTGCAGGTCCAGGTAGAAGGCGCCAGGGTCTGAGTGGCTGCAGAAGGAAGAGTCGCTGCAAGATTGTGGGGCAGAGTTGAGATTGGCACGGGTGCCATGCATCTTGTTGTACAGGGTGCTGAAGGTGACCAGCACACCATCTGAGCTGTTGCAAGAAGAGTCACTCACATAGCCCATGGACTGGTCAGCCGTCTCAGACTGACTGGATGTGCTACTGCAGCGGCAGTGCTGGGCTCCTGAGGCTGAGCATCTGGGGTTCTTTGGGGATTCATCTGAACTGAGCTTCCATTCCTGGTCAAAGGAAAAGCCAGAGGTATCACTGGCTCCACCTCCACTGCCACTCCCACCAGGTCCCCCACACTCATCCAGCTCCATGGTCTCTGCTTCCAGCTCTGGCTGGCAGTGGTGGCTACTGCTGCACTGCTGGGTATCTAAGGTAGTCACTGGTTCCTGTTCCTGCCCCTCCACCACTCCAGCCCGACTCCGTGCTGCACCCCATGACCTGACCACTCTGGGGCCAGGTGGTGGCAGCTGGAAAGAGGAGAGATGGAAGGTGGGCTGGTCAGCCCCATGCAGGTGGAAGGACTGCTGGGTGGCACTATCACCAATGCTGTCATCATATAGGTCACCAAGTCCTGGCTCAGCAACACCCTCCTGCAGCAAGAAGGGATTATGTCGTTTAGGGGCCCCAGAGCCTCTTCCATCGCGACCCCTACTCTTGGTGCTGCTGTCTGCAGACCTCGCAGATACCCCTGGAGCAGAGTGCAGACTGTTGTATAGCAGGGAGTCAGCTTGTCCTAGGTCTTGATCAGGCTGGGTGAGGCCCAGCTCAGGTGGGCAGAATGGATTGGGTCTTGTGCTCCCACTACTTCCACTTGCCCCTCCACAGCACTGCCTGTCTGGGACTTGACAGTGCACCAGGGGGATGTGGTGGACGATGAGGGTCTCTCCAGTCAGCTTTGGGGGACTATCCATTTTGGAAAGTTCGAACAAGGGCATCAACAGCACCAGACACTGCCCCCGGAGCCCAATGGGGCAGAACACATTTCATCAGGAGAGCTTGGCACCTGGAGAGAGAAGGAAAGAAAGGGAACCTAATGTCACCTCCCTGGAAGTTAGGGAGATGACCTTCCCATATCATTTTCATATGGAGAAGAGCCCAAGAGGAGAAAAGACTCCGAGTTAAGATGCAGTTTGATAACACAGCCCAATAGGACAGGGGATATCCACCACACTTTCTACACTACACATGTCCAGCTCATGAGTTCCCCCTTCATTTTAAGTTTCCCAGGCATCCACTTGTAACAAAAGGCCAGGCCCCTTTTAATACACATATGAAGATCTGGGGATCTCATAGGCAGCACTTTGTCCTCTTTCAAGGACCCTGTTCTTAGCAGTAAATGATGACTAGTCCTGCATACCAAAACAAACAAACAAACAAAAAACTATGAACAGTGACATAACTAAGAAAAAACCATCTAGGATATCTGAAAGGGAGCTAGGCACTGAGGAAATACAGAGATGCCTTGGAAACAGCTATAACACGTGAGTTTGCAGATGTGAGGAAAATCACAAATTATATATCATATTCTCATTGAAATAAGCTATAATTTTGCAAAAAAAAAGTCTTTTTAAATGTATTATATCATTTGATCCCTGTGTCATCTCAGACTCCTTTTCTCCTCCTCTGAGCCCTGGAATACTTGTCCCTCCTCTGATGGCTATGAGCTAAGGATCCTTACTCTCCTGCTACTGCACTGGAGCTTCTTGAATGCAGAGACTAAAGTGGGCATTAGATTGACTGCCAGTATGGCTGATGCCAACCTCTTCCTTCTCAATGGGGTTGGGGGTCAATTTCTATCTCCTTTTTGTCACTCTAGCACAATATCACACAAGGCCTTGCAAACATAATACATTTTTAATAAGAAGCATAACACATTCTTAATATTTGTCCAGCTCAGGGTATAGATCTTCTGAAGTGTTCAAATTATGCCCAGTTTTAGCCTAAGATTTTCACTACGGGGGTCCTCTACAAAGTCTTCTCTTCTCAGTTTCACTCTGATAGGCTAAGGTAAAGTTCTCTCTTGTTCTTGGTCTCCTGGCCCCAAGCACACAGCCTATACCAAGGTTCTCTGGTTTCTTGGCCAGACTATGGAAGAACGGCCTCCTCAAGTTCTAGTCTCCTGTGTTACCAAGTTCAGGTTCCAACAGTCTTCACTTGTTCAGACTACTCATATCCAATTTTTCCTAGTTCATTCCTTTCTCTTCCTTCCCTTTTCATTCCTGTCATTTTCCTTTCACCCACCATGAGTCTAGATGCCCCATTGCCTAAGTTCTCCATCATTTAGTTGAACTCTTAATACCACCAATTTAAAAAACCTTAACTCATTTAGATCAGAGGATTATAGCTCTTCAATTTGGACTACAGTAAAGAGTTAGGCAAATCACACATGCTCAAGGACATCAATAGGTAACACACTAAAGAAAAAATTCAAATGGCTAATAATACATGTGTTAGGAACACAAAATTAAAATATAATTATTTGTGTTGAGTTAAATTAAATTAAAATTAAAAAGCAAGTTATTTACCATCTTTCTTCTTCCTTTCCTTTCTGAGAGGAAAGCTACTTTGTTGGATTTCCAAGCCTTGTGTGTTGATTGGGTAATAAGTAGATATGGCAAAGGCAAAAACTAGAAAGGCTAAACTGAGCTTCAAAATTAAGAGTTATAGAAAAAAACATGGGAATAAATCTTTGTTATCTTAGACTAGGTGATGGTTTCTTAGATATGACACCAAAAGCACAAGTGACAAATCAGAAAACAGATAAGGTGAACTTCATAAAAATTAGAAACCTTTGTGCCTCAAAGGATAACACCAAGAAAGTGAAAAGACAACCTGCAGAGTGGGAGAAAATATTTGAAAATCATTATCTGATCTGAACATATAAAAAACTCTTAAAATTCAACAATAAAAAAATATATAACCCAATTAAAAACTGGGCAAAGAACTTGAATAGACATTTCTCCAAAGATGTACAAATGGTCAGTAAGCATATAAAAGATGCTCAACATCATTAGTCACTAGAGAAATAAAAACCACAATGAGATACCACTTCCTCCCAACTATGATAGCTAAGATAAAAAGACAGACAATAGCAAATGTTGGTGAGGAGGTGAAACACTCAAACATTGCTGGAGGCCTTGTAAAATGATACAGCCACTTAGAAAAACAGTCTGGCAGTTCCTCAAAATGTTTAACACAAAGTTACCATATGAGCCAGCAATTCTACTCCTAGGTATATACCCGAAAGAAATGAAAACATGTTCACATAAAAGCCTGTATATAAATAATCAGAGCAGCATTATGCACACTAGCAAAAAAAGTGGGGACAATGCAGATGTCCATCGACTGATGAAAGGATAAACAATGTGCATACACATATAACAGAATGTTTAGTAATAAAAGGAATGAAGTATTAATACATGCTACAACATGAATGAACCTTAAAATTGTCAGTGAAAGAACCTTGTCATATAAGGCCTCTTTGTATAATGTATGAGTCCATTTACATGAAATGTCCAGAATAGGCAAATCCACAGAAACAGAATGTAGATTAGTGGTTGCCTAATGGGAATACTAGGATGGTAAGTGACTGCAAATGGATATGGAGGTTCTTTTTGGGGTGATTCAAATGTTCTGAAGTCAGACAGCAGTGATGGTTATACAAATCTGTGAATAAAATCAAAACTATGGAATTTTATGGTATGTCATTATATCTCAATTTTATAAAAGGGTGAATTTTATGGCATGTGAATTGTATCTTAACAAAGCTGTTATTTAAAACATTTTTTAAAATAGAAAAAAAAGGAGGGTTTATGGGACGAGGGAAGAAGAGGTAAGAAGGGAACCAGTACTGAGCAGTGGAGTGTACTGGGCATTTGCAGAGACAAGGTGAGAATGAGACGAGAGGAACAGTTGCTTTAAAGTGTGAGAATTTGTAGAGAGAGATAAAGAGGATTTTTAGGAAGTTTTCCTGTGAGGTACATGAGATAATTTTCCCTCCACTCTTCTCATTTCTTCTACTCCTTCACCAAAAAAAACTTTGGGCTCAAATATATTTGCCACAAGGATAACAGAAAGTTGGAAACAGCCTAAAATTCCAATAATAATTTTAAAATGTACAGAACAGAGTATCATTAAAATAATGTTGTGTTAATATAATTATCAACCTGGGAAAATGTTTACAAAATATTAAGTGAAAACAGCAGATTATAAACAGGATGTACAGTATGACACCATTTTTTATAACTAAATGTATCTGTCTTAGTCCATTCAGGCTGCTATAACAAAATACCTTAGACTGGGTAGCCTATAAATAGCAGAAATTTATTTCTTAACAGCTCTGGATGCTGAGAAGTCTGAGATCTGGGAAGGTGATAGCATGATTGCATTCTGGTGAAAGCCCTCTTCCTGGTACACGGCTAGCGCCTTCTATCTATGTCCTCACAGGGTGTAAGGGGCAAGGGATCTCTCTGGAGCTTGTTTTATAAGGGTACTAATTCCATTCATGAGAGCTCTGCCCTCATGACCTAATCACTTCCCAAAAGCCTCTACCTCTTATTATCATTACCTTTGGGGGTTAGGATTCAATTCAACATATGAATTTTGGGGGACACAATCATTCAGACCATTACACTATGCATGGAAGAAAATTCAAAAGCATATACAACAAATGTTAACAGTGTTTCTCTGCGATGAGTGATTCTGGATTATTTTTAATTTTATTCTTTTCATTTCATCTGTATTTTCTAATTTGTATAGGATAAATACCCATAATGTACACAATTCAGGTTTTTTTTTTCTTTAAACACCACAGATACTGTGGGTTTGGGGCTTGGGGCGGGGACTTCCCCTTACATCTGATATTAGCTTTCCCTAGGATCCAGGCCATAATCTGAGGTCTGGACTAAAGGGGGCATAGAGAACTTTCTTGTTCTCTATGAACAAGAGAGCTTCCCACAGGGAGTACCTATGGGCTATGACCATTACTCGATCTTTACTTCGATTAATTCCACACTCCCCCCATTTTAAAGCACCATTTTCAAGAAGCATTCACAAGTATACACATATAAGAATTTATGATTCCAACTCAAAACCATTACTGGGTCATACATGCATTCAAATGGAAAAACATAGTGACACACAGTTTAAGGAGCTGATATAAAGAACAAATGGATAAAGAAGGTGATAAAAAACCTTTGGCTGCAGGGCTCTGACAGTTGTATTACGAGGTTATGTTTACATATCTGTCCCTCAGACTACAGTGCAGTTCCTTGAGGTCAGAAACTGTGATACCTTCAACTCTGTGTCCCTAGAGCCTATACATAGTGTCTGGAACACAGTTGTTTGGTTATTTGTTTGACTCTCATTTTACCCATTTAAAAATTAACTTGTCTTTTTTTTTTTTTTTGAGTTTAAGGAGTTTATTTTTTTTATTCTGGATATAAGTCCTTTGTCAGACATATGTCCTGAGATTATTTTTTTTCAACCTGTGACTTGCCCATTTGTTTTAATGGTGTTTTTTTTTTTTTTTTTTTTTAACAGAAGTTTTTAATTTCATGAAGCTCCATTTATCTTTTTTTTTTTTTTTCCTTTTATGGTTAAAGCTTTCTGGGTCCTATCTAAGAAATCTTTGCCTATCCAAGATGATAAAGAAAATTTCCTGTTTTCTTCCTAAAAAGCTGTAGCGTTTTAGGTTGTGTCAAATCCTATTTTAAGTATAAATCTTTTTCATGGTTGATTTCATTTTATTTTATATTTTTGTATCTCAGAGGTCTTATTTCTTCCTGATTTCCAAATAGCCAAGAGAAATGCTTGTCAATCATTCCTCCACAAACTCCAGTTCAGCCAACTAAGGTGAAGTTCTGCAGGCACCTCATGAGATTTGGATTAATGGCTGCTTTCTCTGCCCCCTAACTTTCACATTTTTTACAAAGTACTTTTTAATGTATGTCATCTTATTGATCCTCACAACTCACCAAAGTGGGCAGAGCCACTTTCATTTAAAAAATAAGGAAAGCAATATCTAGAAAAATGAAATGACTTGCCCAAGATCAGGGAATAAAAACAGACCACAGAGTTAAGATGGGACTCAGAAATCCTAATTTTTAACCTTTTTTTTCTTGACCCATTAAGAATGTAATAAAACTGTATTGTACACATGCCTTGATTTCAAACACCACTGAGCACACTTAGTGAGAGTATGTCTCTGACTTCTTTCCTGGGAGTGCCTTGTTTGTTTTATAACAAGATAAGTTTAATACTGTGGCCCATGAACTCTAATAAAGGTGAAGAGAAAACAATGAGGTGGGAGAGCTCTTTCCAGACTCCTACATAGTTTGTATTTACCTGTTTTTCTGTTCTCTGAACCTACTGTCCCTTTCATATTACTGTCCCACGCTCTAATACACTCTTCAATTCCACCTCTGCACCAGTTCCCAGCTCTCATCTCCCTGTCCCATTCACAATCCCTGAGGACCTTTCCTCTGCTCTGTAGTTCACATTCCTCAATGCTTCCTGGGAACTAACACACTCCCATGACTTCTCAGTGTATTCTCCAACCACATATTTGAATGATGTGGAACTACCAATTCCTATTAACATGTGTTTTTTAATTTTCTACCAAGGTGGTCAATAGAAATTTAGGTAACTCTGGGCAGGAAAACGTTCTGAATTCCAGAAGAAAGGTTTCACCTGTCCTTGGTCATCAGCATCTTTCTACCAGTCGCAGAAACCCTTTCCCCTTTTTTTTGGCTTCCTGAAGGACGATGGGAAAGACAATGGCAATTAGTTGCTATTCCCTAGCAATCTGACCTTGACCTGAGGTCCGAGGAGGATAACCTTTTTCCTGTCTGGGATCTCTCTTGGGCAGGACTGAAGGGAAGAGAGCAGGAGGTGGATTCAGGAGTATCAGCTTATGCTTAGGTCTCTTCCTGTTAAGAATCTGTTTAAGTCTATATAAGACACTGATTATAATAGGTCAGGTGCCCTAGGCATTACAGTGACTGCCCCCCTCCCTCCCATACTGTGGAGTCTCTCGATCAACACTCTTTCTTATTTCATCCTTACCTGGAGCTAGGTGGCTCCCATAGCAACAGAAGATACAGTATGTGTGTCTATGTGCATGTATGTATGTTCGAAGGGGAAGGATGGGTCTGATGCTTCCCAGCCCTCGCTCTTGAAAGCTGTGTGGATCCTTGCATGTTCTCCATTATAAACTTATAGTACCTTTAGGGGTATCTCCTCCAATTTAGCCTTTGTTTCTAGATGTGACCCCTTCCACCCTGACCTGTACTATAGCAACTTGATTGCAAATGCCAGAAAGGAAGGAGGGGCTGTTCTGCTTCTTGATAAAATAGCATCAGCCCAAGCCTCTGCTTTTCCCCATCTCTGCACCACAGCCAAAATGTATGCATGGATGAGCTTGTCTCATGTTTGCTCTCAAGCTCTCACTCACTCTCTCTCTCTCGCTCCCTTTTGGAAAGACAAAGCCAATCCTCAGAAGCCAGAGCCCAAATGTGCAGATCCGTTATTCTAGCATCCCTGCCCTGCCCCTCCCCCCAGCTCCACTGAGCCATACCTCTGCAAGGAGCCTTGAGCTGAACCCGGAGGCTTCTGTTCCTTTTGCACTCCAACCAAGCTCTACCTTGACAGTTCCAGCTGAGGCACTGTTCCACAGGACCACACAGGGGAAACTGGGCTGAATTCCTAAGATCTGATTTCTGCTAATACAATGGCATCGTTGCTAATGCAGGGAGGCTGCGCAATCCCAGCCCCAGTATCCTTGCTGCTGCTGCTGCTGCCGCCGCTGGTGCTGCGGTGACGTTGCTGCTAAGGGAAGGGGGAAGGGAAAGGAGTAGGCATGCCCACAGCACGGCCTCTCAGCCTCCCTCCCTGTCAGTCCCTCTGGGCCTTTAGTCTAGGGAAGGGGGAGGGCAGAGAAAGGAGTCAGCCACTGAGGGCAAGCAGTGCTGGAAGATGAAAACTCTCAAGGCAGCAAAGGAAATTAGGGAGAATGCTGGGCCTACTCCTCTCTTGTCCTTAGGAGTCTCGGGGAAAAGTCTGGGCAGAGGCTTAGAGCTTCCTTCCTTCCTTAGGCCCCTCCTTATAGATCTTGGCCAGAAACCTCTCCCTCCTCCTTTTGCCCACTCTGAATGACTCCTTGTTTTCCAGCTTTTTCCTTTCACTAGGATTCCAGACTAGCCTCGGGGTGGAGCTGCCAGCCTGGGAGGAGGTTCCTGAAACCCTGAAGGGAGGCTGTAGGGACCGGCAGTAACACCAAGTTCAGTCCTTATGGGGATGTACAGCACTAGGCTCTCCAAGGCGTGCCTCTTCAGAGAAATGGGGTCTGTCTCAGAAAAAAGACTGGGCCACACACAGGCTTTTTATACACAGGGTGGAACTGAGCCTTAGGACCTAGCTGGCTGCAGGCCTCCTTCCTAACACAGGGTCTAAGTTCCCTGGATCTTCAGAGGGTCTGCTAATGTGGCTGGAGTAGAGCCATCCCCTCTCACCTACATCAGTTTTGGTCAGTGCTGACTGAGTGGGGTCCAGCTGGATCTGTAGGGCAGCAGGATTTATTTGGGCAAGCCAAGGAGCCAGGAGGCCTATCTTCCTAGGAAAAGGAAGGCTAAGGAAAGGAAGTATGTACTTTGGGCCAGAAAAGAAATCTGTTCTACTTTTAGACCTATAGAGCCCTCCACCCACTCCTTGCTTCACCCTTCTCAGGTTCTGGGCTATTTATGAGAATCAGTAAACACCAGAGAAGCCACAGCCAGAGCCAGTTGTATAGTAAGTAGCATTACTGTCTCTGTCCACTTCATGCCACTGCCGCTTGCTGACACCCTTGAACACAGAGATGGTCTCAAGCTGGACTTGGCCCTCAAGCACTAGCCCTGCCCCAGTGCTGACTACTCTCTGGACTCCACAGCCAATCCCTTGAATTTCAGATCCCTTGAACAAAGCCTTAAGTCCACTAGCCAGGACCACAGGAAAAGGAAGGCTAAGCAGCCACCACTTGGGATCCAGAAGAAATGTAGTTTCTTTCCCCGTACTGCTTCTTCTATTCCCTGTGAAACTCATGCTGAGATGAGCTGAATTGTAGAGAACAGAAGTGACTAAAGACCCCCAAACCTATTTCCAACCTTGACTTATTTGAGGGGCGATGAACCTTTGATCCTACAAAGCAGGAAACAATGAGGAAGAGAAGGAGAGAGGGAGGCTGCAGTTCATAAAACTAACTAACTAACCATTAGTGATCCTCACAGGGAAGTAAAAGGAATAGAAATGGTGTCATTGTACTTCCCTCTCCCTTGATTGATACAGAACTCAAAAGGTGTTTGGATAAGCAGCTGTTAGGTTAGGGCAAAGTCAATTTCCATGACCAAGTGCCTGGAGTTCTAGCTTCTTATTATAAGAGCTCTGGGCCCAGGATCTTCGTCCCTAAAATTTCTGTGAGGCTAAGCCATGCATTGCACTGGAGAGCCACTTAGGAAATGTTTCCAGTTGCCTATCAAAGGTGGCAGCTCTCATATTTCCAGTGCTTGGCTTACTTCAGTGCATCACAGACCACATCATCACTTACGTTCTGCCCACTACTGTCCAAGACCTACAGGTCTTCTGATAAAAGATCAAATTATTTTTTGGCTAGACACAAAAGACAAATACTGTCACATTAGAAATCTCAACTGCCTCTTAATTAGTCTTCCTACCTGCAATTTACTTTCCAGATTCATCTCCCTAAAGTATCTTCATTCTTCAATATGTGACTCCTCCTGCCCCTTTTAATGGTTCCCTATTACCCAGAGAATCAAGTTCAAACTTCTCAATTTGGCTTTCAAGGTCCTCCATCTTGGCTGTCTACTCGTCCTCTCTGCTACACCCCATCATGTAGTCCTTCAAACCTGTTTCATAAACTCATTTCCACTCTGTTGCCTTTGATCAGATTCTTCTGCCTGTTATACGTGACTATACTCAGAATTATCCAAAACCTATAAGGCCCAGACCAACTCCTCTATCAAGTCTCCACTGATTACCCCAGAGTCAGAAATGATCTATCTTCTGAACCTGTGGCTACAGGCTGTAGATCTTACAGACAAGGAAAAATCCCACAAAAACCAGGGGGTCAATATAGGATTGCCAAATTTTAATATTGTCAAGTAGCATCATTAAAAAAAAAAGCTCAATACCTTACATTAACTATCATCATTTTATAAAAGAAAACATACTGTCATTATTTTTCTCATTTCATTACATACTGATGCAAACTCCATCAGAAACCAATATCAGTTCCTGAGAGATTTTGATTAAGTGAATCATTTCTCACCTTACATGGTTGTTGTTCTTTTTTTGCATATCCACTTTAATGTCTCTTCTAGACTGCAAAGTTCAAGTTATAGTCATCTTTGTATCCCCAATATTCAGTGCATAAGACAGTATAATTTTTATTTTGTGTTTCCCATAAAACCTAGCACCAGTGCTCAGAGTTTTGCAGAATGAGAGTGGGCTAAAAAAAGATGTTCCTTGAGTATAAATGAGTGAGTGGTGGACAGATATGACTCAAAAGGCTTGGAAGAGAAGATGACCCTTGCTATTCATGTGAGGGAATAAAAGGTCTATTAAAACAATCTTAGGAAAAAAAGGAATGACTCTCCATGACCTTGATTTAGGCAACACATTCTTAGACATGATACCAAAAGTACAAGTGACAAAAGAAAAAGTGAACTTTATAAAAATTTAAAACTTGTGCTTCAAAGTACACAATCATGACAGTGAGAAGACAACTCACAGAACGGGAGAAGATATTTGTAAATCATATATATGATAAAGGACTTCTATCCAGAATATGTAAAGAAGTAAAGAATTCTTACAACTCAATAATAAAAATATATATAAATTAAGTAAAGGAGTAAAGGATTTGAATAGGCATTTCTCCAAAGAAGGTATATACATGGTCAACAGCATATTTAAAAAAATCTCAACATCATTAGTTATTAGGGAAGTGCAAATCAAAACTAAAATGAGATACCACTTTACCCTACTACAATGGCTAAAATAAAAAAGATAGATTATAACAAGTGTTGATGCTGATGTAGAGAAATCAGAACCCTCATATATTTCTGGGAAGATTGTAAAATGGTGAAATCACTTTGTCTTTTATCTTAGCTGTCACTGGCATGTCAACCCAGGGACCTCAGATAATTCCCCATTTCTTTGTTTTTTCAACACCAAAATTATTAAAAGAATGAACTTTGTTAATTCTACTTCCTCTTTAACCATTTCTTAAGTACCAGAAGTCTATCTTCTTGAAATACTTGAACTGTCGGAAGCAGTTATAATTTTCGAACTTATAATATTTAAGTTGTGACACTAGCCATCCTCTCCTGTTGAAACCCTTTCCCCTTTGTTTTTTTATAACACCAATCCTCCTAGTTCTATTTCTTAGATCATTCTCTTCATTTTTTAATAAAGCAATACTTGGCCCATATTTAAATGTATATTTACAACAAGACTCAGATTTGAAGTCTGCAACCTGCAAAGTGTTTAGCCCTTCCTATTATGCTGTCGATTTCTAAACATTACATTCTTTCAGAATCAAATTTCCAATAGCTAGGTATTTCTTACTATTACCTCAAATTTAACACAGCTAAAGCCAAACTGATTTTTCTATTTCAAATTAGCTTTCTTTGGACTACTAGTAAGACAAGCTTGAAAATGTAAGAGTTATTGAGACTCTCTCTTCACATTCAATCAACAAGTCATGCTGAGTCTTCCTTCTAATTTTTTAGGCACTGATCTAATAATATATTGTGCTTTTACTATATTCTAGCTATTATGCTAAGCACTTACTTGTATCATCTCATTTGATCCATATAGCCACTCTCTAAACATGGACATGTTTGTTTGATAAAGTTACTGGATGGCAAGCTAGCAGGGTTAGCCAGCTTTTGGAAGGTTAGCTTAGCCTGAGAATAGTATATTTGATGAGAAGGAGGAGAGGAAGGAAGGAAGATGAAAACCAAAAAATTGGGTTTTAGTAAAGTGCTTAGTAAATAAATCTTCAATGCCAAGATCTTAAACTCTTAACCCTTCATTTCTCTCCATTTTCATACTAAAGAAAGAAAGATGACTGAACAGCTATGTCTTCAGTCAACGCTTCCCTACCATTTATTCCTACAGCCATGACCATAGAGTAAAGGTTGTAAGGTGACAGCCTGGTAGTCACATCTTGAGTGTCAACAGATATTACATAGCTTGGATAGTAAAAATGCCACCAGAAAAATTTTGGAGATTTCTAAAAAAAAAAAAAAAAAAATCTGGATTTCCAGTTTGTCTTACTTGGAAAAAAATCAGAAGAACTGACCACACTGGCCCTTATTCCTAGATGGTAACAATCAGCTAGATTTGAGAAATGGCTGCCCTCGTGAGATGGGCACATGCCCTTCAGTCTGACATGTTCCCACCACTCTTTATGGTCTTTTGTACCTAGCCAGCTTCACTGGTTCACTTTACTCATTCTCATTATTTGCCTGGATTTTATAAAGCATTTGAGTTTACAATCCTTTCCCAGAGTAACAGTTATGCTTTTTCTTTAAATCCCCTCCCCACCCAATTTACCTCACATTACCATAACAATATTCACTGCAGTATTACTTGCAATAGCAAAAACTGAAAATATTCTGAATATCCAATGGAAAAATGGCTAATTAAATAGTGGTCTAGCCATCCAATGGAATATAATGAAAACACAGAAATTATGTTTATAGTAAATGTTTACTAGTACAGAAAAAGGCTTAAAAGTAAATAAGAAAAGTAGCATATCAAATTGTATAGAGAAACTTCTGCTTCTTGCATTTCAGTAATAAGATATTATGGGACTCCAGTCTGCAAAAAAACTAGATTCTGTTTAATGTAAACTTTTTAAAGCATTTCAGGGCTCATAGTAAATAGGAAAAAGGAAGGGTGAGGGGACCAGAGTTCCTTGTGGGCCAATTCCTCAAGCATTTTAATTATGGTAAGAATGATAAGACTTGGACTACTGGAAAGGTGAGGGCGCTAAACCTGAGACTCCCACATTAAGCTGAGACCCTTGAAATATGCTCAAGTGATTCAGGGTTGATGGTTTCCCCCACTTTTGGCATAAGCAGATACAGATCTTCTCTGGAGGAAAATATCCCCAATTTAAGTCTATAGGATTCTCAAAATTAAAGAGCAAGAAAAAAATTAGTTTATATTAAAGATCATAAATACACATGGAAGCAAGATATCATGAGTAAATGACAGAGAAAATAACAAATAATACATTTAATCTGTAAGGATTTCAGATATTAAAAATGTCAGATAGAGAACTCAAATCAGCTACATATGAAATGTTTTTAATAAAGGATAAAAATCTCAAAGATAATCAAGTAGCAACAGATTATTAGAGAGATCCAGGGGTGGTGAAAATAAAAACATGGACAAATATAAGCATTGGTTACTGAGCGTTCCTAGGCCTGGACCAGGCTATTTAATAGCGAGTCACTAGGTGAAAACAAAGATGTGGAGGCTAAGGGGAGATACATTATACTTCCTGTTATAGATCCAACAGTAGCCTACTCAAAACAGTGTGTGAAAGTGCTCTATAAACTAAAAGCATTTTACAGAAATGTAGAGCATTGCTATTATTCTTTAAAAATGCTAGCATCCATTGATGATTTTTGTGTGAATCAATTATTTACTGTGATGGTTGAAAGATGATTTTTTTCCCTCTATTATTCTTTCTACATTTATTAGTTGACATTCTAATATAAGAAAGATTTCCCTTTGGCTCCTTCTCTCCCTCCCTCCCTCCCTCTCTCCTTTCTTTCCTTCCTTCCTTCCTTCCTTCCTTTCCTTCTTCTTTTCCTTTCCTCCGCTTCCCTTTCCTCCCCTCCCCTTCTCCTCCCTCTCTCTTCCCCCTCCTCCTCCCTCTTTTCCTTCCTTCCTTCCTTCCTTCCTTTCCTTTGTTCTTTCCTTTATTTACCTATTTGGTATAAATACAGACTCTTGGATTCTTGTTTTAAAAAACTCAGTAGGTCATAATCCATTGCTGGTATTACTGATTTTGATGCTCAGATAGTGCCAGATTTAGCACTGTTTTTTTTTTTTTTCATTATGAAGACCTTCATTGCTGTGTACAAATTTTTCAAAGTTAACTATTTATTTTGGACCAATTTTTAGAAAAGCTGTAAACATAGTTCAGAGTCCCTGTATGTCCTTCGACCCCTCCCCCTAATGCTACCATCTTATATAATCATAGCACATTTGTCAAAACAAAGAAATTAACATGGAGTACATTGCTATTAACTAAATTTACAGACTATTTGGATTTTGCCAGTTTTCCCACTAATTTCCTTTTTCTATTATCTGGTTTTTAAAACACTAAATGTATACATAACTTTTATAAAACACAAGTTAATTAAAAACAAAATAAAGCCAAAACAGAAAAAAAAATATGCAGATGTACACCGGAGGCTACCAATAAACAGTTTGGATGATGTTATAAGTGTAGCTTAGCAAAGAAAAAGATCTATATTTCCACAATCAAGACACTGTGTAGTCTTGAAAACCATCCAGGCAGGTAATTTTTAGTGAAAGCAAGGAGTATTAAAAAATATGTGAGACTACATGATCTTAGTAGACCTTTGTCCTTAGTCTTTCCCAATAATCTATTTGCTTACCTTTCACCTCTGGATGCTCTTTGGAAATCAACAAGAAGTGCTTTTGCTTGTGTTGACCTAGTCAGGTACTCTCTATACCAGCAACAACCTAGGTTAGGCAACTCCCTTTACCATGTTTTCACCTCAGACTGAATGATTGATTCCAATAGGAAAGGTCAGAAGTGCTCAAATCATAACAAATCAAAATAAACTATGATATACTATATACCCTTTTGTGATCTAGAAGTATCCCAAAGCCATTAATTAATATAATCTCAGGAGTCAATCAATCAATCACTCAATCAAGCCATAAGCATCCATTGTACTACTGTGTATAAAGCACCAGGCTGGATGATCAGGGGTAAGAGCCCAACTTGAAGGGCTCATAATTTTATTAAAATCATTGCCAACACTTCTCTGGAAAGGGCTATGGCAGCAAGAAAGATGTTTCAGGATGTGGGATAAGGGTTAGTACAGTGGTTTCAAACTTTTTCAGCTCTAATACATAAAACAGCTACTCTGGTTGAAGCAGGGGAGGCCTAAAGCGTCATATACTCCAACTCCCTCTCTCCAGGGCACCCTAGGGCTTAGAGGAAGAAATTCTAAAAACCTCTGGGCAAAGACAAGACTGAGCATGGCTTGTTGAGCTTGGGGAATGGGGACTGAAACATATGGATAACCGATAGAAATCATCTCTTCTCTCTTTCTTTACGGCTCTCAAATCAAATATATTTGGAAAATGATATTGATTAATCACACTAACAACAGACTTATTTCTCAGTACAGAAATGAACTTTCTGTACAAATTCAGGAAAATCAGTTTGTATAACTTCCTGCCAAGTTTCCATGTCTTTATAGGCCATGAGATCTGATGGAGACGGAATTTTGTACAAGACAAGTACTCTCTGAAATATGTTGAGAGATGCTGAAAGAATTTGGAAATTTAAGAATTAGTTGTAATAGTGATTCCTGTGGGTGTCTGGGCTGAGTTGTAAGGAAAGAATAAACAGGCTGTTAGAAGCCTGACAGCATCAGGAATCTGGTGCCACAAATGGAATAGCAAGCAGCCAACGTCAAGGAGCTCCTCTGTCTTTCCTCGGGGTTGTGGGTAGCTGCTCCTAGCTGAGGAGGCCAGTGTTCTGAACTGATGGTGTTATTTTGGACTCCAAGTGAGGCCAGCCAGCATGCTGGGGGTGTGTTAGAAGAGACCTAGCCTGAAGGGCTGTCCCAGACACACCCAGCTGCTTCCTTATCAGACCTCTCTAATTTAGAGTCCTCTTTCCAAGCACAGCTTGCTTTGTTTTTGGCTTATCAATAATGTTACAGAAAAGTTCAGCTAAAAGTCCAGACCTAAAAGTCAAATATCAACACTCTAGAAGAGATCTGGCTCTAAAGCAGAAAGAGCTCTTTTCTAGGACCACCTTCTTTCCCCCAAGTTTATCTCCTCCCTTATGAACTGGAAATATGCAGGCACCTTTAAGGTAATCAAAATCACTGACAGAATATCCAGGGGAGGAACCCACAACAGGTTCCAAGCCTTTTACCTCTCAGGCTCAGCTGTGTCTGAAGCTCCCAAGGCCCCAATTCAATGAATGGAGACTGCAGCACTGGGAATTATACCCAGGAAAAGAATAAGCTAGAAGCCACTGGCCTTGAGTTGTAAAGAGTTGCCTTCTTTTATTCCATAAGAATCTGATAATAATAAACTCAGCTTTGTCCCAGGGTCTTTCTGCTCGAAAGCGATTATACCCAGAAAAAAACCTCTTCTTTTTCATTGACAGAGTAAGCATAAGCCTTTCTCCATTAGGTCAACCATTTGATTACCTCCTTAGCTCAACTCATAGCACCTGTTTGCAGGCAGAAGCCTGAATAAGATGACCTCCTAAGGTCTCTTTCAGCTCTAATTACAAACTAAGCCAAATTAAAACCTGCAACCCAAGGGAAGGTTCCTACGCAGGGTGCTAATAAATGTCCTCCCTCTCACCCTCCTGCCTTTCAGCATAAATACACAGACACAGACATACAGTTGTGCTTTCAGGTGCTTGGCTTCTAACTGTTACAGTTAGAAGTCTTCAGAGATTGAGGACTGGCTGTAAATCCTCTTTTGAGGAAGTAGGTTAGGTAGAGAGAAGAGGACTACAGAGAATTAGAAAATATTTAATTCCTACTTTGACAGAGTTCTTCAGATGAGGGGATGGAGGATGCAGCAGTGAATGAGGCCCACAGGATAAAGAGATGGAGAGATAAAGCCTCCTAATGCTAGGAGCAGGTGAGCAGCAAGAGAGCAGGTAAACCAAAACCAGAGAGTTATCAGGTTGCTCTGCTTGGAGGAATGCTCTCAAGTGTGTATTTGCAGGAACGAGTTAGCTAGGACAAATAAGGCCCTTATCCTTCTCCTTAACTGTTTAGTGTGGTCAAATTTTGCTTTTCCTTTGGCTGTGCCTTTTGGCTCTAAGGCTCCAATAAGCTAGGCCAGAGCCGCCCCCCCCCCCCGCCTCCTCCCCCACCCCCGGCTCCCCACCCCGGCACTGGGCTGAGGCGAGCAGTCTGGTAAGCTGCTATCCAATCAGTCTGTCAAAAGCTGTAAATAAAAGGCCACCTATGCACAGTGAAGTAGGCTATAAGAATCTAGATTGAATTACAGAAGCCAGTTGTGGAGACAGGGTGGGGGAGTAGCAGAAAGAAAAGAGAGAAGCCTAACTGGCCTTCAAGGAAATATTTTCATTCGAACACATTGAAGCCTTTCTCCCCTAGGTTCCAGTCTGGCCTTTTTCTCAGCCAAGGAGTCACAGTCCCCGAAAAAACAACAACAACAACAACAACAACAAAAATCTGAGACTCCTCAGAGTCAAAGCCTTTCCCAGAGGTGACTTATCTTCCAACATATGTAGATGACAGTCTCCAAGTCCAGCTTACTGTGTGGCTGGTAATAGCAGTGGGATTGCCTGACTAACAGGTAGCAGTGAAGACTATTTCTGTATACCAGTTATACAGTATTTGCTTTAGTTATAATACTAAAGTGAGAGTAAACTGATATTTACTTAAGCAAAAAATTTTAAAGCAGGTGGCTAGAGTCTGGCCTGAGTTCTGAGTATTCAGGAACCTAGATTCTGTATTATTTAGAGCATGGATTTTGGTGTTGACAGGCCTGAGTTCAAATTTCACATAATACTTGCCAGCTGTGGACTCTGGGAAGTTAACTTCACTAAACTTTAGCTTCCTCATTTGTAAAACTGTCATATTTTCCCTCAAAGGCTTGAGGTATAATTAAATAAGATGTATATAAAGTGCCTGACACAGTAAGTGCTCAGTCATGGTCACTATCATTATATCTTTGGCAGATGACCAATGGCGTACTTTCCTCTCTCCTTTCCCAATTTCCCAGAAAACCTAAATGCTCCAGGGCCAGGGAATTGGCAGGCAAAATCTGTCAAAGAACAAAAGGAAATGGGAAGAGTCATGTTCCTTTTTTCTCTTCCCAGGGCTAGGACTGACCAGTCATTCTTTGCCGATCATACCCTGGACTGACAAGCTGACCCTGGGAGCCTAAGGCTCTCCCGAACTGAATATAGTAATCCATCTCTAGTATTACCTGTCATGGGGCATGCTCCCAGACTGATGGTGCTTCTCCAGGGGCCCCAGATCAGATCCCAGTAGATGCAGGAAAGAAATAGTCTGATCCCAAGCTGGCAGGATAGGTCTGTCCAGGCTGTTGTCTGCTCATCACAGCTGACTGTGAGGCCTATAGGTTAATAATAGCAACTCTGATGCCAATGGATTAAGACAGCACTGTAGGAGGTGTTTATTTTTACACTCTAGCGTCAGTATCAAGTTCTACTGGTTACTACCCAAATCTAGGGCAGCTTCCTGCTATAGGAGTGGCCTCAGGCTTCTTCAGGATTCTAAGTTGGATTCTAGAGGAAGCAAGCCTTGTTGAAAACAGTTCACGATTAACAGGGACACGGAAGGGGAAAGAGAATAAACAGAACTGTCATATATCTGGCTGTCTGGTCCCAAATCTCTGGGACAAGGTGGACCTCAAGTGAGAGCTGTTGTTTATAGCATTCTCCTGACTCAGGTAGGCCCTAAACAAGAGACCTAATATGTTGTTTTGCAAAGGTGTGCATGCGCGCGCGCACACACACACACACACACACACATACTGGTTGCAGTGAAATGATCTGAAAAAAATCAAGGAAGACTGACACTCAACCAGAAGCTCAGCCTTGCGCAAGTCCCAGATTAGCGCAGTGAGTGTCAATATTATTAAGAAAAAGAAAAAAGCCCTTTTGGGAAGGTTTTATAGGATGTTTAAAACAAAAGAAGGTTAGACTGGTCCTTAATTGATCTGTGTATAATTTTTAGCAGGTATATCAATTGCCTTGAAAATTTACTTGGCCAGAGCTTCTTTCCTAGACATAACACAATGGGACAGAAACACCAAGAAACTTAGCCCTCATCTAGTCAGGACCCAGGCCCAGAAAATTATTCCTGAAAAGCTCTTTATTCCCAAGCCCTAGGGACTAGACTCCCAGGGACCTTACACTTTCACCATAGTCTCTGGAACTCTTTGGATATCCTACTTATCTCCCTGAAAGGCAGCTCCTAACACAAATTTCATCTTGTCCCATCAGGCAGACAGGGGTGTCAGGAGGCTTACAGCTTGACAGCTAGACAGCTGATGTAAACAGACTTAGACTGGCTTACTGAGGGCACAGCAGACTGCTGTGGAATGACAAAAATGTACCACACACCAGGTAGGAATGCTGAAGTACAAAGAAAACAGCCAATGACTCCATCATCTTCCTGCCTGTGACTGACTCATAAACACTCGCAGTGACACAACATATCAATTTCCTGAGGAGCCAGGGTGCTGGCAGGAAGGTAGACTGGTGAACCACTCATTGAGTACATGTACATTTTTCCCTGTCGTTCAAGGCTTATCCATCCAGTCATCAAAACAACAAAACAGCAGACTCAGAAACAGCCAGATTTGATCGCTAGAGACACAGGGTTTGATTTCAGCTCCATCTGGAAGCTACCCATGTCTAGGATAGTGGCAGGATGCCCACAGATAGGAACACTGCTTTCATTCTTGGTGTTTTCTCTGATTTGCTAGGTCATCTAAGGGCAGGGTACCTGTCCTCTCAAAGCTCTAGGTTTACTATTGGAAAAGGGGCTAATTGTATCCACCTTCTGGTATTGTGGCAAGAAAAAATTTTTGAACAATTAAAGTCATAGGTAGCAAGAAATGTAAATGCTGTAAATTCTATGGACCAAAGTATTTCTGAAATATAATGGTCATTCATGCATATAAGTAGAAAACCCTTGCCTTCTGAGTTTTTTCTTCTCCTAGGTCATGTTGAGAAATGAACCTTGTCTGTGCCTGGAGGTGTGGTTCATTTCTTTTAGGACTGTAATCCCCACCTCTGGTTTGAAGAACAGTTGAAACAGTTAGGAGTCTGCTTCCCTAGACATGAGGTATTATTTTCTACTAATGTGTAGAAGAGAAAGTAGAAATATGTAAACAAAAAAGAAACACCTCCACTTACCTACTTGCTATCTCTACAGCCCTAATTATTCGCTGCTCCTGGGCCAAGGACATGGATCAGAGGCTTGTATCTCATTGATGCAGGATTCAGAAAGTACTTAGAACTGGACTTAGCCTAAAGGCCTGAGAAAGCAATGTTAATGAAAGGATGTGTTCTACTGCCCAGTTAGAACAAAGGCATTACTGTATTCTAAACCCAATAAAAGCCTTCACTCTTCCTAGCCCAGCAATTTCTCAGTATGCAGTTAGTTTGCCAGGTCTCCAGAACTCTTGGAGAGGAGAAATAGAAACCTATTCTTTGCTGATGCTGATGCCTTCTTTTCTGCAAGTGCCTACCCTGGGATTCAAAACAGATGTTTGACATCCTGCAGCCTCTGGTGAGACCTACCCTCCTCCAGCAAACTATATCTGTAAGGGACCTGATAGTAAATATGTAAAGGGAGAATAATGATTATTAAGGCTTTATGGGTCACAAAGTTATGCCACATATTCTTTTTTTTTTTTTTTTTAAACAACTCTTTAAAAATGTAAAAACTAATCTCAGTTTGTGGCTGCATAAAATCACCCTGGCTAGGCCATAATTTGCTTACCCCTACTCTAGATCATAAAGGTTTATCTATTCAAAGTCTCTATCTCAAAATTCTGACTTTGCTAGGCTTGCTTATAGATCCTCTTTCCTATTCCTACAGGGCTGATGCATATATTTCAGAGGCAGATCCCCTCTCAGGAGCCACTGAGGAATGTGGAGGAAGAATTCTGAGGTTATTTGTATTGGAGTTGACAGACTGGTTAATTCCTCTCATATAAAGTGCTTCAAAACCATGTGTGGAATTTAGCTTATTGCATTATCATTCTGGAGTGCAGACTGAGCCATAAACAGGCTTTGTCTTTCTATTTCTGCTAAATAATACTATCCTATTTCTCTATCAGGCCTCCCCCAACTCCCCGTTTCCAAATCCACACTTGAATTGGCTCAAATCTCAAATCTTTCTCTCCTCCCCACCCTTCCCGCTTCTATATGTGGTTTGGTTGTGAATAGCAAAGAAACTATCAACTGTCAGATGGGTTTGGACATAGTAAATATGGATGAAAGGCATGAGGGTAGTGTGAGCTCATTTTGAGCAAAGACTTAGGGCTGACTGACTCTAGGATTTATCACACTAGTAAGAGACTTTGTGAACAGAGATCAAACTGCTACACAAGCAACCTAAGAGCACTGTGCAAAGGGGGCGGGAATCACTGGAGTTACACCTCCCCATACACCACAGACTAGAAGGAAATTAATGACTTATAACTAAAGACTAATGTTTATAATAACAATAGCTATAATTTATTATCTACTATTCTACCCACTGTGCTAGATGTTTGTCATAAATGCATTTCTAATCTTCACAATAACCCTGCAAAATAGATATTATCACCCCTATTTTGCAGTTGAGGCTCTTGAAGAGATGACTTGATCCAAGATCACAGAGCTAGACAGTAGTGGAGTCGCACTTGGAACTCCTGTCTGACTCACTACAAAGTCCTTGCTCTTTTCACTATAATATACTGCTAATATCCTTGGTGGAGATGAACAGTAAGCAAATGCCTTAATTTAGGTCCTATTTAAACTTTGTTCTAAATATCAGCAATCTGTTGTTCCACCCTTTTCTATAGTCTGAATATTAATGAATGATAAGGTGCTTAAAATCACAAGCATGACAGTTTTGCATGATAGTGATTCAGGTCAAATCCAGCTATATTCATATTTAAGCTGGGGCCTTATTTGAGCTAACAGTTGTTTATTCTTTACAACAACAATAAACAGGATTTTAATATATTACATTTTTGCCTAGTATTCAAAGAAGTCTCTTTTCAACAATGGTATATTTTTGTGTAATCAATGTTATCTTGTAAACAATTTGGTTGAATTGAATTGTAGGTTCCCATTTTGTCAGGCTGCAGATTGTTAGTTGCTAAATATCCATTCTCTTTCAAATTAACAGAACCCTGATATTCAGGGGAGTACAATGCTGCTCAACTAAAATTCTACATAATGGTGTGGCCATTTGACTAAGTTATGATTGTTTGTGAGACTTCAGGTAATTTCTTTAAGATGCATCCTTCTTTCTTTCTTCCACCATCCTGAAGCTAGGAAGCTAGGTGTGATGGCTAGAGCTGTGGTACCATCCATAAAGATGGCCTAGGTATAGCACATAGAAAAAACTGGAAGGGGACTGGGTTTCTAATGGTTGCGGAGCTGCCATACCAGCCCAGGACTGTCTACCTCTGGGTTTTTGTTGTTGTTAAGAAAGAAAGAAATTTCATCTTACTTAAGTCACCAGTTTTGGGTTTCTGTTACTCATATCTGTTTCCACTTTATATATCCTACCACATTCCATAAACCAACAAGTCTGAATTCTGTCCATCCTTCTCTATCCCCAGTGCTACTACCCAAGACCAAGATATACTTACCAATTGTCTGAGCTCCAACATCAGCCTCTAACCTGGTCTCCCCTCTCAGAAACATCCTTTCAAAATAAAGTCTATTTATACTACCCTCTTGTTTAAACACCCTTCAAATGCTCTTTCCATAAAATCCAAACTCCTTAAAGGTGTACTCTGCCCTTAATAACTTACTTCTCCAGTCTCATCTTTTACCACTCCTACCCAGCCCTACAGTCACACCATCACCCCTGTACTGACTGGAACATGGCCCCTCCATTTGTCGGGCTAACTCTAATCATCATTCAGGTTTTAAATGGAAACATCACAAGTTCAATGGCTTTTCCTAGACCATATTATCTGCCCTGGTTATACGTTTCCAAAGCAACTTGTACTTCCTTGTATGTGTTTCATAATTGTTTATATAGCTTCTAATGCTAGAAAGCAAGTTCCATGATATATAGGAACCTTGTATATCATTATTTACTATTAGTACAATGTTTGGCATACATAATAGATTAATGTTTTTGAATGAATGAAAATTTCAAGACGGCAGCCAAACAAAATGTATCAAAATTCGAAATAACTATACTAGTTAGTCCACTTCTAGGAAATATATATAAAAGAAATAATATAATAAAAGTACACAAAGATATATACATATAGATGTTCACTGAATTACCATTTATAAAAGCAAAAATTGAAAATAATATTCTAAATGCTCTTTCATCTGTGAATTGATCAAATAAATTGAGGTAATCCATATGATAGAAATATTCTACGAAACATAAAAATAATATTGTATTAGAATAGTTGCTGAGATGAAACTATGTCCATGATAAAGGTTTTTCTAAACAAAGCAGTTTATAAAGTACAATTCATGGTATGATCCCATTTTTATTTTTTAAAAGTGCATACACATTTTCTCCTTTTTATTTATCTATATTTCTATGTTTTCTGGCAATAAATGGGCTGACAGAATCTTTTGGGCCATCTGGGATCCTCACAGGCCTGAAAGCCTGGGTCTCATGGACCATATTCATCACAGAAAACATGAAGGTCCACCTACCTACAGTCCAAAAGAAGATGAATACCTGTACTACAGTAAAAAGTATTAAGTGCCTCACACTTAAATTAGGGAAATTAAAACAATTAAGATGACAATATTCTTGAAACTGTGCCTGCCCTTTCATGAATAATTTAGTAAAATAACTAGTCATACCCGAAGAGGGGAGATTTTCTTGTATTTTTGTTTATCTTGAATTAGCTAGCATGTAAGTTCACAGGAGGACATGAACCTAATGGTTATCTTTATAAAAGAGTTAAGAATACACAAATTACATAAAGTTTGAAGAATTATAAAGCAAAGAAGTGTATTATAACTATTTATAGACATTTTCTTTTTCTCCCTTGGTTGCACTTTAAGAATAGAGACTGTCTTGTTCATCTTGTACTCACTCTACCTAGCCTAGAGCCTGGCACATGGCTTAGAATGTTCACTGAATTGTACTAAGGGAGGAACTGAATCCTCACCAAACTAAATTGGAAAAATTTCTTTTTCCAGAGCAGAATTTGATTCATTATAGCTTTGGACGTATTTATATACGTTGTTGAGTTCTAGACCTCCTTGTTGGGGTGTGGGGTGCTGAGAGGATAAAGGGATTACAGTGTTTGGCTTCTGGAATGTGCAGGGTGAGTATGCCCAGGTACAACTCCTCTCCCGAAGTTCCCTTCACCTCGGCACTGCCCTCCCTCTCCTGCTACTGGGAGCCACAACATGAGAACCAGAACAGCATGTTCCAGCCAGAATGACAGATATCTCTCTCTCCCTCTTTCTTCATCTCTCCCCACTTAGCCTCCCCAGTCTTCAACTTTGCCCTGTTAGTGGCTTCCAATGGGGCTGCTGAGGATCTAGGAAAGAATGCAGGATGTGTGTCTAGCTGAGAAACTTTTTTCCTAAAAAAGGGCAGTCTATAAAGTTACATAAGACTCAGCTCTCCCCACTGGTAGCTTTTCCAACTCCAGCTGGAGAGATTCCTCAACCTGTTTAGAGTTTCAGGAAAAGGGTTTGGAATTTCCTGACTGGCCAACCTATACCGGAGCATCTCTGGGTAGAGATGGAGAGGTTCCAGGAGAGAAAGCAGTAAGTCTGTGCTCCTATTGCCCCTCAGTTGTGGTCCCACTGAGCTCCCGTGGGGACAGGAAATAACATGATCCATTTATTGTTAATCTGAGAATAAGAACAAGCCTTATTGCCAAAACCAAGCCCAAGTGACATCAAGTCTTTGGGGCCCCACCCAAAGGAGGCAGGACCTGGAGATAACAAATAGCCCAACATAAAAACACAAATAGGGGTCTGGAAGGGCTTCCTTCCATGCTTTAGGCAGATCTATGGAAGAATTTTTTCATGGACCTGAGAATCTCAGGAGCCAAAGTCTTGCCCAAGGACTAGATGAACCAGTCAACAAAAATTAACTGAGCACCTATGACATGCAGGCATCATATTATGTGAACAAAATAGACCTGGTACCTGCCTTCATGGAGCTTATATTTCACCTGGGGAGCCTAAACAAAAATATCAAGTAACTATGACCATACAAAGTGGGCCTTTGGAATGTGCTGTATTCAAAGGAAAGACAACTAATCCATAAAAGCCAGCTCTGTCCAGGAAGGCCAATTGGCATATTTATTAATCAGGGACAAGCTTATACTGAATTGGTGACCAAAATTATCTATATTTGAACTGAAAACTCTGGCCCTTGATGAAGTCACTAGAATCTATCAATAATGTTGATCTCCATTTTTATTCCCATTTATTTTCCTGGGGTTCAGCCCCTATTTACATTACACACTTTTATTTAAGGCACTGGAACTCAATTCTGCTAACAAATTACTGTCCATCATAATAAAAAAATAGAACCTTGATTTGCTCTTTCCAGCTTCAGGCCATTCCCATTCACTTTTGTTTCTTTCTGGTCAACACTAAGAAAAGGTTGGTATAGAATTCTGCTCTTAAAGACTAATTCTGTAGCACTAGGCAAGTTATTATTATTATTATTATTTTAAATTTACTTATTTAAATGTTTCAAGTATATAGTACATTGGTTAGACATCTATATAGTTCATAAAATGATCCCCCCAGGTGCTCCCTCCGTCCCTTGCACTAAGCAAATTATTTGATCTGCCTCAGCCTGAGTTTCTTCATTTGTGAAATGAGGATAATAATATCTCTCTTACAGGGTGGTGGTGATAGACGATAAAGAAAACACCTAGTACAGTGACTGGTATTCAGTGAGAGCTCAGTTAATGGAACTATAATAAATATGAATCAGGAATCTCTTCTTTTCTTGAACTGAAATCTCTCCCACTGTGCTTTTGAGACTGCACTACTGTTCAAATGACCAATTTACAACAGGGTATCTAGTCACTTGTCATCATATCCAGTGCTTTTCTTTTCAGTAGGCATACCACCTCAAATTTTTTAACCTTCATAGCTCTGTTCTTTGTGCTCCTATAAATTGTAAAGTGGCTCTGTCCTACGTAATATCCCAAGGGAATACACAGAAAGAAAGTTAAAGTAAATCTGCAAGTTCTCTGTTAATCAAGAGTTTCCCACCCAGTGAACACAGTGAATCCAGGTACATGACTACCTGAATCACTGTCAGCAGAACACACTGAAAGGGGGTCCTCCCCATAAACTCATGGGCTGACAAGATTTTCTTTAAAAGGTCTAATTATTTTAAGACATGTATACCATGTGTTGCTGTCCAAGTCTCATAGCTTTTGCTTTAGAAAAGTTTCCCTAGTTTACCTTCTCTTCTAATTTCTATGATCAGCACTCTAATTCTAGGCCTTCCTTCAATACCTCTTTCAAGGGATATTGATTTAATCTTTGGGCAAAGTTTCCTAGGGGGCCAAAGAATTAAGACTATTGCTAGAAATAGAGTGGTAAAAAAATACATATAATTCTTGTCCTCATGGAGTTTACAATCTAGCAGAGGAAGACAATCATGCAAATAAAAATATAATTACAAAATGGGATAAATGCCATGAAAAAAAGTACAGAGTATTAAGAGGACCTAATTAAGACTGATTAAGGACTTCATTAAGAGTCAGAGAAGGCTTCTTTTGGTAAAATGATGTTTAAGTTGAGCCTTGAAAGGTGAGCTGAAAAGAAGTTAAACAGGTAAAGAGTGGGGAACAATATTCCAGGAAGAGGGCATGACATATCTGAAAGCCCTGAGGCAGGGAAGTGGCTAGTATCTTAGAAAAACTGAAAGAAAGCCAATGTGGCTGAAGATGTTTATCATATTAGACAACTGGGAGCTCATTGGTGATATTGACATATACGATTTTAGGGAAGTGGTAGGAAATTAAGTTAGAAGAGGGTACAAAAGCAAAGGGAAAATTGAGTAGACAGCATGGTAGTCAATGAAGTCTGGCTGTTAGCATAGAGAAATATGACAGTACAGGGTGTTTCATCAGGGAATTTACTTTCAAACTAATATTTATTTTATCAATTAATATATGTACATGGTTACAAAGTTAAATGGTACTATAAAGTTTATGATGAAAAAATAGCAATCCGCAGCCTCATCCCTTTCTACTTCTGTGTTGTTCTCCAGAGACCGCTACTTTCAAATATTTTAATTGCCTCATCTGGTATTTATGTTCAGGTTTATAAATAATATGCTTATTTAATTTCTTGATTTTTAAACATTCTCTTTTGACTTCCTATATGGAAGACAAAAACTTAGCATTTTTATACCCATCTTCCCCACAATTTCTGATTAAATTAGCATGCAGTGTTTACTATGACCTGATAAGTCTGTAAACCCTTATTATTACTATATAATTTATAATATAATTTTTAATACTTGAGTCTTTTTCAGTTTGTTTAGTTTTCTATATATTTGTTCCTAATTCTTCCAGAACTCTGATAGAATTCTCTAGCAGACCTGTAAAAATCCCTCTCGAAATAATTTTCCAAATGGTCAGCATGGTTCATTTTTTTCCCCCTGGAAGATATTCCTCTGGAACTTTCTGTTCTTCTGATACATTTTGAACTTACTGCTCTCTGGGCTTACGATACCACTAACATGTTGGGCTTTTCTCCTATGTTAGTTGCCCTGGGTTGTAGGTCCCATGATTTCTTCTTTCTTGTTAACTCTCTCATTTTGGGGGGAACATACTCTGTAGTCGCTTCCTAAGAAAGGATACACAGAAGAAACACTTTTGAAATGAATGTCTGAAAATATATTTTTTAAACTTTCACAGTTAATAATTTGGCTGTACATAAAATCCTAGGCTAGAATTCCTCTCAGAAATTTGAAAGCATCGCTCCATTGCTTACTAATTAGATTGCATTATTGTTAAGTCCAGTGCTATTCTGATTCCTGATATTTGTAATTAACTTTATTTTTTTAAAAAAGAGTTTGAAATTTCTCCATATCTATAGTGTTTCAATTTTCATGATGATGTACCTTTAGGCAGGTTATTTCTATTTATTGTACTAGACCCTTTCGATTTGGAGACTCATGTTTTTCAGTTCTTAGAAATGAATTTGTATTCCTTCCTTCCTTCCTTCCTTCCTTCCTTCCTTCCTTCCTTCCTTCCTTCCTTCCTTCCTTCCCTCCTTTCCTTCCTTCCTTCCTTTTTTTTTTTTTTAAATAACTTCCTCTCCAGTGATGCTGAAGGTTTAGAAAAGAGAAGGATTAAATGATGAAGCAACATCCCCGAGAAGTAGTAGTGACTCCAGAATTTCTATATAGGTTGAACTGAGGAGCAGTAAACAGATCAAAAGGGATGGGTGACAGTGAGTGGCATAGCATCAGAGAATTATCTTGAAGTTCCATTTGTATGGCAATTAGTGTTTTTACTCAGAATATAGATTTGTTTGGGGTAGCTTAAAAAATGTCTCACTTAGGTATGATACTCTGCTGTATGGACATAAAAACAGTTTCAAAACAGCTTAAACAATAGAGAAATGTATTAGTCACATGTATCATGAAGACCAGAGGTAGAGTTACTGCAGGGTAAGTTAATTCAGAGGCTCAACATGTCACTCATATTTTCTATCATCGGGTGACAAGATGGCTGTTACCATCTAAACCATTACATCCAGATATGTTAACATTCAGAGGCCAGTGGGAACAGGATGGATACCTAAATAGATTCTGTTCTGTTTCAATGGGGAAAGAGTTGTTGGGTAGGCAGCCAACTGTGTATATTTCAGGGCACTACCATGGCTGAAAAGATAAAGTGGGAGAGTATGCACCAGGGAGGGACAAATTTCTTTTAGGAGCTGGGATACTTCCTTCATTGCAACTGATGAGGAGGGGATGGCTGTAGATACATTTGGAGATTGGTGGTAGGAAGTGAGAGAGTACAGGTTTGATGGCTTCCTTTTTCTTTTCTGAGATGTCATTAACAAAGTATAAAGAGGATAAAGAGAGGGTCAAAGGCTGAGGAGAATAATGAAGGTATGAAATGTTATAATAAGTGGAGGAACAACTCTATTAGAGAAATACAGTAAGACTGCTGGTCAATTGTACTGTATTTGGGTTGGGTGGTGATGAATTTAAAGTGATGCTAAATTTGCTGGGCTGTACAATTTTCTCCAGCAATGTTTAGCTGCTTGAGTACAGACATGGAGAAGGTGGGGGGTTATGTTCATTCAGATGTAGGGTTTTACTAGGTTTAAGTATATTTTTTAAAAAGTGATTGTAAAATCCTAGGATACTTTAGGATACGCATAGAGTTCCTCATATTATTCAGCCATGAGAAAGGAGGAAACTTTGTGACAACACGAATGGATCTTGAGGACATTATGCTAATTGAAATAAGTCAGAAAAAGAAAGACAAATACTATATGATATTGCTTATGTGGATTCTAAAAAAACCAAACTTATAGAAACAGAGAGTAGAACGGTGGTTTCCAGGGGCTAGGGGTTAGATAAATGATGGTATATTGGTCAAAGGGTACAAATTTCCACTTATAAGATGCCTAAGTTCTAGGGATCTAATATACAGCATGTGATTATGGTTAACAATACTGTGTTATATACTTGAAAGTTGCTAAGAGAGTAGACCTTAAATGTTTCACCACAAAAAAGAAATGGTAAGTATGTGAAGTGATGGAGGTTTAACAACTCTACTGTGGTAATAATTTTCCAATATACAAGTTTACTAAATCAACACATTCTACACCTCATATTTACACAATGTTATATGTCAATTATATCTCAACAAAGCTGGGAAAAAAGAGGTAAATTCCTTAGAGAGATCCTCACCCCAAAGCCCCACATTCAGGATATAGATTCCAGATTACTGAAACAAGGAGTACTGAAATCACAAAAGAAAACCAAAGATATGACCATATAGAAATTGTAAAATTTTCTATTAAAAACTTCTCTAACCAAAGTTTGAAATTCTCTATTCTCTACTCCACATTCTCATAATTCAATAAAAAGTCATGGTTGTCTTTCATTCTCATGAGATCAATGATCCTTGGTAACCGTTATCACCACTTGGTTGTCAGAAGGGACCATAAATGCATAATCGGGCAGGTGGTCCTGCGTTCAGGCCTCCCTCCTCCAAGCACTATCATTACGAATGGATAATCTAAAAATATTGTAAGTTGCTGTGTTGAAAGTCAGGCAAAGCAAGTTATATAAACCAGTCTGTAAACTGAAATAGATACTATACTACATAAGAAGTAAACTATAGATGTAAGTATAAAGAGAATAATATTTTAAAGAAGTAGAATAGCTCTTGCAAAACCAAGTAAGAGACATCCTTCAAAGTAGTGACCTTGGGAGACTTAATTCATCCCAATAGTGCTTCTATTCAAAACATTTCTAGAACTCCTCTTTTGGAACTGCAAAAATCCCAGCTAACCAACTCACAAAATTGTGAGATATAATTTACCATTGTTTTGAGCCACAAAGTTTTAGGGTGGTTGGTTATACAGTAATACCTGTGAGAAAGAAATGTTTCAATCACTATGCTTTGAGGGATATTTAAAATGAAATGATTAGCCTTACAGAAAAACTAGCTATGCAGAACCCTCAAAGAATATGTTGGTTTGGATAACAAAGTTTGGCTGTATCCTTAAATAAAAAGAATACAACACTTCAAAAAAAACAAGAAAAGAATATTTTATTAGAGAAACAACTCTAAGATGAATGGGATCAGCTGTAGTCTCCAACTTTCTCCTCTAGAGTTCTCCCTTTTTGCTGTGGGGTAACCTAGATCCTATCTATGCTGACTTTAGCAATACTCTGACTCCTTTTTTCCTTTACCTGACCATGGATAAAAATAACTTTATTTTTCCCCGAGTACAGTAAACATAAGACTGTATTTTCTTTTTTAAAAAGAATTGTACAAGAAAAGAAAGGAAGTAAAAAGTACAAGAACAGATAAACAGGTTAAATGTAGATTTTAGGATAATAAGATAAACAAGTTAATACAGACTTTGGATCCTAAGATAACAAATCCTAGCCAGAAGTTAGCTAGCCCTGTTTTTCTCTTCACCCGGTTACCAATCCATTGTCCTTGACTGCGAGGACTTCGCACAAGAAGTCAAAAACACAGCAGACATTTCAGAGCTCACTGTCTCATCTTCCTGGAGAAGATAAAAGACTATCTTATTAAACCAAGAATTCCAGAGAACAATGGTTTTCTTTTTTAATTATTAAAATTAATTAAAAAAAAAACTTTAGTTATTTCGGTAAAACTTTTAAAATCTATGCTTTTACCTTCATATACTTTTGTTTTCTATATGGTATATAGGCTATTAACAACTTTTTCTTGATGACTCACTATTAATGCTAATTAATATAGTAGGCTAAAATACAGTTTTGTTCTCAGTGTCTATTATGTACTTGCATACCAAATCCTCAAACCCGTAAGACTGTGTGTTAAGAGGAAATATGGTTCACTTTTGCCATTTCTATTCAACAGAGTACTGGAAATCCTGGCCAGAGCAATTAGGCAAGAAAAAGAAATAACGGCATCTGCATCTCTGCAGATGACATTTAGAAAACTCTACAGGTTCCCTCCAAAACTGTTAGAACTAATCGATGAATCTAGCAAAGTTACAGGACACAAAATCAACACATAAAAATAAGTTGTGTTTCTATGCACTAACAATAAACAATCTGAAAAGGAAATTAAGAAAACAATTCCTTTACAATAACATAAAAAAAGAATAAAATACTTAGGAATAAACTCAACCAAGGAAGTTAAAGACTTGTACACTGAAAAATACAAAATGTTGCTGGAAGAAATTAAAGAAGACACAAATAAATGGAAAGATATTTTTTGTTCATGGACTGTAAGACAACATTGTTAAGATGTCAATACCAGCAATATGCAACACAGATATGGACATTATGCTAGATGAAATAAGCTAATCACAAAAGGGAGATACTACCTGATTCCATTTATATGAAGTATCTAAAACAGTCAAATTCATGAATAAAAGGGTGGAATGGTAGTTGCTAGGAGCTGGGGGAGAAGAAAGTGAGTAGTTGCTGTTCAATGAGTATAAAGTTCCAGTCAACCAAGATGAACAAGCTCTAGAGATCTGCTTGTAAGTGTACCGATAATCAACAATGTATTGCACACTTAAAAATTTGTTAAGAGGGTAGATCTCATGTTATGTGTTCTTTCAATAATAACAATAATAATAATAATAATGATAACAACAACAACAACAAAAATATGTCAATACTACCCAAAGCAATCTACAGATTTTATGAAATCTCTTTCAAAATCCTAATGACATTTTATTTTTTTGCAGAAATAGAAAACTCCATCCTAAAATTCATATGGAATCTTAAGGGATTTTGAATAGTCAAAGCAATCTTGAAAAAGAAAAACAAAGTTGGATGACTCACATTTCCTTATTTCTAATATTATTACAAAGCTACAGTAATCAAGAGTGTGGTATTGGAACAAAGACAGACATATAGACCCATGGAATACAACAGAATGCCAAGAAATAAACCCTGGCATAGCTGGTCAAATGATTTTCAACAAGAATGCCAAGCTTATTTAATGAGGAAAGGACAGTCTTTTCAACAAATGGTGGTGAGAAAACTGATGTCCATATGCAAATGAATGAAGTCAGGCCTTTGTCTAGCACTATATATGTAAATGAACTCAAAATGGACCAAAGTCCTAACAATAAGAGATAAAACATAGGAGAAAGGCAATAATTTCTTGGATATAACACCAAAAGCACAAGCAACAAAAGAAAATATAGGTAAAGTGGTCTTCATTACAATTTAAAACTTTTGTGCATGAAAGGACTATCAAAAGAGTGAAAAGGCAACCCACGGAATGGATTTATGTATTTGCAAATCACATATCTGAAAAGGGACTTCTATCCAAAATACATAAAGAACTCCTACAGCTCAACAACAGCAAGACATATAATCCAATTTAAAAACAGGCAAAGGATTTCAATAGACTTTTCTCCAAAGGAGATATAAAAATGGCCAATAAGCATGAAAAGATGCTGAACATCACTAGTTATTAGAGATATTCAAATCAAAACCACAGTGAGATATTACTTTATAACCATTAGGATGACTGTTATTAAAAATAATAATAATAAGTGTTGGCAAGGATGTGGGAAAATTGGAGCTCTTTATATTGCTGTGAGAATGTAAAATGGTACAGCCACTGTAAACAACAGTATGGCAGTTGCTCAAAAAAGCAAGCACTGAATTACCATACAATCCACCAATTCCATTTCTAGGCACATACATATCCAAAAGATTGAAAGCAGAAGCTCAAACAGATACTTGTATACACATGTTCACAGCAGCATTATTCACAATAGCCAAAATGTAGAAGCAACCCAAGTGATCATCAATGGATGAATGGATAAACAGAAGGTGGTATATACATACAATGAATATTATTCATATTTAAAAAGGAAAGAAATTCAAATATAAGCTACAACATGGATGGATCTTGAAGACATTATGTTAAGTGAAATAGGCCAGTCACAAAGAGACAAATATTGTATGATTCAACTTATATGAAGTATCCAGAGTAATTAAATTCATGGAGAAAGAAAATAAAACGGTGGTTGCCAGGGACTTGAGGGAAGAGGGAATGAGGAATTGCTGTTTAATGGGTATGGGGTTTCAGCATAAGATGAAAAAGTTCTGGAGATGGCTGATGGTGGTGCTTGGACAACAAAGTGAATGTTCTTAATGCCACTGAACTGTACATTTGAGAATCATTAAAATGGTAAATTTTATGTTAGGTATATTTTACCACACACAGAAAAAGAGTAAGTGTGGTAAAAGAGAAGTTCTGAGTAATACTTTTTTTTTAGAATCTACCTCACACCTCCCCCCACCCCCACTCATGGACATCTCTCTCAGAGCAATGTTGGTATCTGGTCACTCAAAATAATACACTCGTTTTGCATGATGAACTCAACTGACAGGAACTACAATGATCATATACCAATGTCTGTGTAGGTATTTTTTGGGTAACCTCAGCACTGACCAATTGGACTATCTCTACAGAGCCTGACCTTACCCTAACATGTAGTGAGCCATCTCAGTCAAGTGACTTTTGTTAGGGTGCTCAGTCATTGTGTATGAGTAACAGAAGAAAAGAGTGAGTTATTGTCCTTAATTTGCAGAGAGAAAATTAGAACTCATAAGCCTCCCCATGAACTAAGGTTGCCAGATTTAGCAAATAAAAATACAAGACACCCTGTTGTTTATCTGAAATTCAAATTAACTTGGCATCTGGCAACATTTAGAAGTATTGGAAGTTGAAGAGAAAACAAATAAAACAATTCATAGTATTTCTGGGGTTACTGAGGTCTTAACAGGAAGCCTATACAGGGAAAAGTATAAAAGTCATTAAAAATGTACTAACAAAAGCGACAAAACAGCATGGTATTGGCAGAAAAACAGACAAACAGATCAATGGAACAGAATTGAGACCTTGGACCCACATATATATGGGAAAATAATTTTTGACAAAGGAGCCAAAAACATACAATAGAGAAAAGAAAGCCTCTTCAATAAGTGGTGCTGGGAAAACTGGAAAGCCACATGCCAAAGAATGAAACTAGACTTCTGTCTGTCACCACACACCAAAATTAACTCAAAATGTATCAAAGACATAAAATAAGACCTGAAACAATAAATTGCATAGAAAAAAACATAGGTACTAAACTCGTGGTCCTTGGTTTTAGAGAGGATTTTATGAATTTGACCTTAAAGGCAAGGGAGGTAAAAGCAAAAATAAATGAATGGAACTATATTAAACTAAAAAGCTTCTGTACAACAAACGAAACAACCAACAAAACAAAGAGGCAACCAACTGAATTGGAGAAGATATTTGCAAATAACACCTCTGAAAAGGCGCTAATATCCAAAATATATAAAGGGCTCATACAACTCAACAACAATGACAAAGGATCTAATTAAAAAATGGGCAGAGGACCTGAACAGACACTTCTCTGAAGAAGACATAAAAACGACCAACAGACATATGAAAAGATGATCAACTTCACTAGCTATTAAGGAAATGCAAATCAAAACCACAATGAGATACCACCTCACACCTGTTAGAATGACTATCATCAACAAGACAAGTAATAAGGGTTGGAGAGGTTGTTGGGAAAAAAGAACCCTCATATTTTGCTGGTGGGAATGTACATTGGTACAGCCACAATGGAAAACAGTATGGAGGCTCCTCGAAAAATTGAGAATAGAATTACCATATGACCCAGCAATCCCTCTTCTGGGTATCTACCCAAAAGATTTGAAAACATTTATCCGTAAAGATATACATATCCATAAGTTCACTGCCACATTATTCATGGTGGCCAAGTCATGGAAACAACTCAAGTGTACTTTGATAGATGACTGGATAAAGAAGATGTGGTACATATATACAATGGAATATTACTCAGCCATTAGAAAAGATTAAATACTGCCGTTTGAGACAATACGGATGGCTCTAGAGATTAAAATGCTAAGTGGAATAAGTCAGACAGAAAAAGTTGAGAAACATATGATTTCACTTATATATATGATATAAAACTGAAAGCAACAAATGAACAAGACAAACAAAAACTCATATGCAGAAAACAGTTTAGTGGTTACCAGAAGGAAATGGCAGGGGGAGGTACATAAGGGTAAGGGGGGTCAAATATATGGTACTATCAAATTATACACTTGAAACCTATATAATTTCATTAACCAATGTCACCTCAATAAATTGAAGAAATCAAACTTTCAAAAAATAACACATGGGATCAAAGAAGAAATCTCAAGAGAAATTTTAAAATATTCTGAAGTAAATGAAAATGAAAACATAACTTATCAAAATTTGTGGGATGCAATGAAAGCAGTGGCAAGAGAAAAATTTATAGCATTGAATGCATATATTAGAAAAGAAGAAAGGTCAAAAATCAATAATCTAAGTTTCCACTTTAGGAAACTAGAAAAAGAAGAACAATTTAAAACTGACATAAGAAAAAGAATAACAAAAATTAGAGCAGAAATCCATGAAACTGAAAACAGGAAACCACTAGAGAAAATCAACAGAATCGAAAGCTGGTCCTTTGGAAAGATCAATAAAATCGATAAGCCTCTAGCCAGGCTAACTAAAGTTTACTAGCCCCTGGGATGGGAACCAGATGTTTGCCTCCTATTGTCAATCAAGATCAACTACTTATGCTAGACAAGGAGACAAAATACTAACATCATTTCCTTTTTTTATCCATTCTATAAATTAAAAAAATAACATTACTGATGAGCATCTACTATGTGCCAGACACTGTTTTAAGTGCATAGGACATAACAGTGAACAACAAACACAATAAACTACATAGTACATTAGAAGATAGTAAAAGAAGAAAAATACAGAGTAGGTTAATAGTTATGAGTATTTTTTATTTTCTTATATATGTATATATATAACATATGTACATATGTAAAGCAAGTACTTTTATTTTCTTCCCTGTCTTATCCCCTTATCGTCTAACATAAGAATTATTAATTATAGTTAAGTTTACATTTCTTTCTTTTTTAACGTCTATAGCATCTGGTATTCCTAGGTGGTCTCCCATCCAAGTACTAACCAGGCCCAACCCTGCTTAGCTTCTGAGATCAGACAAGATCAGGCACTTTCAGGGTGGCATGGCCATAAATTAAGTTTACATCTCAGTATTTAAATTATAGGATACCAAGAAGAGTGAACAACACTCGAGGACTGCATCCTCTTTGGGGAAACATTGGCACAATTTTGGTTATATGTAGGAAAACGAGATCATGTTAGGTGGAAGTATGATTTTGCTATTGTTTTTATTTGGAGATTAAGTATGGTTTAAGGAAATATGTATGACTGCCAAATTAACAAGGACAAACTGTAATGATTAGTTTTATGTGTCAGCTTGTCTAGGCCATGGTATCAAATTATTCAAACACTAATCTAAGCATTCCTGTGAAGATATTTTGTAGATACAGTTAACATCTATTATCAGTCAACTTTCAGGAAAGGGGATTATACTCTATAATCTGGGTGGGCCCCATATAATCAGTTGAAAGGTCTTAAAAGCAGAACTGAGGTTTCCCCGAGGAAGAAGAAATTCTATCTGTAGACTTCAACATCATCTCCTCCCAAGGTTTCCAGTCTGCCAGCCTGCCCAATGAATTGAGACTTGCCTAGCCAGCACCCCACAATCATGTAAGCCAATTCCTAGCAATAAATGTGTGCATGTGTGTGTCTATGTGTATACACACACACTACCAAAATAAAAAAAAAAGTACTGGTCTTCAACTACATGCCCATCCTTAATCTAACTCAGGAGCCTCTCCCTGCTTTAAGTTTCTATGATCCAAGACTTTATAAAGATAGGTCAGAAGGTAGGAAAAAGAGAAAGTGAAGAGGGATAAATCAAAGCTAGAAATGGATGAGAACATACCCAGACTCCAGTTAGGCAGCAGACCTGGCCTCAGAAGGGGACCTTAAACACTTAACATAAAAATCAGTGACTCTACAGCCATGCCACCCTGAACATGCCTGATCTCTGATCTTGAAAACTAAGCAGGGTCCAGCCTGGTTAGTATTCAAATGGGTGACCACCTAGGAATACCAGGTGCTATAGGCGTTAAAAAAAAAAAAATTAGAGGAAATCAGATTTGGCCTGGCTCAAACAAAAGAGAAACAATGGTGGTTAATGCCCTATGACCATACAGCAGGAGTGACACAGGTAACAGAATACCAGGGACAGCGGTAGGATCTCTCTTCCTTTCTGTAAGCCATATCGCCGCCTTCAAAGAAACTCCAATCACTATTTTCATCTAAAGGTGCAATGCACTCTGAGCACCAGTTACAATAATGTTACTTACTACTAGTCAGGTAACTACTTCTTAGCTTATAAACTCCCACAGCTGTCCAGCCATTGTTTCATCACTCAGTAATATTATCTACTTCCCCAAGGAATCTGGGCTAAAACTGAGGTCTCTGAATCCTGTCTTACTTTCAGGAAACTCAACCTGTTTAAGTCATCCTAGAAATCAATAAAAACAGGTTTCAGGCTTTCTGTTCTTTGACAATTTTATCTTTAAAAGGCCCACGTTCTTGTTTATTACTGACATTGTTCATGTAGCCATAATCCCTGTCGGACTCTGGTCTACTGAGGTACAAACGGCCCATATGGCCTCATTATAGTAGAGTAGTATTTAGGAATCTTTGATATCTCTCACACTAGGCCTGCCTGGGATAATCTAGCCCTCCAGTCTCTGAGATGATGGGTTGAGGCAGGGGTGGTTCAGTTTGGGTATCCAGGAGCTAAAGGGTAAAATAACTAAGGTTCTTCATTCCTCCAACCTGCCTGAGGCACCTGCTGACCAGCTACACTGAGTCAGCTTTAAAGGCTGTGGCTGGCCTCCAGAATTCTTCCCCAGAGGGAGCAGTTAGTCTCTAGGGCAAGAGGAGCAGTTCACCCTGGCAAAGCTCTTTAAAGATGATCTGAGCAGCCTCTAGGCACAAACCAATAAAAATCTCTGCAGCTCCAGCCCTGACTTATTTTGTAAACAGAACATAAGTAGAAAACCGCTGGCACATAGAAACTCATACCATGAATTGAAAGACTGAATATATTCAGTTTTATGCTCCCTATATGAGCACTACAAGTAATTTCCCCTGTGCTTTTCTTTTTTCTCCCCTTCATATATTTAGTGACATCTTTCCCACTAAAGCACTCTGCCTCACAGCCTCCGCATTGGGCTCATTCATTCATTCATTCATTCATCCACCCATGAAATATTTACTAAATGCTACTGTACGTCAGACACTATCCTGGGCTCTGGGGATACAAATGAATAGTGTAAGGTCCTTTCATCCAGGGCAGTCTCCCGGTGTCCACAGGGCCAGGCTGGCAGTCCCAAGCCAGTCCTGGACAACGGGATCACGGTGCCTTTCGCAGCAGGTATTGCCAGGCAGGGGGCTGGCAAACTGCCAGACCAAAGGTTTTCCCAAGGTAAAACTGGATGTGAGAGATCTCAACCCGGCTGGGGCTGATATCAGTCTGGGAACCAGGGACCAAAGGGACAGAGGGCGCAGAGGACCCGGCTGGGACTAGCTGTGCGGAGACCCCCGCAGCTGTCACGGGGCTGGATGCTGGGCCTTCGCGCTCCCCTAGGGCCGTCACAGATGGAGTACAGCGGTGACTACTGGGCGCATAAAAGGCTGTCTCCGAAGGGACAGTTTGCGGAGACGGTTGGGGCGGATCCGGGGTGACGCCCAAAGGGATTGGTGGTCCTGAGTCTGAGGGTCCACTTGATGGTAAAGCTGAAGGGTCAGGAAGATGATTGAGGATACAGTGGGTACAGGAGGTCGAAACAGACGGGAAGGATGGAGCTGGGGGAACGAGGGGAAAGAGCTGAAGGGAAGGGCGGGGGTGTCGAGTGCTGGATAGGTGGACAGAGGACCTTCTCCTAAGGGATCATTCGAAACGTGAAGATAAAGGGTCTTCCGGACCCCGCGGCGCCCCGAACAGGAGTCCCCACCTGGTTTCTCGCCTCAGCGCGGTCCTTCAGCAGCGGCGGCGGCGGCGTCTCGCAACCTCCAGGTGTCGTGTTGCAGCCGAGACAGGCCGGCGTCCCCCTCCTCTCCAGACGGGTTGGTAACGCCCGGTCCCCCCTGCAGCCGCGGCGCCGATGGTCCAATCTCGGTTGCCCTCTTGCCGCCCCTCCAGACGGCGCGTTGGTTCGGCCCACTGGGCTCGTTGTGCTCACCCACCGCCCTAGCTCCGGCTGCGATGTGCGCAGCGAGTCACGCGCAGTGCTTTCCCGCGAGGGGAGCGGCGAGGTTACGGCTGTGGCCCCGCCTTCTGCTGCCCGCGCCCCGCCCCTCTGGGGTGGTGTCCAGTAAAGCGCAGCTAGAGTGTGCTGCAACGGAGAATCCTGGGCCGCAGGCCTACTGGCTTCGAAGGCAGGTGCATTTCCTTACCCACCTTCGCCTAAAGCCCCGATTATCAACCCTGACACTCCCAGTAGAACCTCTTGAGGAATTAGAAAAAGAGCAAAACTAAGGCTTAATCTCAGTCGAGACCGATTGAATCAGTCAGTCACTGGGGTGGTGCCCAGGCTTTAATATCTTTAAAAAGCACCCCATCCATAACCAGGGTTAAGAAGCCCTGGTAAAACATGGAACTGACAAAGACTCCTTTGACCAAAACTTTAATCAGGCTTGTTTGAGTTCTCTGCTGGACTAGGCTTGACCTTGGGCTTCCCTCATTGGCCTTGTAGAACCCAGTTTGAGCAAGAATCCTGTTAAGTCAGTTTAGTGAAAATCCCCCATCCTTGATATCTGACCATCCTCCCTATCTTACTACCCTGGCCTAGCTTCGGAAAGAATTCGTTGAGCAGGTCTAGCAAGAATCCCCCTTATCCCTGACGTTTCCCCCTAGTAATTGCTATGGTCTGAATGTGTGTGTCTCTCCAAAATTCTTTTGTTGAAATTCTACCTCCCAGAGGTGATAGTATTAGTAGATGAGGCCTTTGGGAGGTGATTAGTCATGGGGGTAGAGCCCGCATAAATAGAGTTAGTGCTGTTACAGCTCTTCTCACAGAGCTCCCTAGCCCAAATCCTCCAGGTTAAGTAGGATACAAGAAGTCTGCCTACTCTGCTCCTTGATCTCAGGATTCCAGCCTCCAGAACTATGAGAAATAAATTTCCAAATTATATCATTGTATTAACCAATGTTGCCCCAATAAACTTAAAATAAAATAAAATAAAATTTCTATTGCTTGTAAGCTACCAGGTCTGTGGTATGATAGCAGACCAAGATGTAATTTTCCATCCACTGACTCTGACCATTGCTCCATGGCTATAAATCTCCACTTATCTTTGTTGGGGTCTGAGTTGAGCTCCATCTCTTCCCCACTGCAAGACCCATTGCAGTGGTCCCTATACCTGTTATGATGGTTCTCCCTTAAAGTCTGCCTTATTATCTTTAACAAGTGTCATGAATAATTTTTTAACATCACTCACACTTCCTGCTCCTTACAGCAGAGTGTGTGTGTGTGTGTGTGTATGTGTGTGTGTGGAAGGGGGGACATTGAGGATCATGTCGTTTCCTTCTTTTAGTTGAAGGGAGTTAGGGGCAGGCAGTCATTCAGCAAATAGTTATTAGAAGCCCACCAGGTTCTATGCTCCGTGAAAGCAAGGCTGAGACCTTGTGCTCTAAGCACTTACTTGCTGTTGGGTCACAATTAAGAAAGCAGGTAAATGTCATACTGTGTAATACATCCTCAGGCTTCACAGAAGTGGTGTGAGATGAGTTTTGAAGAATGAGTAGGAAATTAAGAGTATGGGGGAATCAGCATGTGCAAAAAAAATGGGCAAAATAATTGGTATGGAGGTGTGGGATGCAATGGAAAGAACATAGCAGACATGATCAGAGGTGTGATAATGAAGAGCCTCCTATGACATACTAAGGAGTTGGGACTCACCTGTAAGCAGTGGAGAGATACTGAAGGGCTTTCTGCAGAGGCAGGAATGGCAAATCAAATACAAATTTTAGAAATAAAATTCTGAGGATGAAGTGGAGAGGGCTAGGACTGCCATCAGGGGGACCAATGAAAAGCCACATTTTTGTATGGTTAAATGGTCCAGGGTAGGGACTTATTCCAAAGTAGGTCAATTAGCATCCCTTCCCTGATAATTTGGAATTAGGGAAAGAACTACTTCCTTACTCATGGTTGGACTTATAATGGAAATTTGAGAACTGTGTGACTGTCTTTTATTTACCAATGGCCTGAGTAGCTGAGAAGGAATAATCTGTTGCATAGGGAGGAGCCAATTCTATACACAAAGAGACTACTGCCCAGGTTCTTGAGGTCTTTCAGCTTGATTCCTGCCCTGGGTAGATGACACATCCTTCTATCCATTCATATAGTTTCTTTCATTCAGCAAGTGTGGGTTACTTCTGTTACTTGTGTTAAGGGATAATTTTCAAAAAGGGTAAAATTGTGAATCTTATACAAATATAAAATAAATATTAAATTCACTTGTTAATGAGGGAACCAATAAGATATTAAAACCAGTTCAAATGAGGATGTGTTAGACATGTATATTCTCTACTAGACAAAATTAATATGCATCCCCAGGAACTGGAATCTATTCAGTTATGGGCAGACACATTTTACACTATTACCAGTATTTGAATAGATTTGCACTTTAGAAATCTCACCCTAATCAGAGTGTGAATATTGAATTAGGGAGGTAAAGAGATCGGTTAGGAGAATTTGTGGTAATTGTGATGAGAAGTGAGAGTCTGAATTAGGACGATGGCTGAGGGGTTAAATTGGAGGAGATAGATTTGAGAGAGATTTAGGGTTTAGAAATCTACATGACTTAATTAAATGTATCATTGGGGGTGGGATGGGGGGGTAGAATAGAACGAATAGTCTAGGATTACTCCCAGACTCCTCCAAATGCAAAGTCTTTTCCAAAACTCTTTGCACATATCTTAGAAGATTGGGGGCTAGAATTGCAGGGAAATGTTGGGACTAGGATAATGTGCCCTTGTTTCTCTATTTCTGGCAGTGGTGAATAAAGTTATTTCCCCCACAAGTTCTTAAAGACAAAGGTGCAGGGTGAACCAGATAGTCCTGTGGCTTCTCCCTGTTCTCAAGAGGCTATAGATGAGGAACAAGTGTAAATATGGCCTATGTAATCTGGAATTACCTCTTTTTGCTATTAGCTGCTATTCAATCTCGCTCAAATAAAAAGATTTCCTCACTGAACCTAACTTTGGAAAGCCCCTCATGGGGCTCTCTCCTGGAATAAAACTTTAACAATTAGGATGTGCACACTAATGAAACAATTTTTAAATTTCAAACCTTAAAATTAAGGCTTTTCCCATTTCTCAGCTTGGCCCTATTGCAGGTGGCCATGTTCAGTGAGAAATGGGGGTGGGGCTTAGTAGATGTTTATTTTTCCCATTTATCTCTTCACCCCTCCCCAGCTTGCTAGCCCTCTTTCTCCCGTGTTTGAGCAGGGTGGAAGGAGAAGAGATGAGGGAGGTTTCTATTAAACTAATAGTCACAAACTAATTGTAGTGCTCGGTAGGTAGCTAAAGCTGACTCTTTCTCAAGAAGCCCTGTTGTAGGTTTTTCAGAGATCCCTTCCTTGGTGGTGGAAATATTTCTCCGACACCTAGTCACATTAGGTGAATTCAGCTCTTCTAGCAGGTCACTTACAACTCGTTTACAAATCTTAAGGCATTTGAAAAATCAACTTTATTGAAGTATAATTTACATACAATAAAATGAAGATTTTAAATATACAGTTTGATATGTTTGGACAAATGTATACACTCATGTAAATGCCTCAAAATCAAGATCTAGAAAATTTACCTCATGCCCTTCTCAGGCAATCAATCCACTATCAGGCAACCTTCTATCTAATTAGAAATCTGTAGGTATTTGATAGCATATCTCATGTTTCCTTCTGCTGAGGTTTCCTCAACCTTTTAGATGGTATCTCTGACAAGATAAAGAAACCCTACTTAGGTCTCTTACGTGGCCCATATCTGGTCCATGAGGAGCACCCATGCATCCCTTGTCCTGCAAAAACAATGGGAATATAGGCCAATCTCACCACAGCCACCTTGTCTTGCTCTGTCAGAGAACAGAGTAAGTTGTTCTCTCGCTTTTTCTGTTTTCCAGTTATGAGTCAACTATGAGTTCTCTGTGTCCCCCAAACACATTAATCATATAAATCTATCCAAGCAATTTCCTTAAAACCCTCACAGCTTGAACTGAACTGGGTAGGGGGAGGGGAGGAACTCAAAGCCCACTGACAATTCTAAAGATCCCTTTCCAATGTCTGATTTTCTGGCCCTTTTCTCAGGGTGGGTGAGATAATTGAGTTGAAAACTTGTTTTTCACACTCCCTTTTTTGCAAGTTTTTCATGGCCATCTTATATATCACTTTGGAATGTGGCATCTGCTGTCTTGGATCCTCAGCAGAGAATGACACTCAAATCTTCCAAGATGCATATAAACCACTGGAAGAGAATGCTGATTGTTCATGGGTTTTAGCAGATATTATTGTTCCAAATTGTATTTTTACAAAGGCCTTAAATGGGTGATTATGAGTGACCATGTTTCATGAAAAAAGTTCAGGACAAATAAAAGGAAGATTTCATTCATTTACTCAGTTATTGAAAAACATTAATAATCTAAGTGCTGGTCATCTGCTGGGTAATAGGATACAAAAATGAAATCAAGTTCTTGTCCTCAAGGACACAGATCATCATGGCCAGACAGAGAAGACAGAGAAGCAAGCAACAATTAAAACAGTTGTGTGAGTAATAATACATTCAGCTCTTGGGAACTGAAAATAAATGTGTAAGGAAGAGGCATCTAACTCAAGAACAGGAGTTTGGGTGTCAGTGAAGTCTCCCAGAGTAAGTGACCAAAGCTGAAAGTGAAGAGTAGACAGACATTAGCTAGGCGAAGGAGGAAGAAGTATTCTAAAAGGAGAGAACAGAAAGAGCCACCGCATAAAGTCTTCTGAAGATAATGGAACCTTTGAGGAATTGTAGATAAGTTTGGTTTGGCAGAAATGAGGGTATATGCATCAGAAAGTGGTGATGAAGCTGGAGATGTAGGCAGCACTAAGGTAGGAAAGCTATCATGAGTCACTAAAGGATTTTTAAAATTTAATTGTTTCAAGTATACAGTACATTGTTTAGACATTTATATAGTTTATAAGATGATCCCCCTAATTGCTCTTTCTCTTCTCTGGCTCTCTACCTAGTCATTACATTAATGCTAACCACATTCCCTATGCTGTGCTCCCCATCTCCATGACCATCTATCAACTACTAATTTGTACTTCTTTAACCCTTCACCCCATTTTCCCAGTCCCCCAACCCCTCTCCTCTCTGGCCACCCCCAGATTGTCTTCTATATTTGTGAGTCTGTTTTTGATTAGTTTGTTCTTGTTTCTTAGATTCCACATATAAGTGAAATCATATGGTATTTATCTTTCTCTGACTTATTTCACTCAGCATAACCTCTAGTTCCATCCATGTCGTTGTAAATGGTAGGATTTCATTTTTTTAGTGGCTGAGTAATATTCCATTGTATATATGAACTATACTTCTTTATCCAATCATCTATTGATAGGCATTTAGGTTGCTTCCATATCTTGGTTGTTGTAAATTGTGCTGCCATGAACATAGGGGTGCATAGATCTTGTTGAATTATTGTTTTGGTTTCTTTAGATAAATACCCAGAAGTGCAATTGCTGGGTCAAAAGGTATATCCATTTTTAATTTTTTGAGAAACCTCTGGACTGTTTTCCATAGTGGCTGTGCCAATTTGCAATCCCACAAACAGTGTATGAGAGTTCCCTTTTCTCCACATCCTTGTCAACGCTTGTTGTTCTTTAATTTGTTGATGATAGCCATTCTGACAGGTGTGAGGTGATGTCTCATTATGGTTTTTATATGCATTTCTCTGATGAGAGTTATTAAAGGATTTTAAACTGGCACATGACATGCATGACATGATCTGATTTGTACTTTTGAAAGATCATCCTCCGTGGTGTGGATAATGGATTGAAAAGAAGCAGAAAGAGGCAGGGAGGCCAGAGGGGAGGATGTTGCCATAATCTTGGCAAGAAATGATGAAAGCAATGGGCCTGAAGATGAACAGGAAGGGAAAGATTTAAAGACATTTCTAAGACAGAGTAAATGGAATTTGGTAACAAAATGGATTATATTAGAGGAACAGAAGGGAGGAGTGCAGAATGACTTCCAGGATCTGGTTCCAGATATTTGTTGGGTGGTGGTGCTATTTGGAGAAACAAGAAAAATAGGCAGAGCAGCAGATTCCATTCCTTTCATTTCATTTGTTCATTCATTCAACAGACATTTATTAAAAGCCCATTATATGCTATGAATAGACAAGTAAATCAGTGATTAAAATGCTCTATTATAAGTGTCACTAATAAAGGTACACACAGGGAAGCAATTAAATAAGTATGTAAGTTAGGTGTATAAGTCACATTGAGGAATTAGGGGAGGGTCTTGGAGGATAAACTGACTAATCTGAGCTTTATTAAAAAAATCAAGGTAAAATTCGCATAACATAAAATTAAGCATTTTAAAGTATACAATTCAGTGGCCTTAATACATTCGTAATGTTGTTCAATCATCACCTCTATCTAGTTCCAACTATTCTGAGTTTTGAAGGATGACTAGGAGTTTGCTAGATGAAGAAGGGGGTGAGGGAAAGCATTTTGGGATATGAGAACAGCATATTTGATGACACAAAGACCAGAAATAGCATGACTGGTGTGAATGCAGAAGGGGGAGTAGTGAAAGACAAGGCTAGAGAGGGCCCAATAATTAAATGTCCAAATTTTAACTTGATCCAGAGGCATGAGAAGCCCTTAAAGGATGTAAAACTGGGTCCTGACACAATCAAATTTGCCTTTCAGGCAGATGACTCTGGAAGTAGGATAGGTTATGCCTTGAATAGGAGAAAACCAGGAAGATGAGTTGGGAGGTTTTATCCATGTGAGAGATGATCGAAGTCTGAAAAGGGGCAATAGTAGAAATAATGGAGGGAACTGAAAATGGCATAATAAAGATACAGAATTTACATTATTTGATGACTTATTAGATATCAAACTAGAGAAAGGCTTTAGGATGATTCCTACCAGTCTGCCTTTGTTGACTGGAATAATGGTGGTGGCATCCTGGGATCAAATTTTGAAGAAAAATGATAAATGCAGGTTGGTGGGTTGAGTGTGAGTTTCCTGCAATTCAACTAAGTGAAGGGTCTCAGAGTCAGTTTAATAAATGGATCTCGATTTCAAAAGAGATCTAGCATAGAGTGAGAACTGAAAATCTCCTTGTTGTTGGTAAATGAAGACATGAGTTTAGATGAAGTCACTCAGAGAAAGTATACAGAGAAAGATGAGCAGAGAACCTGGCACTGAACCTTGAGAACCAATATTTAAGGTGTGTAAAGAGGCTAAAGCTATATGGTTAAAAGATGTAGTCATAGCGAAGTCAAGATAGAGCTTAGCAGCAGAAAAGTGGCATAGAACTTAAAAAAAAAAAAAAAAGAGAAAAGGGGGTAAGGGAAATACTGGTTTAATTTGAAGGGGAAGGGTGGGGTGTCTGTGGGTCGAGGATATTGCTCGGACTATGTTATTGTTGCTGGGGCCCCAACAGACCATACAAATTTCTCCACTCCAAAATAAGCAATTTATTACTCCATAAACTTCTTAGAAACAATTTCCCAAGTACATACAATTTCTTCTCAAAATAACTTTATGGAATGAAGACAAATGTTCACCAATTATGGCTATGTCCCCTAAAGAAAAGATTTTTTAAAATCCCATTCTGTCTCCCTCTCCCAGTTCTGAGCCCGGAAAAGTGTCAGTTCTTGGGTCAAAGGTCAAAGGCATCAAAGAGAGGGAAAGAAAGCAAAATCTTGAGCTGTCCTTAAGGCAGGAAGCACCTTTTTTTTTTTTTGGTCCAGAAACTTTCCTTCAGCTTCTTATGACCAACTCTTCACAGCTGTCTTCTCCTTCTGCTACCCAGGCCCAGCAAAAGACACCCTGAATCCCCCAGATAAACCTGAGAACGGTGCCTGAGTGGGACCATGTTTGTGTGGGGCTCTGGCAAGGTTTATGGTTTCTCTGGGTAAGAGAAATGGGAGCCAGAGCAAGATTCTTAGGTCCTATTTTTTCTTCTCTTCCCCACACTGCCCCTGTTCACCCATCACTTCCACATTTGTTTGTCTGGATTAAAATTTAGAAGAGTTGGTAGAAGGGAGGTCTGACAATGCTTTTTCTTGAAATGCTGTAACTCTGATGGATATCTGGGAGCTCTTTCTTTACTTTTCCTTGCCTTACCTGGCCACAGCATTCTAGGGAATGAAAAGGCTGTGTCCCTGGAGTGAGTGGAAGGGCAGGTTTATGCTGCTTTGCCAGGGACTTGAAGTCCTCCCTACTAAGTTAGGTGAATACAAGGGAGGAAGAGCAATGAGTGACTCCTTTGGGGTTTCCCTAAAGGTCTCTACTTTTAAAAAGAATTGTCGTCCTTCTTGGGAAACTTGGACTTCATAAACTTGCCAGAAGTGATGAGGGGCCCAAAGCCCTGTTTGTGGGAGAATGCGTACGCAGAACGTCGAGAGCCCGAACGTTTCGGTTTAATCTGGACTGGGGGTGGCAGTGATTGTTTCATGCGATGAATTCTGTCAATAACCTACAGCCAGAGCATGGGGGACAGGGTTTTTACTTAGAGGCAAAGGTGAAAGGGGTCACGAATCAGATCACATTTGGGCAGATTCCCTGTTCTGCTCACCTTGTCCACAGTGAAGGGCCAGAATAGTGGTTTGAGGAACTGGTACACAATGACAGGCAAAACACAGAGCACCACGCTGAGGGCAACACTCAGCCACATCTGTGGCAGTTTCAGAGTGTTCCTTGCCACACCTGTAAACAATGAGCCAGGAGGGGAAAGCTGAACCAGAGCCTAGAGAAAGGGGGCCATCAGGCAGAACTCTGATACTCTTCAGTCCAAAGAAGGAAGTTTTTGATTTGGAGACAGTTTAGTCTCCTGAGAAATAATGTAAATGCAAAAAAATTGCAGTGAGGTCCTTTGTACAGTGAAAGTCACTGTGAATTTACATGCCTTTGTCTCCTGCTAAAGGCTGGGCAGGGCAGGAGAGGTGGGGGTAGGTTATAAGAATCCCAGAGCATTGGCCTGGACATGAAAATGGGATAGAGGACTTTGGAGGGGAAAAATGAGTGGCTTGACAACAGGTGGGAGCCAGCTACATCTACATATCTACTCTCTCTGTATTTTGTCCTCCTCATAGTAGATATGAGAGGTAGGGAAATTAATCTGGGAGATAACAAGGTAGTATGCCACAATGCAAAGAATATTCGACTAGGAACCAGGGGACCTAAATTTGAGTCATTTAAAATTAAAAACCTCCAGTCTCTAAAATGGTGGTAATAATTCTTGCCCTGTCTACCTCAGAGGATGCTTGTAAAGATCAAATTGGATAAAAAAATTTGAAAATATCTTAGAAACTCTATAAGGTAAAATATTTCCCCTGCTTGATTTTGAGTCCTTTTAGGGCAGAGACTATGTCTTACTCATATCTATATCCACAGAGCTGAGCACATAGTAATAGCTACTCTGCACACATTTATTAAACAAATATACTTGGTTCATATTCCCTACCCCTATCCCCCACCCCCATGCCACCCACTGGGCAGAGCCTTACCTAGGAATTGGAAGACGTTGGGGAAAATTAGGCACAAGCCATCACTGTACAGGAAGAATAAGACGCAAAAGTAGAAACCCAGGCTACCCCAGGTGAAGAAGTGGCTTATCACTGTCCAGTAGGTTGTCTTCAGGGCAATCTGAAAACCACACTCTTATATGCAATACTCTATAACCTGGGACTTATCAGCCACCTCCCTTCTCCAATTCTGTAATGGAGGATCCTTCCTTCCCTCCCTCTCTTCCGGACAGTCTCCCCACCCAATCCCCTTACTCCCACCACCACTGGCCACACCTGCATTGTGACTACACAAAGCAAGGAGGTCTGCACTATCAGGGAGAAGGATTGGTAGTCGATTTCCTTCCCATCGCTGCATACTGAGTTGAAAACAGTCCCCATGGGGACAAAGAACAGCACAAAGGAACTGTAGATCCCATGCATAAAACACTTCACAAATTCCTTCTTGTTGAAATAGAGGTTGTGTTGGCCTGGCTCATACAGCTCTGGGAAATGTAGGCTCCATGTTTCATTCACATCCTGGAAGCACCAGAAGGTAAGAAAAAAGGCTCAGGAAAGTTCCATCTCCATCAGAGTAGCGGCTTCTCCCCTCACTGAGTCTGCTGCCAGGCTGCCTAGGAGCTTCCTCAGTGATTACTTAGGGAGTGGAACAAAATAACAGAGCAGTGAACACAGACCCTTCCTGAAGTCCTACTTTCTAGGCAAGGATCTGGGTAGTAGATGAAAGTTAGAAGAAGGTCAAGTTAGAAGAAGGTGGGAAGGAACTGGAGGCAGTTTAATTTCAGACTTAAGAAAGGGGGCAATTAGGATTGGGAGTAGTTGGAAGAGAGGACTGGACCTTGGGGTAGGGGACATAGTTGGGACATGAGTCCCCAGTTTTAGTTGAATATTCCTTTAGCTGAATATTCTTTGTGTCAAAAGCCAGTGGAAAGAGAGGGGGAAGCTAATGGGGACTAGTGAGTCCCTTGGAGGTATCTACGTTCTGTGATGAGCCTCCCATTTCCATATCTACTGGTGAAATCAAGTAAGAGGATTCTCTATGTGGATAACATTGGATCATCTTCATCTCCTAAATCTGAAACTATGGATAACAAAGCTTGGGGATTGTTTTGAGAGGTTGTGCATCCTTAGAATTAGACCACTGGAGCTGGTTAGTGCTGCTGAGTGATACAACTCATCCCTCTTGCTGCTCTGAGGCTGGAAGCTACTTCATGTAGAATTTTCTTCCTACTCTGATGGAGACCAGAAACCATGATAGTATAATGTCCTCTTTCAGCTATTTTATTCCTCTTTGGAAGCTCCTTCTCTATTCCATGTGCCCATGACTGGAGGTTGGGGTAGAAGAGGAGGGAGAGGTAAGGCACCAGGACCCTCAGTGCCCAGGAAATTTCTGACAGGGACAGAAACTTCCCTAGGCTGACTCCTTATGTCTCAAGGTATCATATCCATACTCCCATGCTTAGCTTTCAGGACCCCCATCTAGGCCTCCTTGCATGAACTTATCTCATTATCCCTATATGGGTCCCTCCTTTCTTGAAACCCCTTGCTTTACCCAGTCCTGCCCCAATAACTCTATTTCACTACTTTTGTACACACTAAATTTACTGTACAGCACTATTTCCATGTTTCTCTTTACAAAGAGAAAACTGATGCAGGAAAACATAGATTTCAAAAACTTATTCTTTTCTGTGGAAGAAGATTCTTTACTTTATACCATGATACCTCTCCAGATGATGGGCTTCCTTCCTTGCTCTAGAAATTATTCCATTTACACTTGACTTTATTTATTTATTTATTTATTTATTTGTTATTATTTTTAATGCCTACAGCACCTGGTATTCTTAGGTAGTCTCCCATCCAAGTACTAACTAGGCCTGACCCTGCTTAGCTTCCAAGATCAGAGGAGATCGGACACGTTCAGGGTGGCATGGCTGTAGACTACAGCTCAGCTCTTGTTGTCCTTACTCTTGGGAATACTCTTCAAGGGCCCAGAGGCTTCAGCTCTGACTAAGAGGCTTGCTGCTGTTCTTACCTGGTCAAATAGACTCAAGCCCAGGACAGGGAGGGAGGTGTAGACCAGGTTGTAGAAAGTGATAAACCAGGTATCATAAACTGCCTGGAAGAATACCAAGGAGATATCTTAGATTCCTCTCTTCTCCAAAGTCCCAGCTCCACCTCCAAGTCCCAGAGAGCTCCCTTTGCCCTCAGCCTACACACTACTATCCTAACCTAGAGTAGGATGTGAAATCCGACTGAGAAGGCTGACCTCTGTTTCTATTTGGTCCTACTCTATTTAGAACTCTGGCTACCAGGCTGGGGCAGACTACATCAAGTTTGTTTATGGTCAACCTTACTAGGTTGATTTGGAACAACACTACGATGACCTGCATTGACCACCCCACCCCCCGCCCCCCGGCACAGAAAGGACCTAGAGTGGCTACTATGGAATGCTAGCTATATCCCTGCACTCCCAGGCATGTAAATCTCTGGGTTTTTTTCTTTACCTGCTTAATGTTATTCAATAGCTTCTATAACACTGGACACTTTCTAACACTGGCAAGCAGAACAGACCTCATGACCACCCTACTGCAGCTAGGTGCTCCACCTTGGGCTCTAGAGAGGGTTCCTTTCCTTACTAGCCACAAGAGGTCAGCAGCAACACACACACACACACACACACACACACACACACACACACCCACCCACCCACCCAAGACTGGTTTTGTTAGACACTGTGGGTATATAAGTCTACTACTGTTGACTGGTCGGTCTGTTTCCCCTGGAGCCCAAGGCAATAGAGGTAGTAACGATCTCCCAAGAAAATCGTTCCCAAGGGGAATCTTTGAGAGACTTCTAAAAACTTCTCAGAGAAAAAGGGACTCCTTGTGGAACATCAAAATCTAGGTGTCGCCCTTCCCGTGGGAAAGATTTCATATTTAAAATGTAGGATTAATTCATTAAAGCAAAGATAGTGTGTGCTGGGGTAGGTAAGGGAAAGTATAGGGAAGCTGTGTTTCCAAGTATGACTATAGCTGAACACCATAACTAGCCTGTCTAGCAAGACCCAGAGGCCCCTTGAGGCTTAGCTAGTTCCAGAAAGACTACTTTGGATGCTAAAAAAATAAGTAAATAAAAACAAACAACTCCCAGACCCAGGAATTTCTTCTCATTACATATGTTTGGAAATTCTAAGTCTCTAAGTCAGGGAAAAGGTGAAAATATCTTATGAGAGAGTTCTGAATGTAAGAGTCAAGGCCAAGTCAGAGCCAGGCTAGAAAAATTGGGGTTTGGAAATCTAAAGTTAAGTGTAGGGTTAGGAGATGGGATAAGCAAGGGTGAGGAGCTTTACGGGTGGATGACAGCACTGGTCTCTAGAGGAGAGAAAGGGTCTGAGCTGGCTGAAGTGGGGGGTGACAAGACCCAGTTGACCACAGTGGGAAATGCCACCTGACTTCCTACCTGTGCAGAGAACCCGTTGTAGAAGGAATACCAGAAGTGCACCAGGGTAAAGGCAAAATTTTTGTAAAAGAAGTAGCCGAGAAACTTGCACATGCGATTATAGGACCAGCGGCCATGAACCAAGAGCAGACGCCGAAGATAGTGGAACTGGGAGAAGGCAAAGTCGCTGTTGAGCATGGCCTGCATTCCCTCCTGGCCACTGATGCCGACCCCAATGTTGGCAGCTGCAAAAGAAACCCCAGAAACTTCTCAGCCACAGAGCTTGTTTGCTAGACTCTCAGCCTGGAAAGTATAAAAGGAAAGCTGAGATCGTGTTGTACAAACCCCTTACTTACATTTGGAAAACACTGTTAGGCCCAGTTAAAAATGGCACTTAGTGGGGCCTTTTCTCTTTAGTGAATTGCCCCTCCCCCATAAGTCAAAAAACAGCTCCTTCATCTGCCTTTGTTTTGGATGCTGCTGTTCAAGGTCTGGCACGGCTAGTTCTAGAAAGCTATCTTGGATGGTCTTTGTACCTACTATAGCCATCTGGGCTCTTTCCTACTGTCCAGATGCTGAAGTAAACATTTCTTGATATCTCTTGAAGCCACTTAAATCAATTAAAAATGCAGGATAGATGTCAATCTAACTCTATATTTAATTACTAGTTTATCTAAGGAGCCAAATCCAACTGTTGGGAGGAAAAAGTGATGTATATACTTTATAAGAAACAAGTTTTTTAGGAGGCCTAACGTGACTTTTTCTGGATAAAGCAAGGTTTATACTTGATAGATAAGACTAGAGATACTAAAACTTTTAATTAGTATATTTGTAGTATAGGTCAAATTCACTGATCTTCTGGTATACACCTATTGCATTGCTTAATGGAATAATCGAAACCTCTAGGGCCCTAAAAACTAGTTTTAGAAACTGGGGAAGAGAGAAAGAACACTTCCTAGTTTTGAAGCGGAGGCTGGAATATCTGCTAGTGCTTTCTGTATGGAGAGAGAGGCTGGACTAGACGACCTCTAGATGTCCATATCTCACAGAAACACGAGCTGCTGAAGTCTAACAACATTCAGGTGAAATTAAAACCACTTTCAGTCATTTGTTTCTACTGGTGCCAAGCATCAGTAAGTCTGCTATTCTTCAGCCAAGGGAGTCAGGGCAAGGTCTTGGGAACACTGCCTGAGGGAGGAAAAGATACCTGCATTGGTCTTCACAGCAAATTCCCTGGTTGGGCAGCCCTGTCTTCTGCTTAACTTTGCTCAGGCCTATAGCCTTCAAAAAAGGAACAGACCATGACTCCTGCCTAGGGGTCCTTTCTGCGGGCTTTGATTTCATCTCAGAAAGATGGTGTGGTAGTGACACAGCCTATTCTGTGAATATATGCATAGGTTCTTGTGGGAGCAGTGTATATGTACATGAATGTGTGTTAAGTGTATGAATCTAAATTCAAGTGCATGCTTGTGGATATGGGCAGATGTATGTGTGTGTGAATGCAGACAGGTGTACAGGAGCATGAATAAAGCTGCAAAACAGTATAAAAGAAAAATACATATGATGTGCAGGGGTGTGAGCCAGCAACACAGTGCCACCCAGATCAGTTTTGCCCATGGAGGAAGGAAAGGGCAAGCCCATGCCTTGGGGCTACTGCCCCACCCCTCACATGCCTTTGATCATGCTGACGTCATTGGCCCCATCCCCGATGGCCAGTGTCACCACATTCTTGTACCTCTTCACCAGCTCTACCACCTGAGCCTTCTGAAGGGGTGTCATCCGGCAGAAGATCACCCCTTTGCACATGCATGCTATTCGCAGCAGTTCCAACTCCAGGTTCTCTTCTAGAGCGTAGGCCTGCAGCACCAGGACACACACACATTTCAGGTTGCCCAAAAAGGTTCTCAGGTCAGGGCCTCCTAGGCCCTGTACTCTCCTGTACTCCAGAAGTCAGGCATAGCTACTCCAAGGTGCTCCACCCCCAAGGGAGGCCAAGCCCTTAAGTCAATTCTAGGCATCCTCACATCTACCCCAGCCTCCAGAGTGAAACCCATCAGGATCTCACACTGGGTTAAATCAACTGACTGGGCTACAAGGCCAAGTGACTTTTTGGAGAACCTGGTTCCGCTCACTTTCCTCCTTCCCCTAAGTGACAGACGAGTCAGTAGTGAATAATTTAAATAAAGGAATATGTCCTTGGTGTCTCATTCTTCATTATTTCTGCCTAGATAAGGCTCGGGAAAGGCATGTCAGGTAAGGGCACCCTTAAAGGGAGGGGAAATAAAGTGATTGATGGGTCCTGAAATTTCCCTGCAGTGGCCTGAACCTAGGGAAAAAAGTTCTTTGGAAGAAGAGAACAGAGTTGTAGCTCTGTGTTGCCCACCAGACTGTAGCCATTGATGATCAAGCCATAGTTGCCATTGGGCACCTCCTCAGGTATTCTGAAGGGCATTTCAGACTTCGTGGTGAAGCAATTGCTTATTGGGTCCAGTAGAGACTTGGGTTTCATCTTGTCCATTACCGACCTGAAAGCCAAGAGTAGTGGTGAGTGTCTGACCTGAAGCCCCAGAGCTTAGGAAGAAAAATATGGCCCAGAGTGAAAGTGGGCAAAGTGGATATAGAACCTCTGTAAGTACCAGCCGGGACCTCAGCCTTGACTGCCTCCGGACACCTGCCACTGCCTTGGGTCCCTGACCATCCACACATCACACCTACCCCTCATACTCCAACTCCTTGAGCCCTAATGCTTGTTCACAAAATTCTCTTAAATATTTTATGTTTTTTGTTTTCCCTTCCTCCATTTCTTCTCTGATTCCTCTGGTAATATGGGGGCCATATTGGGTGAATAGATGAATGGGAAATCTTGGGTCTGGGGACAGGTTGTGGCAGCTCCCCTATCTGTACCTGAGTTCTTCCCGGACGGTCTCACCATCATTGCCTTCCACGATAAACAGCCCATCCACTGCATCCGCAAATATATTACAGGCAAAGGCAATGTTCACAGCAGTCTCTGCAGAGAAGGGAGAACACAGGTTGCATTTTGGCTAGGACAGGGTGTCTTCACAGTGTACTGGTACATGGGCACTAGCAGTGGGCTGCAGAGCCCATCTGTCCACATTTGCCTTGGATGCAGTCCAAATATTTTTCATGAGTCAATGGAGAACATATTTAAATACCCATAGGAGACTGTCTACTTGGTAAAAACTTGTTAGTTATTTATCAATAACTAGGATCCTTCTGGCTTAGACTTCTCTACAAAGCCTTTCCCTGTTTCTTAAAGCAATTCCAGTCTATCCACTTATCCAGGTAATCAGGATGTATTTTCTTGAACAGAACTGTGCCCATTTCTATGTTAGATTTTACAAGATACTGTGATATGTTTAGGTAGTAGTCTTTCCTCTACATCAAGAAATCTGGAATAAATTCAATACTGAAAAAAAAAAGAAGGTTTTTTTAAATTAAGTCCTGAACCCTGGCTGCAAGTGGTATCAATATTCAGAGGAGGCATTGCAATTGTTATAGAAACTTTCCTGGAGAAAGGTCTTGAGGATGAGTAAGACTTGTTTGGAAGAAGGAGAAAACATTTCAAATGGGCAGACAACTCAAACAGAGGCCCTAGAGTAGAAATTGGTTTGTTTTGGGACATACTGAATATAATGGTAACTTTAAGACAGAGATAAGGATGTATAGGCAGCAACAGATTATCAAGGTCTTGAAGGCCAGACAGTAGAGTACAACTACCAGTGTGAAGTCACTATACCTGAGCAGAGAAGCAACATCATAAAAGTAGTACATTTTACGAAGATTAAACTGATGGTCATTTGTAGGTTATACTTAAATTAATAAGGGCAAGAGAAAGATCAGTTCAGAAGTTTTTGCATAGCCTACAAGGGACAAAGGCTGAACTAAGGTGGTGGTGGCATAGTCAAGAGGATTTTCAGAGGAACTGGTGGGACATGGTGAGAGAATGACTCTTTGGGACAACAGAGAGGATACAGTCAAAGAAAACTCTAAAATGTTTTGCTTGTGAGTTCCTGGATGACAAAGGCCATGTCTGATTGACTTACCTCTGTGTTTTCAACGCCTGCCTAATACAGCAGTTGGCACAAAGTATAGCTTAGCAAATTGTATGCCATACTGAATTAAGTTGTCTTGTAAGGACTTGACCTGGGTTATAAGGTATTTTTCAAATAAATGGATAAGAAAAAAAGGAAAAGAAAAAGAAATGGCTGAGGTGAACAGGGAGGAGGGTTAATCAGGTGAGCAGCTCCCTTTTACCTTGCTTATCTCCAGTTAAAACCCATATTTTAATTTTGGCTTTGTTCAGGGTGATGATTGTTTCTGGTACTCCATCCTGCAGCTTGTCTTCAATGGCTGTGGCCCCTATCAGCTTCGAACAGATATTGATGAGTCAAGAAAAAGGAGAGAGTTACAGCTCTTAATGCTACCCAACAACTCAACTGGCACCTTAGCATCTTCTTTAATAAGCTGGCTCTGTCATGGCATGAGAACCCTAATGGCATCAAACTTAGCACACTCTGTCTCTCAACAGATGCAGCTTTTTAACCACATGCTGGTATCAAATTTGGAAAAACAGTAGGGACCAAAGAGGGAAAAGACTTGCCTAAGCCATATATGATACTGTATGCCACTTCTAAACTACCTGTTTCTCAAAACACTTTCATTTCTCCCTTGCTTTGTATTCATAGCATGCTTCCTAGCTTTGGTCTCAAAGAGCGGTGGATCCCAGACAAGTGATCCTCCACATCCCATTCTAGTTTTTCTTTCAACCCTATAAGAGCTTGGGTGAACTTCATTTGTTTTAACCTACTACAGCCCTCTAAGGTTTTCAAGGTCTTTTCCCATGAAAAGGGAAATCACTAAATTAAAAGCATCTTGGTCCAACACCATGCCTTCATCCTATGCTACCCTGACCAACCACAGGGATGGGCACTAGCACTGAGTCTGAGGAACTGACAAACTACTGACTGATTTCTGCTAGGCCTCTAGAAGGAAAGCCTAGAAATACTAACCACAGAACTGAGTATGGAAGGAGCTTTGTAAATTTTGAGATCTCTAAGTTTTCTCATTTGGTATCTTTTTATATCAGAGCTACCCTGTATCAGTCTGGTCAAAAACTTTGGGGTCATCCTTCTCTTTTTCTTATATCCTATAATCTAGTCTATCAGAAAACTCTCTTGGCTTTCTCTTTAAAATATGTACATAATTTGACCATTCCTCACCACTTCTATTACTTCTGTCTGGTCCAAGCTATTATCTTTCAAGTATTATTGCAACTATCTTCTAATTGGTCACCCTGGGTCTATGCTTGCTCTCCTATAGCATAATCTCAACATGGCAGCCAGAGAGATCATTTAAAAAGCTATCACATAACTTTTCTGGTTGAACTCTTCAATGGTTTTCCATATCTCACTAAAAGTCCTTTTATTGGCCTATCAGGACTCGCTACTACTTTTCTACCTTTTATTCTCATGTCCTTTTATTCTCTCCTCCTTACTTAAACTGTACCAGCCACGCTAGCTACCTTGCTGTTCAATTAACAAATTAGGCCTGCTCCTGTTTTGGAGACTTTGCTCTGGCCATTCCTTCTGTCTGGAAAGCTAATTCTCCAGAAATCAGCTTGGCTTGACACCTTCTTGAGGTCTCTGCTCTGATGTATCCTTTAGAGGGAAGGCTAAGCACACTATTTTGAAAAGCGACATGCTTTTACCCTCTCCAAAACAGACGCACATGCTGATACTCCCTGGCTTTCTTCTTGGCTTTATTTTATTTTCTCCCATAGTACTTTCATCATCTAACATACTGTATATGTTACTTTTTGTCTGTGTTGTTTACTGCTATATGTTCAGGGCTTAAAACAGTACCTGGCACTTAAGAAATATGTCAAATGAATGAGCGAATATTTTTCTCTTGATTATTCCATCAGTTAGTTCTGGATTATCTAATCTGCGCATTATTCAGATCCTGATTTCTCCCAGATTACTTAAGTTTCTGCGAGCAGTTTTGGGATAAGAAACATTGCCAGAAAGATAAAATTTATAACCAGTGCATTTTTTCATTATCTATGAATTTCAAAAATCCAGGATATCCTGAAATCGGCTTGGATTCTACTGAGAGAATCCTATAGAGAGCCTGAACCTACTGATTTGCTCAAAGCCACTCAGAGCCCTTGCTCAGTCTGGTGACTGCCACCCCTCATCGCGCCCCCAGTGGTGAAGAAGTCCCTGGCTTCCTTGCACTAACCATCAAGTCTTTTTCGATCTCTTCATAGACACTTGATATTTTATTTTCCCGATTCTCCAAAGACAAGCAGGCTTCATTGTGCTTCTTGCTCCAGGCATGGAAGAATGAACTGTCCAATTCTCGGTAAGCCACCATGAGGGTGCGAAGGCCTTCACGGGCAAAATCCTGGAAGAAATATATGTGCACTGTGCAGGCCTGGGCTGGGTTAGGGATGAGTTAAGGGAGTGGCAGACTGGATTCCACAGGCCCTGTCTGCTTGCAAAACAGGGTTTAATAGTTAGTACCATGGGGCTAGTACCTAGCCTAACCAGAAAGCAACTGTTGAGCTCTTTCAGCAAAATGTCCTAAGGATTGGGTCAGCATAGCGGGGGGGTAAATTTTGAGAGTAGTTCTGAGAGATAGAAGGTTTTTAGCTTCTGTCTGTAGTTAAGTAATTTGCTATGTGACCCTGGGAAAAATCAAGCCTTCTAGAATTTTTCATGTAAAATTGGGATAATAATTCGCTCCCTACTGACAAGATGATTTCTATAATATGAGAATGGAGTAATAAAGTAAAAAGTTGTTATAAAAAATAATCAAAGGTATTATTTTTTACAAGATACATTTTCTTCCCTCTCTGCCTTCTTTCATCAAGTATTCAACGGGCATCTCGAATAGCACAGATATTATGTATTTGTCTACAGCTGGCTGGCTCAGTTGATTAGTCATAGCCAGCGGTGTTAGTGAGGCCACGGCTGAAATGCTCTACGGGTGAGCTAGCATCTTTTTGCTCCTTGGCCACTGATACACCCTCACCATAGTTAGCTATCTTGCAGAAATATACTCTTGGTCATAAGGAGGACTGGGTGAGAATGTGGGTGGTTTAGGGCTGAACTCATATCCAACTGAAGGTGGGTTAGAAGCAGATTTGTGTATTGAGAATTGCACCTGAATAACAATTTAACACGATCACTGTTATAGTGAGCTTCAAAATAATTCACTAAGGCATTATAAGAACAAAGAGAAACAGAAGATATCATCTTGATATTTTGCTCTTAGTTCCCTGTGTAAGTCCTGAGTGTTTGACGTTAACTGTCAGGTGAAATTAATGTGAGGCAATATATGTAGGGAAGGCCATCTCTTAAACTTCTCTACTACTGGCAGGCAGAGCTATGAAACAGAAGCCTGAGAGTAGATTCCAGAGACTTCTTAAGAAGGAAGAGACATGGCAGAAACTGATTTTGCATTAGGCTACTGATAATAGGACTTGACAAGCTTAACCATATATTAACAGATATTTAATCCTTCAATAACTAATTTAGCAGACTGTTTAACATTATTTCTTACTTATCCCTTTTTCTTTTCTCTCTGGTAGACAAACTAGGGCCCAGAGGCCAAACACTGACTGCCACTTGTTTTTGTATGACCTGTTTGCTGATCCCTGTCTTAGAGGGCCTGGAGATATGTTTCTGCATGAGTGGGGTGTTGAAGCTTGACTGGTAGGTTTATTATCAGTGGTTAATAGACTGTAATGTAGTCAGGCTCCACCGTGGGTGGATGTTAAGGTTGGTAGCAGGAAACAGGTCAAAAGATATGAAACAGTTTTATGACCCCCTCTGAAGCCAGTCTGGAAATGTTCTCTGAGAAGATACCTAATTCATGTGTTTTGGAAGGTTAAAAGATGAGTTTTCAGACAAGCCCATAAAAAATACTGTGGCCTCTGGGAGCCATCCTGTGTGGGACACTTCACTGACTTTTTAAAATACCTGAGGTACAATGTACACACCATAAAATTCAGCCTTTAGATAAAATGTACATACCATGAAATTCAGCCTTTTAAAGTGTATGATTCAGTGTTTTTAAAAAGATTATATCCATAAAGTTGTACAACTGTCATTACTATCTAATTCCAGAACATTTTCACCCTGTGCCCATTAGCAATCATTCCAATTCCCTTTTCCTCAGCCCCTTGCAACCACTGATCTATTTTCTATTTCTACAGATTTGCCAGTTCTGGACATTTCACATAAATGATATCATATAATATATGGCCTTTTGTGACTGGCTTCTTTCACTTAGCACAATGTTTTCAAGGTTCATGTACATTGTAGCATGTATCAGTACATCATTCCTTTTTGCAAATGAATAATTCGTTGTACAGACAGATCACATTTTAATTATCCATTCATCCATTGATGGGTATTTGGGTTGTATCTGCTTTTTTGCTATTGTAAATGATGCTGCTATAAATATTCATGTACATGTTTCTATGTGGATGTATATTTTCATTTCTCTTGGCAATATACCTAGGATGGAATTGCTGGGTCACATGATAACTCAACACCTCACTTTTTCAGAAACTGCCAGACTGTTTCCCAAAATGGCTACATCATTTTACATTCCCATCTGTAATGTATAAAGTTTTAGATTTCTCTACATCCTTGCTAATACTTACAACTGTCTGGTCATCTTTTTTATTTTAGCTATCCTAGTGGTGTGAAGTAGTATCTTATTGTTTTGATTTGCATTTACTTGATGGCTAAAAACACTGAACATCTTTTATGTGCTTATTTGCCATTTGTTCTCTGACTTCTGACTGTGTTAGAGTCAAGCCAAAATGGCTTAATAGCATTTTCTCTAATCTATTTCTTCTTTAAAGTGTTTTTTCCTGATCTTCTCTTTCCTCACCCCATATCCTGTCCTATTCCCCTAACCCTCTATATATCCAGGTATAAGGGTAGAAACTCCAGAGAATCTGGATCCGATTTTACTTTTTAGTGCCAGCAGACTGGAGCCACTCTTTCTTTCTCATACATCTCAAATTCTCGAGGGTAGAAATGCAGTGGAGTGGAAATGGAGTGGGGTAGGTGGAAATGGAGGTACCCTTGAGGATTTTACTACTGTAGATATTAGAGAATGGTATCAAACAGTCCCCTAAACAAACCCAGGCCTGGTGCTTTCTGCTCTATACCCTAAAAGCAATCTGTTTTCATCATAGCTGGGGAGGAGAGGTGGGGCCTCCCCTACCAGTGGGCCCTACTCTGAAGCAAATTCTAAGTCTGACCATGGGTCCTCCTGAACCAGGAATCATAGAACTATTCTGATTGTGTTAAGTGTTCCCACAGACACAATCCTTGTCATGCCTCTGGGATCTTGTACCATCCAACTCCTTGACACAGAAGCTGGCAATGTGGTCAGTGAGAATCCCACTAAATGAGGTAATTTTTACTCTTCCATCAATTAAAGAGACACAGACACCAACACAGCCATACAGAAATACATTGACACAGAGACAGATGTGGACACATATCCAGACACACAAAACCACCCACAGCTTCTCTCCCCTGAAACCTAAACACTTACATCTAAATGCTCCAAGGTCACATCTCTGAGGGATCTACAGGATGGATGAAGCAGCTGACAGAGGATGGTGTCTGCACCCTTGCAGAACAACATTACCCGATCTTCAGGTGTCCTCACTAAAGATAAGCAAATTAACCATATAGGCTTATTGTTATAAGAACTTGTCTGGGTCACTGAGAAATGGAAGGAGGCTGTTCCCATGACATTTGTTTCTGATACCTTTGGGGACTAAACACTTAATGAGTGGCCACACAGGATAACTGGTGTGGTACAGGCTGATGAGAGTGAGAGAGGACCTTATAAAACCAGTTCTTCCTTGGGTTCAATATCACCTATGGAAGACTCTGATGCAGAATCACATTTAGCTTCTCAAGTTCAAGTTCAATACCAAAGCTCACACCTAGTAAGGACCAAGGATGAATAATGACCTAAACTAATTGAGAGCAAGATAGTATGAATTTCCCTATATTTCTTCCTCCATCTCTTCCTCCATGTTCAGGTTTCACAGATTTATTCTCTATTCTTATCTTAGCATTGAGGGTTCTTATAAACCATTACTTAGGAATGCTAAAGAAGCACCCTAGCATATGGTAGCGAGCCTCCACATGTGTATGAAAGACAATACAATGATATATGACAGAGAAAGTGAGAATGGCTATGTGTTTGTATTTGAGGCACAGTACCTGTGGGAAGGCATGTGAGTGAGAGAAAACATTTGTGTGTAGATTAAACAGAAAGTTAACGTGTGAATGTGTATGAAAGACAAATAAGGGGAGAGGACTGACTAGGAGGGGCACCCACCAATAACAGACATCCTCTTGCGCACATTGCTGAAGTCCAAAATAGCCAGCAGTTGGTAGACTTTGGTTTTCCCCATTTCGACTACCACAATTATCTCAGATGTGCGGCAACGGAACACAAAGCCAAAGTTCCTGGCAGCAGTGACCAGGGCACCTTCATCTGGTGACTGAGCCTGGTACACCAGCTTACCTGGTGAGAGAGAAAAGGGCAGCCAGAGCCTACAGAGATGTGCAGTTGAAGTCCACTCAGAAACAACACTGTCTTCCAAATGGCTTACAGAAAGATGGAGCCCAAAAGGCGACAAAACTTCCTCACAGTCTGGCCCTAAAAGGCCAGGTTATATAGAACAGGTCACTTTTTTTTCTTTCCAATATTTTCAACTCATTTCACAGACCTGAGTTAGTATTACAGAGGTACATGGTACATGCAATGTATACAAATAAACAAAACATAGGCAGTTATTCTCTAACTTTAGTGGGTAAAGAGGGATCAGGGGGCTTGTTAAAAATGCAGGTTCCTGGCCCTACCCAAAGAATCACAAAATCTGGGAGGTGGGCCCAAGAAATTGAATTTTTAACAAATATCCTGGGTGAGTCTCATGCAGGTGGTCCTGCATAAAGTGGTCCTGCATAAGACTGGCCAAACTTTAAATAACTACTACTACAATGTTGATAAACAATTTAAAATATTTAATAAACAATTTTAAAAAATAAATGAATGAGTATTGTCATCTTTGAATCTCTCACCTTGGGAAGCTAAATGACTCACTTTACTGAATCAGTCTTCCAGTGTGATATTATTCAAGACATTTTTCAAGCTCCTTTTTAGAATAGCATCATAACCTGAGGTACATTTTGGATTATTTCTCTTCTGAAGGACAATTTAATTTTTAAAAACAGTTATGTAGCAGCAGAGTCTTATACTTATGAAATGAGGTAGGTGGGGGAATATAATTTTAGTTCAGACAAAAGATGTATCTATAGGACAATAAGACTATTTTCTTGTGTGCTTCCTACCTTGTCACTCAAGGCAGTAAACAAAGACAAGCCCAAATACTTTTCAAATAATAGCAACTTGTTGGAATGTCAGGCCTGGAGAGGCCTATGGTGGAATGGGAGCTCACGGGGCCAGGAGACATGAAATTTGGGTTCTTATCTTTGCCATTTTTAGCTATAGGATTTTAGGCAAGTCATTTAATCTCTTTTAGCTTCAGTTTCCTTCAAAACTAGGATCATTTTTCTTGTTCTGCTTACCTCAGAAGGCTTTTGTGAATATTGGGGGAGATAATATAAATAAAAGCAATTTATAAAACTGTAAAGTGATAAACAAATATAAGGTGTTACTAATGGTAGTATTATATAAAGAGTACATTGACTTTAAAGGATGTGATTTATTTGGTTGCCTAAACTGTTGTTAGTTAAGGAAAAAAAGTCTTCTTAATTTATAAAGTCAGTTTTCATTCTTTCAAAAAAATTTTGGATAAATTCATGGATGATACAGTCACATCTCGTTAGTAAAGAAACTAGGATATGTGGGGATAGCCTTAAATTGTGAAGTAACAAAAGGACGACTCAATACATCCTTCAAGAAATCTTGTCAGAGATAGTGGGGCTGATCTTGGGGATAATTCAGATGGACTCTATGATCTCAAGATCAGAAGCTCCCTAGATAGCACCAAGTTTGACCCCTATCCAATGGCTGTATCTTTTTTAAGACCAAGAAGTTGTTTTCTACTTGAATATCTCCAGCGACTAGCAGCTCACTATTTATGTTGACTATCCATTCAATTGCTGGATATCACTTGCTATTAGAAAGTTCTTTTTCAGATTAAATCATTACAAGTGATATCAAACCACTCCCACCTTCAACCAGCCTAGACTCTATGGCATATTCTCAGTCTATGAGGCCTCAGGGCCCTTCTCACCTTCTACTTTCTCTTCTGACATCACAGTATGACACAATGAGAGTGAGAGGAAAAACAAGTGTACCCAGTGGTCTCCCTTTTTCACTGCTTCCACCAAAGTCTCGTCATAAAATGAAAACTGAGGATCAGCCAGTTTGTTGTAGGAGAAGCTGACCTTTTCTGTTTTCTGGAACACATAAGCCAGAACAAACTTCTCAGTAGCATCTTGACACATTATAAAAGCTCAGTTTGGGGGCAATTTCTGGAATGTGATCAGAGCTCTTAGGAGGAGGATGGAAAGAGAAAAGCAAAATAAATGGAGGAGATCCTGTGCTGGTTCCTAAGGCCTTTGCAGCTCTAACTGGGACCATCCATTCACTTGGGCCAGAAAAGATTCATCCCACAGGAGACAAGGTAAGTACTGCTTGGCAGACCCTTCTTGTACCCTTTCCGCCCCAACTATCCTGAATGATCAATGGTCAGCTTTAGTCTCTACTCTTTCAAGTCCCAAATCCATTATAATTAAACCTGAAGAAATGAGGGGGTAAGTGTCCCATATTAGTAAATGATGTCTGGTAATAGTCTTATCTCTGGCTGCCCTCTGCCTGATTTTGGGAGCTGGGAAGGGAACTGAGTCCTGCTATTACTGTGGTATTAGGTCAGTCAGTAATATCACTCTGTAGCACTATTCCTATTTAACCCCACAAGGGGGCTAGAGAGGAACATTGCAAGATAGAGGCAAGAATGCATAACAAAGACTCTTCAGTACATTGTATTTCTTCACAAATTTAATTCTGAACCATTTTATTTACCTGTCAGAATACCTGACTCTTTCCTGGCTCTGACCCTCATGGTCCTTAACTTTGTCTCAATCTTTGGACCTAATAATACCATTTTCCTGGCCATGATAGACATAATTCTCATTCTCCATTTCAGCTAGGAAGCAGGTAGCAACCTTGGGTAAACATTTTATTCTGGTTCAGTTTGGCCTTGAGGCTCTCTTACCCCTGGAGTGTGATAATAAGAGATTTCTTCAGCCCACACCAGAACTCTCAACGATATTTCTCCAGTTCTTTGTAGTTGTACTTGCACTGGGCCCCAATATGTCAAGTACAGACACAATTTTCCATATAGAGGGAGTTTTGTCATAGCAGTAAGGAAGTATGGTCAGGTCCAGAATGAAGCCCTAGACCTGCGCAAGCACAGAGTTGTAAGCTCTGGGAAATTTGTGGGTTCAGTAATTTAAGATAACTCATTATATAGCATCCTCTCAGGCTACAGAATGAACTAACACATTCTTTGAAACTAGAAGCTGGTGAGTGATGAGAGATGAATAGAGAAGCAGGCATGAGGCAGATCCTGCATTAGCATCTTATATTCAGAGGGGAGTCATAGCAACTTTCTGCTAGAAGTGACATAATTTGATTTGTGTCAGAGAAAGTCTTCTGGTAGCAACATGGAGAATATATTGGAACTAGCAAGATGAGAAGCAAGGAGACCAGTTAAGAGGCCATTGAGTAATCTACAAGAGAAATAATAAAGTAATAAAAATAAATATTAAATTAAAGGGATGTTTTGAAAACACAGGGAGCTAGAATTGATGCAACTTGGATATAAGGAGTGAAAGAGAGAAAGAATTAAGAATGTTATATTTCCTAATTGGGCCCCTGGAAAGACAGTAAGACAGTTCACTGAGATAGAATACCCAACAGGAGATTAGCTGGGTGATGAACAAAGTAAAAAGAAGACTACTTGTAAGGTATTGAGGATGCTTATGATCTGATGCTCCTAAGAAGTTTTTGACAGACTGAACTGGAGATACTTGAAGGTCATACAGGTAGTAATAAAAGTAGGCATATATAGTTTTGAAGCTCAGGTAAGAAATCAGTTAGTTTCTCATCTTCCCTTCCAGACAAGTAAGGTTTGAGAACACTAGACCTGGCTGGGTATAAGACTCAGACAGGACTGGCTTGGAGCTGCAGTACAGCATCATCTGAGAGGCAGTATTCATGAATAACTCTGAAATTAAAAGTTAATTAAAAACCAGTTAAACAAGGTTGAAAGGCGAATCCAAGTTCTCATCTGGGGATAGCGGATAAGAGAAAGTAGAGTCAGAAGGAGGGTAGGCTTGGCAATTGAGGATGCTGTGACATAGCTACAGACAGTTTTTATAGGATATCTTTAGCACTGGCCATTGATGGGAAGGGAGTTATCAAGGCTTTCTTGGATGTATAGATTTGGAGGTCCTCAGTAAGTTACTGGTAGTTTAAGCCATGTAAATACCATGAGATTACCTGGGAAGATATATGGATGGAGAAAAGGTTTAATAATAGAGCCCTGGGGAACATTGGCACCTATGGCCAAGGAGATGAAAAAAAGGAATCATACAGGAAGAAAAAAAAACAAGAAGAGAGTTATTTAACAAAAGTCAAGGGACAAGAAAGCTTTAAGAAAAAGTGAAGTTTAAATGTTAAAATCTGCAGAGAAGTTGGGTAAGGACTCAACAACAAGGCAGTCAGTCATTTAGTAACCTTGGCTAGGATAGTTTCAGTGGACATGATAGGACAGTCTAATTACAGAGAATAGGTTAAAAAATGAATGAAAGGTCAAGAGTTAGAAATTGCTGTAATTATCTGTTTATTTACATGATTCCTCCTCTAGCCTGCCAATTCTTTGAAGGTAGAGAATAAGTCTCTTTTTGTCCTTGAACCTTTAGCACTTACTCAGAGTCTGACATATGGTTGATAATAAATAAGCTGAACTGACTTATGGGGACAGATAATGGCTAAAGAGTAATGCAAGATGAAGAAAAGGTTCTAAGTACTTTAAAAAATATGAATAAAAATAAAATATAAAAATGTATTAGTAGTGGTTACCTTTGGTTAATGGGCTAAGGGTTATTTTCACCCATTTATTTAAATTTAGGTTAATACTTTTTTTAGAGCAGTGTTAGGTTTACAGAAAAATTGAGCAGAGAGTATAGAGTTCCCATATACTTCCTCTCTTCTTTTCACTCTACAGTTTCCTCTAATAATATCTTACATTAGTGTGGTACATATGTTAATAATCAATGAACCAATAATGATGCATTATTATTATTATTATTATTATTATTATTATTTTATTATTATCATTACTACTACTACTACTGCTACTACTACTACTACTACTACAGCCCTTCATTTACATTAGGGTTTACTCTGTTGTACAGTTTTATGGGTTTTGACAAATGCATAATGTAATGAAGCCACCATAATGATATCACACAGAATAGTTTCACTGCCCTAAAATTCCCTGTGCTTGCTCCATTGCCTTCTTTAACACTCTTTCAACTTCTCCCTGAGCTCCTGGCAACCACTGGTCTTTTACTTTATAGTTTTTTACCTTTTCCAGAATGTCATTTGGTTGGAATCATACCATATGTAGTCTTTTCAGATTAGCTTCTTTCATTTAGAAATATGCATTAAAGTTCTTCCTTTTTTGTGGTTTGACAACTCATTTTTATTCCTGAATAATATTTCATTGAATGGATGTAGTAAGAGTTTTTTAATAAAAAGAATTGAGCTGGGGTAAAGAATCATTAGAGGATAAGTTCCAGATATTAATAAAGAAAGAATACAGGATTGACTGAGGTTCCTGAAGAAGTAGAAAGAGATGGAATCTGAATATATAAAGAGACTGGCATTAAAATAAATTTTTTTGAGAATGAAGAAAAGGAGGTAAAGATAGGTTCTGAAGTATGTAAAGAAAAGGATATTTAGCTGACAATTTGGATTTTTCTCAGTGAAGTAGAAGGTGATATCATCTGCTGCATACTGGGGAGAGAAGGGATGTGGTAGAAGGCCTGAGAGTACTTAATTTTGGAATAGCTTAAATGCAGAATTAAGAATTAAGCTGATCACAAATAGGTAAAAAATTATCCAATGGCACTGGAAGCCCAGAAGATGTGGAGTCTCTGAATTTGTAATGGTTTTGTGATGTCCACAAAGTGCTTGGCACTCTGAGTTAGAAACAGAAGGCTAGATGGTTTGGTTAATGTAAGGTTTAGATTTTTGGGGTAAAATGGGTGAAAAGAGGATTCTATTGACCTTGAGTACAGAGTGGAGCAAGATAGGAAAGGAAGTAAAGTCACAAGGGAGTGACAGACAGGAGAAAAAAAGAGCTGAGAATTTGTAAATCTGTTAAGAAAGCAAGCATACTAGGAGTCAAGTACCTAGAGAGACGGAGGAATAAAGTTTGTGATTGGAGATCATGATTAGAGAGTTTATAATTTCAGGGTAGTACAATTCTGGATGGAGACATGGTGATATGGAAAAGGGTGACAGATTTTTTGAGTCCAAGAGGTCAACTGAAAGACATATTCTTTCAGACATCTGAAAGCGTCTGTGGTGATAGATTATCCATAAAAAAGCCAGTACCATCCAAGATTATAGCAGGGATTAGGGTAGAGAGGGAAAATATGAGCTAAATTCCAAAGTCCTCAGTGAATGAGGTAAAGAAGCTAGAAGATTTGTAGATGTCAATGACAAGAAGAGTCAAAGAGTATAGTCAGAAGTCATAAGCATCACAGGAAGAAAGATTATATAAGGGAGCAAAGAAAGGGTTTAAAAGTGGCACAGGATAACAAAAAGAATACTTTTAGGCTTTGGTATGCTGAGTATGAGAGATGAAAGAAAAAAAGCATGTTCTCTGAGTAAGTCATGTTTCAATCAAGGTAGGGAGAAGCAAGACTTATTTGTGAAGAAATGAGGCTGTAGGTAACTTTGTTTACAAGAGAACAAGATTCCAGTGATCTAGCAGAAAATGTGCTATGGTTAATCAGTAGTGGAAAAAAGAGGAAGGAGAAAGAGACTCCATGGTAACAATTTACTCCCTAGAAGCTTTAATTTTGTTTATATTGCCAAGGTCATTAGCACACTCCCTGGAAGGGGATTTAAGGCAAAACACTGATTTTCTTTTTCCTTCTAAGTCTCTTCAGATGGATAGGGGTGAGGCAGTAGTTAGGAGCTAGAGTTAGTTGTTTGCTATATAAGTCAAGTGGCTAAGGGTTTCGAATTGGTTTCAGTAGGAAAGGCATAGGGTGAGGAGACCCTGAGGGTAACAGAGAAAGCCCTATGAAGGAATGCCTAAAATCAAATTCATAAACAAAAGCTGAGATTCAACACTGGAGAGAACAGTAAAAATGAACCAGGTAGAATAGAAAGAACCGATATTTTTATAATTGTGTAGGTTAAAGTCTATTGAGCATGTCACAAATCCTGAAGCTATGAAGGAAAATGACTGATCAATTAATTATATAAATTAAAAAGTTATACACAAAAAATTAACAGAAGACAAGACAAAAAAAATGGGGAAAATGATTTTAACATATGATCCAGGTAAAAGAAGTTATTATTTTTACTGTAAAAAGAGCACTTTCAAAAAAGAAAAATAAGGCAAAGAATATAAACAAGCAGTTTACAAAATAAGTATAAAATGGGCAATAAAGTGATTGGGAAGCGAAAAGAAAATGAATACATAAATAAATGATTCAAACTGATTAGTAAAGAAAGGTAAATTAAATGAGGTATTTTTCACTAATTAAATTTCTAAAGGTTAAAACATTGTCAATACCTAGTACTGACCAAGGATATATGAAAAAATAAATTCTTATATATTTTTGGTGGGAATTATAAACTGATGCAATTTATCTGGAGGGCAATGTGGTAATATTAAATACATTAAAAATATGTCTACCTTTTGACCAATCAATTTCACTTCTAAGACTTTATTCTTAGAAAATAATTATCAGAAGAAGAGACAAAAATGTATGCACCAGGGTGCTTACTGTGATGCTATTTATAATAGCAAAAGAAAATAGGATAAAAATAGGGATTGGTTAAATACATTAAGGTATGTCGATACGACTAAATACAACACTCATTTAAAATGATGATGCTGACCTAAATTACTGACAGGGAAAGAGAACCACAATATAGTGTCAAGTGAATAAAAGGAGGCTAAAAATAGCATGTATAATATGATTCTTTCCTCCCTTTCTCTTTTCTTGTCTATCTACCTACCTACCTATCTATCTATCTACCAATTATATCTAGATATATATGTGTGTGCATATATATTATATACATATGAAAAGCATCTGAAAGGATATACCTCCAAATTTTACATTAGGTATCTAAATGGGATTGAATGACTCAAACTTTCTTCTTCATACATTTCTGGATTGCCTGGATTTTTTTTTTTTTAATGGTGAGCACAAAGTATCTTTTAAATAGAAAAAAAAAAACCCAATAAAGTTATTTTCATTTTCAAACGCAATCTCAAATCCCCTCAAATAAACATAGATCATTTATATAATGCTTTCTGATATTAAAGGGCCAATCAAAGCTCTACTATTTCAGGGGTGAAAGGAGTCCCACCTTGTGTTAAAGACGCTGCCATGCAGCACAACCTCACTGGGCTCCCACATACATTTCACAAGGAGCTATGATTACTAACCTCAGAGACTTCCACTCTCTTTCCATTCTGGTCATAGACATCACCTGTTGGTAAGTAAAGAGCAGAGACTTGACAAGGGTTTTAAAGAAGGGTTTAGCATTGCTTTTTGTGTGTGGTAAAATATATATAATATAAAATTTGCCATTTTTTAGTGTACAACCCAATGGCATTAATTGCATTTATAATGTTGTGCAACCATCACTATTACATATTTTCCAAAACTTTTTCAGCATCCTAAAGAAAAACTCCCTATACCTCCCTATTCCCAGCCCCCGGTAACCTCTCATGTACCTTCTCTGCCTATGAATGTGCCCTTTCCAGATATTGCATATAAATAGAATATGATATTCCTTTTGTGTCTGGCTTATTTCACTTAGCATAATGTTTTCAAGACCATCCATGTTGTAGCATGTGTTGGAACTTCATTACTTTTTATGACTGAGTAATATTCCATAATATGGATATATCACAATTTGTTTATCCATTCATCTGTTGATGGACACATAAGCTGTTTCTATCTTTGGGCTATTGTGAATAGTGATGCAATGAACACTGGCATATATCTATCTGTTTGAATCCTTGTTTTCACTTTTTTTTTTTTTGTATATACATAGGTCTGGAGTTACTGGGTTATATGGTAATTTACAGGAGTGTTTTTAAAAGCTTATTTCTTCTGATTCTATCATTCTAGACTTGCAGTCAAGCTGCCTTGAATCCCTTCGGGCCACCTAGCCCTCAGTGCTCCTGTAAGCTCTTTTCCCCAAAGCAATGGTAAGAAGGCATCTGCTTGGGTTCCAACTCTTCTCCCTTAAGTGCAAGTGAGGTGAGGTTGGAAATTAGTCGCTGGATCTATGAGAGATTTCGTACTTTAGGAAGCCCTTCAATCAGAAAAGTTACCTAAGAGAGATGTTAAAATAGGCTGGAATATTTAGGATTCTAGGCCGATGGATATATAGACAGAATGAGGGTGGAAGACAGTCTGATGCCAGGCACAGGAACACCCATGACCCTTTTCAACCTTACCCAGCATATGGTAAGGTCTTATAATAAGCCAGAGAATTAAGATCCTCACCCAAATCGATTCATCCAAAAATAAGCTTTCAGAGTTTATACATATGAAATCTTGTTTGGCAGGGGTAATAGGAAATATTAGAGTGCCTTTTTTTAATGTAAACATTTAAATTATTTTTTAATTGAGGTGAAATTCACATAACATATGATTGACCATTTTAAAATGTGCAATTCAGGGGTATTTAGTGCATTCACAATGTTGCATAACTACCACATCTTTTTAGTTTCAAAGCTTTATCACACCAGAATATTCCATGTGCTCTAGCCTTTTAGATGTGATCCCCTTCCTCTGCTAGTTAATACACACACAAGAGGACTTAACACAATAATAAAAACAAGCTTAAGATTAAGGCATGAACTAAATGAAGAACTGGACATAGGAGACACTGAATACTCTTTGATGGCTTCTCTCAAGACTATTGGTATGAGGGAGAATCAGAAGATTAGTAGCTTCAGTAATATGCTGGTTGTTCCATCTGATTTAATGTGAGAGTGAACCAACATCCCCAAGACATTAGGAATTTCTTGAGGACAGAAATTAAGTATGTATATTTTGGTATTTCCAATGTCCAACATGATGGATTACATCTACAAGGGGCTAAATAAATACTTTTTGGTTAGAACTAAATGGGCTAAGTGATTTTTATTAAGTGAATATGGAAGGTTATGAAAATAAGAGGCAAATGTCTATTTCAGAGGCATATAGATTGAGAGCTTGATTATTCTTGAAAACAATCTGCAAAGTGGTTCCCCAGGACTCAGGGAAAGCAGGAAGATGTGCATACCATATAATGTCCCATTAATAGAACACTTGTTGAAAATCATGATGTTCTGAGTCAGAGTCCCTGTTTTGTCGGAGAACACGTAATTGACCTGGCCGAGCTCCTCATTAAGGGTGGTGGTGCGAGCCTGTGCTGGTGTGTTTTTCGGTGCATAAAACATCTTCTGATCCCAGTTGATATAGCAACTGTTGCCAAATCTTATTATCTCAACACTAAGGAGAAAGAAGGAAAAGAAGGGTCCTGGATCAGAGCAGGACAAGCAAATACGTCATTCTGGTTTACTAGCCAGTCCTGTGGTAGGCGAGGACCAACATTTGAAAATCAGAGTATCTTCCTTGGGAGCCTACAATCAATCTTGGATCATAGGACTCTACCTACCAGCCAACCCACTGTAATTCTGACTTTGACCATTATCATTTATGGCATTACCATTTGGATCCAGATACACTTGATTAACTTTGCTGAGGCATATCCCCCTTTCACTCTTTCTTCTTCCAAAACATATCCAAGAAAAGTCACAAGTTTTGAACTTCTGCAGTATTGTAAGGCCTGATAGTATTAAGAGCTAACTTATAAAAGGCTGCCTAGGCTTAATTAGACGATTATTGCTGCTGTCATGTAAATTCATTAATGGGGAAGAGAAAGAAATTTGAAACACTCAGAGTGTCTTTGTTTCAGAAGAAGGGAAAGATCAGTGAAAATTAGAAACAGCGTATAGAAGGTGATCCTCTGATAAATTTCCAGGCAGAGCTAGCCTGCCTGTGGGGTAGTTTCTCCTCTTAATAGCCTCCTCTTCATTTTATCTGACTTATTCCTATTGCTTTTGTCACATTTCTCCTCTTCCAAATAACATGCCTTATAGATTCTTCATGGTTAACAAGCAGCTTCATTTTAAAATACTGAAGATTTTAAGGGGCTTCCTCCTATTATCATTCATACTTAATATGTTTAGATTGCTTCATCATTAACCCGTGTCTGAGACAGTTACACTAAATGATACAGATTTTTTGTTTGAGGTGAGGGAGGAGGTGCTCAGGCCCACATTATTGACTCTACTGTAACCTCATGTATTGTGACCTCCCTTTCTTCACTATACCAGCCACCATAGCAATCTCTCTAAACTCAAACGTTTAATCACATTACTTCTTTCCTTAGAAAGATCTTTGCTACTTTTTGAATAGAATTCAAACTCTTTGGCCTGGCATTTATAGCTCTCTTGGATCTGATCTTAAACTACCACCTAACACCTTAGTCTAGGATATTCACTGTTCTATGACCAGGTCAAGCTTTTAAAAACCTCCAAAACTTTGTACATGCTCATCTTCCTGCTTGCAATATTCTTTTCCTATTTTCTATTTGGTGAATTCTACTCTTTTCTCAATTATAGTTTGATTATTACCTTTTTCTGTAAACCCCTAAGCATCTCCAGGCAGAACTAATCCATTCTTTTTCCAGGCTCTCATAACATCCACGTATATATTTCCATTACATAATTTCCCATATTGTACCATATTTATTTCAGTATCTGTTTCCATGGCTATCTTGTAAGCTTATCTAGAGGGTTGTCTTATTATTTATTTCTTTTCTAGCACATAATAGAGTGCCTGGCACATAGTAAGTGCCCAACAAATATCTGTTAAATTAATAAGACAATTTAGTTATGTAGGGTACTTTTCAGGTTGGAATGCCACAGTGCAGTGTTTAGAAAACCTGGACAGAAAGATGAGAAAATGTGTTTGCAGTTCATGTGTGTAAGAGGAAATGCTGAAAATAGAAAAAGGAGATCAGACCATAGTAAAGACTTATTTTACTTATTTCAAATTTTTGTCCAAGGTGCTCATGAAAAGGAAGAAGGAAACGTCCTCCTTCTTCTCTTCTCCTCCAACTTTTAGAAACCAGAACTTAAGTCACAATTACACCTATATACTGTTTGCTACACTGTTTCTATGGGAAAACACATTCTGAGTTCTGATTAACTGATTTACAAATGAATGTTTGGACTCTATCTCATTGATAAACTAGAGGCTGTTTAGCTTGTGCTTTAGTCTCATGAAATTTATGTGTATTTTTTCCAATTATTTCATGCTTTATTTAGTCATTTATAGGCTATTTGAGAGCAGGGATAATTTTTTTCTTTTTTCTTTTTTCTTTTTTTTGGGGGGTATAAACCACAAAGTATCTAGCACAGTATTCTGGATATGGAAAACATGTATACAGTCTTTAGGTATTTCTCAGTGTTTTGTACACCAGGCATTGTAAAAAGTAGTGGGTTAAAGAGTACACAGTGTACACTTCCTAAAAGTTCATACTCTAGTTTGGGAATTAAGCAGGAAGTATAGAGTCAGCTCCTCCATCTGTAACCCAAAGTGATCAAAGAAGCCTACCTGATGTAGAGGGAAATAGGCACCATGGTGTTGAGAATAATGAAGTAGGACCAGAATATGAAGAAGGCAGAGACAAATGATGATGAGACATATTCTTTCCATGGCAGAAAATTCTGGAAGTAGTAGCCTTTCTTGTTCTCCCAAATGCCATGCCCAATTGCTAGGATAAAACACATGCCACCTAAAAAGAGGAAAATCTAGAAAAAAAATTTTTTTAATTAATATTTCTTCTAAGGCATATGCTGCTTTAGTTCTATGTTGTTGTTTTTCTTCCCTGTTGAGCCTCCTCTCTCAACAAAGCTTCTCTCTCCTCTTGGAGGGCAGGAGGGCCTGTAGTTCACAGGATATAGGAAGTAAGTAGTGCACTGGACAGAAAAGAAAGCCCAGCAGGAACCACCCTCGGGATTTTGAAGGGAGATGATAGTAACTAAAATATATTAAATATTAATTAAGTGCTAGGAACTGTGCTAAATACTTTACATATATTATTTAACTTAACATTTATAATACTCTTCTTTTAATAATAGATAAGGAACTTGATATTAAAAGTAGAAAAGTATTTTGCCTAAAGTCACTTCACTACTAACTAGGAGAGACAGGTTTTGAACCAGTTCCAGAACCCAACCTCTTAATCACTCCATTATTGAAGTAAGGTGCTGCTTTAACAAAAGTCTCAAACGTATGGCATTGGCTTAACAGTTGGGGGTGGGTGGGTGGTAGTAAGAAACTGATATAAAAGGCTGAAAATATGGCAATCACATTAACAGTAAAGAATTTGGTAAAACTTGAAGACAGGCCATGTGCCTCCTTAGCTGATACAGATATAATGGAAGTGGTTAGAAGGAATTAGAATGTCAGTGTGTATTGACTGCCTTTGACATGGTATTAAAAAAAATAGTTGAACTAGGGAAATAAATGGACAATTTATAAGCAGAAATGAAAAAGGAATAGAGATACATCTGAGTCTTCAAAGGACTGGAAAAGCCTATTACTTTTAGACACCAAAAAGGAAGAGATAAGGTTAAGAGCTTAAGCTTACAAGGTCCAGTAATTCTTTCCAACTGAATTTTGCCTGTAGGCAAAGTTGAAATTAAAGGTGATACCTTCTTACCATTAAGTTGAGAGAGAAAGGCATGGAGGGGCATGGAAGCAAGGCAAATTTGAGCTCTGTTTAGAAAAGAACACAGGGGGAAAGGGGATAACATTCTGGAAATCCTTTTACAAAGCCAGCATTACCCTGGTATCAAACCCAGACAAGCACACTACAAGAAAACTACCAGCTAATATCCCTATGAATATAGATGAAAAACTTCTCAATAAAAATAGTAGCAAACCAAATTTGACAGCACATTAAAAGGATTGTACACCATGATCAGGTAGGATTTAGACATTAATGAAAGAAATTGAAGAAGACACAAACAAATGGAAAGATATCCCATGTTCATGGATTGGAAGAGTTAACACTGTTAAAATGTCCGTACTACTCAAAGCTATCTATAGATTCAATGTAATCCCTATCAAGTCCAATGGCATTTTTTACCTAATTTAAAAAATGATCTTAAATTCTGTATGGAACCATGAAAGACCTGAAATAGCCAAAGCAATATTGACAAAGAAAAACAGAGCTGGATGCATTACAACTTTCTGATTTCAAACCATATAACAAAGCTATAGTAATCAAAATAGTGTGGTACTGGCATAAAAACAGAAATTCCACTTCCAGTACATATCCAAAGTAAACTAAATCACTATCTTCAAGAGAGATTTGCACCCCCATGTTCACTGCAGCATTATTTACAATAGACAAAACATGGAAACAATCTAAGTGTCTATCAACACTTGAATGGGTAAAGAAAATGTGGTATTATATATACATATATAATGGAATATTATAGTCAAAAAAAAAAAAAGGAAATTCTGCAATTTGTGACATTATGGATGAACTTGAGGGCATTATGCTAAGTGAAATAAGCCAGATAGAGAAAGACAAATACTGTATGATTTCACTTATATGTAGAATCTAAAAAAATACAAACACATAGGATTTTCTCTGAGGTTTCCAGCCAGAGATGATCAGCTCTTCTGGCAAGGGGAGGAATTCCTCAAAAAAGAACTAAAGGTGAAAAATAATGGCGTAGATGATAGAGGCTCTGTTCATCTCTCTGGTGACCAAATCAAAGTTGTGACAAAAAAAGTAGTAGCAGCAAAGAAAAACTGCCTGAGATCTAGATGAACAAGCCATACAACTTGGGAGAAATCTAAGAAAGCACTCTGCAATGGCAGAAGGTAGGACAGAGCGAGGACGTGGGGCTGCCTGGTCTCAAGCTGCTGAGTGAGATGGAGGCTGCGACAGCGGCAGCAGCCTCTTAAAGGGGCTGCATCTACAAGCGGATTTTCCTGGTGACGGACCTGCTCACTCTGAGCGCCAGTGCCCAACTGGCTTCACACAGAGGGCACGAGGGACTTACTGTGAGATATTGCCGGTGTGAGCGTCAAAGCAAGACTTGCTCGGTACAGAAGTGCTGGTGGTATCCATTGTTCCCTGTTGAGCCCTCCCCTTCCCAGTGCATGGACACAGCACTGCCAAAGATGTGACATCATCAAACTGGATTACAGAGGTCACTCCTCCCAGAGGATTCCCTGAAACTCCACCTCCCCCAAACAAGCCCCACCCAAACCACATTCAGGTATATCCTCAGCAAGTCAGATGCTCCTTGCCTGAGCAGCGCCTAGACTCACACTGGAGGCAGCTGGCCTCGGTTTCTGGTGTGGCCTTTTGAGGCAACTATAAGTATAGTATCTGTAGATGCTTGCTGAATCTTGACAGGAGGGGTAGAGGCTTGGGCTAAATTTGGCCTGCAGCTGAACCCCTCTCAGGACTGTACCACTGGACACCTACTTCACAAATCCACACTAATAAGACCGAGAGACTTAGGAACTTTGCTTAGTACAAAAAAAACAGACATGGAAAGGCAGCCAAAATGGGAAGGCAAAAAAGCAGAAACCATATGACAGAACAGAACAGAGATCCAGATATAACGGACTCAAGTAATCTAATAGATGCAGAGTTCAAAACAGTGGTTGTAAAGATGCTCAATGAATTTTTGGGAAATGTGGAGAACTCCAACAAAGAGATAAAAATAGAGATGTAGATTATAAGAGGGAACCAGTATGAAATGGAGAACACATTATCTGAGATGAGAAGTATATTAAATGGAATAAACAAAGGAATAAACAAAGTGAATAAAGAAGAGGATCACATGCCCTTATCTAGAGGACAGGAAAGCCAATCAGGATATTCAAACAGAATGGCAAGAAAAAAGAGGCCAAGACTATAAAGATGATTTAAGGAGGATATGGGACACTATTAAGGCTCCAAATATTCGTCTGATTGGTGTAAGTGAAGAATACCAAGATGTTGAACAGCTGTTTGAAGAAATAATGCTGGAAAACTTCCCCAACCTGGTGAAGGAAATGAACATAAAACCCCCAGAAGCTCAGAGGATTCCAAAAATTGGGGATCCAAAAAGGCCCACATCAAGACACATCATAATTAAAATGCCAAAGGTTAAATACAAAGAAAAAAATTTAAAAGCAGCAAGAGAAAAACAAATAATTACATATAAGGGAACACCCATATGATTTGGCAGCTGATTTCTCAAGAGAGACTATGCAGGACAAAAGGGCTTGGCAAAAAATATTCAAAAAAATGAAGACCCAGGATATACAACCAAGAATAATTTATCCAGCAAAGCTATCATTGAAGGACAGATAAAGAGCTTCCCAGACAAAAATAAACTAAAGGAATTTATTATCACCAAGCCAGAATTACAGGAAATGTTAGAGGGACTTCTTTAAGAAGAAAAAATATGTATCAAAAACAGGAATAAAGAATGGTAACAATTACATTCCTATCAATAAGTACCTTAAATGGAAAAGAATTAAGAGCTCCAACCAAGGGAAGGAGTGGCTAAAAGGATAAGAAAACAAGACCCCTATATATGAAAAGGAAGGGAATGGAAAAAGATATTGCTGTGATGAACCCAGAAGGTATTTAAGTCATACAGAGAAAGATAAACACTATATAATTTCACTTATATGCAGAATCTAAAGAAAAAAAAAGAATAAACTAATCAAAAACAGACTCACAAATATAGTGGACAATTTGGTGATGGACAAAGGGGAAGGAGGTTTGGGGGGCTGGGAGAATGGGGTGAAGGGTTAAAGAAGTACAAATTAGTAGCTGATGGATGGTCACGGAGATGGGAAGCATGGCATAAGCAATGCAGTTAGCATTAATACATTGGCTAGGTAGAGAGAGGGTCAAGAGAGGGAGGGAGCAATTGGTGGGATCATTTTACTAACTATATAGATGTCTAATCAATGTACTATATACTTGAAACTAAAATTAAAAAAAAAATAAAAATAAATAAAAAAAATACAAACTCATAAAAAAACAAAGAGCAGATTAGTGGTTGCCAGGGGCAAAGGGTAGGTGAGGGTGAATGGATGAAGGTGGTCAAAGAAGCAAACTTCCAATTATAAGATAAGTTTTGAGGATATAATATACAGCGCAGTGACTATAGTTAACAATCACTGTATATCTGAAAGTTGCTAAGAGAATAGATCTTAAAAGTTCTTAGCTCAAAAAATATTGTAACTTTGTGAGGTGATTGCTGTGTTAAATAACTTATTATGGTAATCATTTTACAATATATACATATATCAAATCATTATGTGGTACACCTTAAACTTATGTAATGTTATATGTCAATTATATCTTAATAAAGCTGGAAAAAAATTTTTTAAATAATTTTATATAAATGGAATCATATAGTATATACTCTTTTTTTGTTTTCTTTCACTCAGCATATTTATTTTGAGATTCATCCATGTTTTTACATCTACCAATTGTTCATTTCTTTTCATTGCTGAGTAGTATTCTATTGTATGGATATTGTACAATTTGTTGACTAATTTACTTTTTATTGGACATTTTGGTTGTTTCCAGCTTTCAAGTATTATAAACAAAGTTGCACTGAACATTTGCGTAGAAGACTTTGCATGTAGATAATGGTTTCATTTCCTTTGTAAATATCCAGGAGTGTAATTTCTGGGTCCTACAATACATTTACTTTTAACTTTTTAAGAAATTACCTAATGTTTTCCAAGGTGGTTGTACAATTTTACATTCTACCAGCATTATATGCCCTCATGACTCTAGAGAAGACAGGTCTGACATTATTGTGAATCATCTCTAAGTCTACTCAATGGTCTTTAAACCTGTGCCCTTTGTCACAAAGTGTGACTTCCTGAAAACAATCCATTCACACTGCTACATGATTGGAGGTCTTATTATTGACTCACTGATGGGAAAGTATTTGAAGACAAGAGGAGAAAGGAAGAAAGATCATGTCTAACTGGGACCATTCTAATCAGATTTTTTAAAACTTTTGATTATGAAAAACTTCAAACACATATTAAGGTATATAAATAGTACAATGAACCCCAATGTACCCATCACCCAGCTTCAACAATTATCAATTTATGGCCAGTCTTATTTCATCCAAACCTTCTCTTCCCTGCCTTCCTTCTTATTTTAAGCAAATTTCTCATATTATATAATTTTTTGGTAAACAGCTTAATATATATTTTAAAGGATCTTACTTAAACACATAACCACAATAGCTTTATCACTTAAAAAATACATATATCTTTGAAATCATTCAATATTTGAGATTTAAGAGTTGGGTGAGCTACTGGGAAGAACAAAACAAGAGAGGATTGAGATAAAAGAGATAAAATCTGCTTTTATTCCTAGCCTAAGGCAGATTCATACTGAGCAGTTCATCTCTTTGAGTTGAAGGTCTTTCTTTTCAATCTTACTCTTCTTCATCCTTCTCTTCAATTAGTCATGTAAAAGTCATGTATGACATTATCGTGTTATAGATCAAACCTCAGGGATGGGTTCTACTGCCCTTGCCTTCCTTTTTTGCTAGTCTATATGGCCAATGTTAAATTTGAGACCATATTCCTCTACCTGACACTTCTCTATGGGGAAGGTAAAATTATTAAAATTATTATTACTAAGTTATAAATATAAATTCATTTATTATTTATTTAGCATACATTAATAAAATAAATAATTTGAAACCCTCCAAAGCTGTAGGAGAAAATTACAGGGTGATTTTCAATACTCCTGCTCCATCTCTATTGTCTGGAGAACTGAGAATTACTTGTTTTCAGTAAGGTACTCTGCCTCCACTGTTAGACTATGAGTACCCCTCAGAACCAGATCTTTCTGTTCAGACTGAGACACCAGAAAGGAAAATCACTTCTATCAGACCAAGCTCCAGAGGACAGGGCTTCCTCAACAGCATGAGACTTGCAGGGGCAGGACACGGTCTGCTCTTTGTCATTCCTAAAGCCTTTCCTGCCATCAGAGGCTTTCCAAGCCCTTGCAGATGTTCTGTGTTTCTCATTACTGTGATGGAGTTTATTGGTACTTAGTCTTAAAGCTTCACTTTGCTTCCTTTCTACAGGAGGAAAGAAACAAGAAATTGGTTGTTGCTACAAACCCCAGAGGTTACCTGTTTATTGCCAGAGCCAGTCAGACCCAATAAGAGCAGATAGCTTCTCATTTAGCAAAAAGTGGTTCCAGTAAAGGGTGAAAGTGATACTCAGTTTTGTCACTCTTGACAAAACTGATGGAGAACTAAGGCCATCACTGTCACAGTGGGGCTCACAGGCTTCACTGGCAGCCTGTAAAAAGAAAGTACTCCTTGATCCCTTGGCCTTTCACATCTGTGCTTTTCATTGTGCCTTACCCCAGAAGTACATCCTGGATTTCTGGCATCATTCCACTTTCAAGCACTCTGGTTTTTGCTCCACAAACACACTCTGGCTTAATAGACTAGGGTTCAGAAAAGCATTGTCACTGTGAATTCTGGTCACTGGGGAGAAAGAGGGGATCAAACTCCAGCTCAGCTGTGGGCTTATCAGAAAGCTGCTTTGCTAAACATGCTTCCTCTGCCAGGTTTTCCCCTAAGAAACATTTCCAAAAAAGGGAAAAAGTGTTTAAATCAGGAAGGATATCTGCATCAGCTTCAAGAAATGAGAGTCTAACTACACTGACAATGTCCTGGCAAAAATATCACATAAATAAAACTGCTGAGCTGATAAGAACCTAGCTAATTCAATTTCTTCATTTAATAATAATTCAAAAGATATTTCCTGAGCACTACTTGTGTAAAGCACTCCCAAGAATATGGAGATGAATACAACATAATTTCTATCTTAGAAGCTCATTAATTTGGTAGCTCAGATAGTCACTTTTTAAAACAGTTCAACAAATAATAATGAAGTTCCTATTATGTGTCAGTCATAGTTCTAGGGACTGAGAATATAGAGGTGAAAAAAGACAATGTCTTTACTCTCACAGAGTTTATAATCCTATGGAGATAGGTGGACAACAGACAAGTTAAGAAATGGAAAAATACAATTTCTTTAGTGCTAAGTGCTGTGAGGAAAATAAAACAGGTTAATAGAATAAAGAAGGTCTTGATAAGGGTGGCTACTTTAGATAGGGTGGCAGGAAGGCTTCTCTTAAAAGGAGGCATTGAATGATGAAAAAGAAGCAAGCCATGAAAAGACTCAGGGCAGACATTGCCAGCAAGAGTAAAAGTTCTAAGATGGAAACAATCTCACTTGATTTGTAGCTTGCCTAGGTATAGATATCTAGGTCAAATGATTAAAATAAATTATTATAATTTATTTATAAATGCAAATGTATTTATTTATTATACATTATTAAAATAATTAGAATAAATAAATAATTTCACTAAGAACTTTGAAGATAGAACCCTGCTATTTTCTAGGATCCAGTGGTGTTGGTGAGAAATCTGATGCCAGTCTAATTGTCATTTTTGTTGATATCTTATTCTTATCCCTATGAAAACTTTGAGAAACTTCTCTATTCCCTTGGAGCTCTAAAGTTTTATGATACTTAATAGATGTTTTAAAACTGAAACTCACATCATTTTTCGATTCTAGGAAATATTCTATTATTTTTTTGACAATGTTGTCCCTCTATTTTCTCTTTCTGATACTCCTGGTAGATGAATTGAAGACTCCTGGTTTGGCCCTCCATTAAAAAAAAAACAAGTATTTATCTTATATATTCTATCTCTTTGTCTTCTTGTTTTATGATCTAGGAGAGTTCTTAGACTCTTTATTTCGGCCCTTTTATTGGCTTTTTAATTTCAGCAATTTTTACTTTCCAAAATTCTTTTTTTGTCATTGTTCTTAGAATGCTTTCCCCCCTTTATTTTCAGCTAACTATTTTTATTTATGCAATTGCTTCTTCTAAGAACACTAATAAGAATTTTTTTGAAAGTTCTTTTATCTTTCCTGAATTATAATATTTTTATTCTGGGGTCAGTTATTCTTTTTATTCATCCTTATCCTCTTCTCTTGTGCCCCTGATTTCCTTCCAGTTCACTTTAAATTATGAGTAAAAGACAGGTGACCAGGAAGACTATGCCACTGGACACCTACTATATAAGACCACTCTACTAAGATCAGGAGACGTAGCAGTCCTACCTAATACACAGAAACAAACACAGGGAGGCAGCCATAATGGGCAGAAAAAGAAACATGTTCTAAATTAAAGCTCTAGAAAAAGAACTAAATGAAATGGAGACAAGCAATCAATCTACCAGATGAGAGTTCAAAATATTGATTATAAAGAGGCTTTGATGAACTCAGGAGAAGAGTATATGAACTCAGGATTTTAACAAAGATACAGAAAACATAAAAATCAAGATTAAAACATAAAGGACCAGTCAGAAATGAAGAATACAATAACTGAAATGAAGAATACATTACAGGGAATCAAATTAGATTAGATGAAGCAGAGGATTGAATCAGCGACTTAGAAGATAAGATAGCAGAAAACACCTAATCAGAACAGCAACAAGAAAAAAGAATATTAAAAAAAAATGAGGAAGTTTAAGGGGCCTCGGGGCAACATAAAGTGTACCAACATTTACATCATGGGGTACCAGAAGGAGAAGAGAAAGAGCAAGGAATTGAAAACCTATTAGAAGAAATCAAGATGAAAACTTCCCTAACCGGGTAAAGGAAATAGACATACAATCCGAGGAAGCACAGGGAGTTCCAAACAAGACCAATCTAAAGAGGCCCACAATAATTAAAATGCTAAAGGTTAAAGACAAAGAAAGAATCTTAAAAGCAGCAAGAGAAAAGCAATTAGTTATCTACAAGAGAGCCCCCATAAGACTGTCAGCTGATTTCTCAACAGAAACGTTGCGGGCCAGAAGGGACTGGCAGAAATAGTCAAAGTGATGAAAAGCAAGGACCTACAACCAAGATTACACTACCCAGCAAAGCTATCATTTAGAATTGAAAGACAGAGGAAAAGCTAAAGCAGTTCATCACCACCAAACCTGATGAAATAAATGTTAAAGAGACTTCTTTAAGAAGAAGAGAAAAAAATATATGAATAATAAAATGGCAATAACTACATATCTATCGACAATTACTTTAAATGTAAATGGATTAAATGCTCCAATCAAGAAAATAAAACCTTTATATGATGGCTATAACATACTCACTTTGGATCAAAAGACACACATAGGCTGAAAGTAAAGGTATGGAAAAGAATATTTCATGAAAATGAAAACAAACAAAAAAGATGGGGTAGCAATACTGATACCAGCCAAAATTGTCTTGAAAACAAAGGCTATAACAAGAGACAAAGAAGGACCCAGTAATCCCACTTCTGGGTATTTATCTGGAAAGATCCAAAACACCACTTCGAAGGGAATGTGAATCCATATGTTCATTGCAGCATTATTTACAACAATCAAGATATGGAAGACAACCTGGGTGCCTATTAATGAATGAATGGATAAAGAAGAGGTGGTACATATATACAATAGACTATTAGCCATAAAAAAAGAATAAAATCTTGCTATCTACAACAACATGGATGGACTTGGAGGGTATTATGCTGAGTGAGATAAGTCAGACAGAAAGAGAAATACCACATGACTTCATTTACATGTTGAATCTAAAGAATAAATGAACAAATAAAACGAGAACAAACTCATAGGTACAGAGAGCATTTTGATGGTTGCCAAATGGGAGGGGGTTTGGGGTGATGGGTGAAAAAGTGGAAGAGATTAAAAAGTACAAATTGGTAATTACAAAACAGCCATGGGGATGTAAAGTAGAGCAAGGAATATAGTCAGTAATACTGTAATAACTATGTATGGTGTCAGATGGGTACTAGATTTACAGGAGTGATCACTTCGTAAGTTATATAAATGTCTAATCACTATGTCATATACCTAAAACTAATATAATATTGTATGCCAACTATAACTGAAAAAAAAAGTATTATAAAAAAATATGAGTAAGAAAGCAGTTTGTTCTTTGGTTGGTTGGTTGGTTGGTTCTGTTTCCTTTGGTTAATTTTGTTTCCCCAACAGGCCACTTGAGCATCTCAATATTAAAATAAAGTGGGTTTTACTCTGAAGTGATGACACCCATATTAGAAGCCCTAGCCCTCTGTAGATAAGTTACTAAATTTCTTTAGAAAGCACTTTGCTTGTTTGGGATTAGAAGGTAAATATATTTCTTATTGCTATGTGTGTGCTATAAGTAGGATGGTACAGAGGGCAAACTGTTGCCCATGTTGTTTTATGGAAAGTTTTAAAATTAATTATCCTGATTATTACCCTCACATCCCACTCCTGCACTTCATACCTGCTGACTGTAGCTTGGAGCTATTTTTGGAACTCTATCAAGAAGAATGTATTTCCACTGAAGCTTTCACTACTCTGGTTTATTCATTAGTAAAATCTATCTACTTTCTGCCTTCTAAAAACTCATCAGCATCTCAGGTCTGCTGATGGTTCTTCATCTTCTATCATGGCTGTTAGGTATTTATTTCCTGTTTGTACTTTATAGTCATTTCATTAGACTTGAACAGAAAGTCTCGATGTCCTCCTTAATTAAACTGGATGACCAAAAGTGAACATAGTACCTCAAGCAATATTTTGTACTTTCTGAAGGAAAGAGTGTACGAATGACCTCACAAATGTAGGAATTCATAGCAACTACCCTACCAGCTTAGCTGCCCCTGAATTTATACCACCTCTCTGCTGCCTCTTCCTTGTGAGAGGCTCAACAGAAAACTACATTCTCTCTCTGGAGACTCCCACTGCAGATCCCTCTACACTCCTGCTCTAATCTGCTCTGGTGTTCTCTAGGTCCGCTATTCAGCTATCATCGTAGGACTTCCTTTTACTCTTCCCATGTTTCCTGGCTTCCATGCTGTCTTTTTTGGGGTTACTCTCTTGTTTTGCTTGAATATACACTAGAAGTTTCCTAAGAGAGGATACATGAGTAAATAAATTTTGCACATATGAAAATTTCTTCACACTTGCATTTTATTGATAATTTTTAGATTTAAAATTATAGACTGTAAACAATCCCCCTAATTGCTCTTTCTCTCCTCTGGCTCTCTATCCAGCCATTACATTAATGCTAACTGCATTCCCTATGCCATGCTCCTCTGGTAGACTTTTGAAGGCACTGTATTTACCTTTTGCTGTTGAAGTTGAGAAGGTCAATGCTATTCTGATTCCTGATCCTTATAAATGACCTTTTATTTCTCCCTGGAAGCTTTTAGAATCTTCTTTTTAATTTTATATTTTCTTGACATATGTTCAATCTGCCATGTTAAACAGGATTTGTCATGTGTTTTAATTTTGTCTCTCCAGGGAGACAGCAACTATAGCAGAAACAGCATTGACTCTGAAACGTTATGCCTAGATGGACAGACGTGACTTAAACAAAATTACATATGTAAAGCATTTGGTACATATTGGGTACATAATAGATTCTGAATAAATATGAGTTGACTTGAGTCATAGACCTGTCTTTGCCATTATTTTTGCCATTATTTATTATATTTATCTTTACTGTATCTCAATTTGCATGTTTTCAAATAGGGAAAATACTTGCTTATTGTTCATGGATGTAGTTAGGCTGCAATTAGTGAGTGATGTGGAAATTTCTAAAAAGTTAAAATCCCTCTACAGACGTCAAGTATTATCACTGCCCTTCAGACAGGTAAACAAGTAGTTGAACTTTCTGAGGCGTATGGGATACATCCTGTTTTGAAGACAAGCCTAGGCTAAATGACCTAGCTTACCATTTAATGATATATGTTCCCAATATTGTCAAAGGCATATTTGCTTATGTTGCCTTCCTAATTTCTCAACTGTGATTATCTTCCTCATTAAGAAACCAGGAAATGTCATTTTGTTTTAACTGCTGAAAGCTATATAAACACTGGTAGAAGGGAAAGATAGTGGACACCAGTTTTTGGTCTCAAAGTTGAATAAACTGTCCTAATTTTATAAAACCTCATTTACTAAATCCAAAGGATTTTAAGAAGAAATGTGATATTTCCCGTTAAAAATAATGGAGAACAGGAAGTTTATAATTCAGATATTTGTGAGAATGTACAGAAAGAAAAAAACATTTTTGGATTTTCAGAGTGTAAGAAGTAGAGTAAAAATAAAAATAAAAAGTCATGTAATTAAGTATAGATAGCATGGGAACCACTTGGTTATGCAAAGAAGTTGTATAAGTGAAGAAATTAATCTATGTATAACAAAAATAAAGGCAATCTGTATATGATAGCATGGAAATGAAGCAATTGATTAATGAGTCTTCAATTTAAACTTCTACTATCAAGGGTGATTATTATCCATGGTAGTGCTTTTCAAGTTGCATTTCTTAGCAGTAGAATCCTCTATTTTCTAACTGAAGTCTCACAGAACAGATAAATGTGAAGCTGCTCTTTTGAAAGCAGGAACTTTAGAATGAGGAGACCAGAACGAAATTCCCCCTGAAGCAGCCCTTAGATTCCACTAAAGAAAGAGAGTTTGAAAATCATCAGTTTAAGTAATGTGTTCTATTAGTCTAGGCAAAGTTTTATTAAAGAGATCATGAGTAAAACTGGTTATGAGAAAATAAAAATATGTCTTAATTTCTAAAGCAGGGTCCTTGATCCATCTTTAAAAACTATGACTATCTTCCACAATAAAGGTATAAACTCAAGAATCCCTTATCAATTGGCTCTGTTCTTTTCTGCTTCAGACATTAGTGTGTGGGATCCTAAAAAGTGCTTGAGACTTTCAAACAACTAAATTCCAAGTAAGAAATACCAGTTACTTCCATGAGAAGAACAGAAGTATGTCTATTTGTAAAGACACAGAAAAAAGCCTTTCACTTACCCAGAGCACAAGGACATTCATGAGATGGTCTACGTGTGTCCGTTTAAACGAGGACTTTCCACAGTTCTGCATTAATTTAGTGTCTGGCCCTAAGTGAAACAGGGAGACATCAGCTCTTAGAATCACTGAATATAATCAGAGGCTTGAAATTGGGTTGATATGTACCTTTATGATCACTTAATCAAACCCCTTTCCAGGGGATAAAGCCCTAAAGAAAGGTGCATAGTTGGTGCTAATAACTCAAAGAAAAAAAAATTTGTTTGTGAAAATAATCCCAACTACTTTTGCAAAGTGCAGCACCTCTCTTTGCAGCACCTTAGACAGTGTAGTCTTTCACAGGTGAATTAAGTCAGAATAAGAGTCATAAGTTTCTCTCTCATCACCATTTGGTTATTTAGCTTAGAAAAGAGCTTTTCTGGTAAAAAGATCTCTACCTTTTTTTGAGGAAACCCACTGTTGGACCAGGTTCTACTTAAAGTTTCTAATCGGGAAAGAGAGAAAAAAAAAAAAAGGCAATGGCAGTGATGTTTTCTGAAGTGAAAGCTGGGGAGCTGAGACTTCTTTGGGGCTGAGAGACAGAGACTTCATATTTCTTCACTTCAGATAGTAAGTAGCAGTAAAGAGCTTTTAATGGCCACTGGGACTAGAGTTGGAAATTACTGACCAGAGATACAGCCGCAGAGAAAATATAAGAGGTTTAGAAGGAAGTAGCAATTTCTCTGGCCTTTTACCATCTGATTATTATTTTTACACATACTCTAATAAAGGAATTTCATCAATGTTTATATACGGGGGAGTTGGAATTTTCTTGGTATGTGAACAAACACTGAGAATTCAGCAGTAAGCTATGCCATTCTTTCCTTTTAAGCATTCCTTGAAGGGCTTGAACTAATGAGACATTTGGCTGAGAGACCGAATGTTACAAGGGACAGTATCTTCTAGGGGCTCATAGAAAGACTGATCCTATCCCATGTTTCAAGAAGAATGTGGGGATCATGGTAGAACTCAGGAATCAAGTGGCAGGAACAGCAACTCAATTCTGCACTGTATATCTTGAGAGGCTCTTAGGTGGCATCAGTTCTCCTCTGTTCTGAGCTTCTCAAAGCCTCAGAGATTTTTCGCTACCATGAAACCAAGAGTCAGAGGGAAACCTTAACTAAATTTGTGCTGGTTGGTAACCTCACTGCTGTTGCTTTAGGAAAAAAATTTTTTGCTGAAAAATGAGCTTTTTATGTGTGGCAAAATGTGTGAGTAAGCTGCTTAAGTACAGTGAAGAAAATAAGTCGATTTCAAATCTTTTGAATTTGGGAATAGGCAGCCTAAAAGGTGCCGTTATAAGTCAAGAGTTAATGAAGAAAGTTCTACCAAGGCTTCTCTGAATTCTTGGGCTTGGGTTCCATTATTTTCCACAGAAGTGAGGCATCTAGGATCTCCATGTCTAGAAATGAATTCTCCAGAAGGGGGTTCTGAGCTGAGTAGTATTCACTGTGGTAAATTTTCCTCAATGCTGCCTTTAGAGACCCATCTTCTCACTATGGTTGTCAACAATGCCCAATGTCACTGAGGGCACAAGGTAGTACAGGAGGTTCCTTCATTTTCCTGAATCAAATCATAACCCAAGAAAATCTCTCACTAGGTATAAGGGATTATAGTTCTAAATGACATCTCAAGAGGGGCCACTGCTAATAATCCCCATGTACCTTTTCTCTGGCATGAACCTTTTACAGTACACTTTATACTCTTCTCCATAATGAGAAGAGTTTATTTTCTCCTCATGGAAGTAATCCACATGTATACTCTCCTCTTTCTCAAGTTCCCCTTTCACATGCTAATTCTATGTGTACTTCTATATGTATGCCTTCTTTTGTGTTCAGATATGGTTAGAAAGACCCATGAATGCCCTGTGATCTTGGAAAACAGAGCCTTCCTCTAACAAAGAGCTGATATGTTGGCAGCTCAATGCTTGGGGAAAAAAATAAGTCATTTTTTTCCTAAGAAAAAAGTTTTTTTCTTAAATCATCCATCCATTCATTCACCTAACCATCTATCCACCTACCCACTTACCCAACTACCTCCCTTTCTATCTGTCTCAAAGCCATAGTGTTCTGATACATATCTGAGTGCCATACATCTTGAAAACTAAGTACCAACAGCTTGGCCATGAATTCAGTTCAGTAGGCTTGGGGCCTGTCTTTGGCTCCAGGGAGACGTACCAGTATAAATCACTAAGCCATAGCACCAATCTGTATTCCTGATGATGCAGCCTCGAAGCAGCAGCTTGTCATGGTCCAGGATGTAGTTGTTTCCCCTATAAGTCAGTATTCCTGAGAATTTGCCCAACTTGTTATTAGGAGATTCACACCTCACTTGTCCTGAAGAAAAATGAAGGAGTTAAAGTCCTGGTTCTGTAATCTCAGGCCTTTCCTAACACGCTAGAAGGAGGCTTAACATTCCTCTTTCAAAATACACGTCTTTTTCCTATCTTCTCTCAGGTGCTGCCCATTTCTCACCAACTCCCTTTAGAAAGGCAGACAAAGATTTCTAGGCATCAAAGAAGAGTAACTGTGACATGGGTTATCCAGAGAGAGTCATGGGTCATCTAGATGAGAAAAACCCACATGATAACTTATCACTATCAGTACTGCCAGATCATATGAGTCTGAATCTGAAGAAATCATAAAACTACCCTACTTAAAGCAACCTAGTATTTTTTTCAAAATGAAAATAATTTGACTTTCTTCTTATTTTGAAAGTAAAATATGCTTTTTATAAATGTGTATAAAATACTAAATGGAGAAGTAAAATTCACCCATTGCCTAGAGATAAGTGCTATTAACCTTCTGAAGTATATCCTTCCAAGTTTTTTCTATACATGTACTCATAAACATAGGTTTAAAAAAACAAGTTTATATTTTATATATTATGCATAATCTATTATAATATTTTTTCCACTTATTAATATGTTGAAATATTTTTTACATCTCAGTAAATATCAATTTGAATATTGTTTTTAAAAAGTTATACCGAATTCACTGTACAAAAATACCATACTTTACTTAACCAGTCTTCTACTTTTAAAAATTTGGGTGGAGAAACCTATATCCTAACTCACCATCAAAGGCAGACAGCAACTTCAGGTTATCTTCCATTTCACTGGTAACTGAGATGGCCTGCTTCACTTTCAGGTTGGTTTCACTAGAGTAAAGGACACATAGTAACCAGCATACAGGACACATACACAATAGCAGCACAGGTCCAGTTTCTTCTATTCTTCATGAAGTTTTAGAAAATAAATATTGCCAACAGAACTTGGGCTTTAGGTTTGAGCCATAAGAGTCACTCCCACTATTTTCTCTCAAGGATAGTATTGAGGTGGGATAGCTCTACAAGGAAGCTAGTGTTAGCACACTCATTCCCCTTGCTCCCTGTAACACACCACCATTCCTTTAATCAACCCATAAGTTCCTGCTGGACAGATGCTCTAGAGAAGCTGAAGAGACATCACGAAATAATATGGAGGAGGCACCTGCTCCCTTTAAGAATAAGGAGTAGGTCCTAATAAGAACCTGCACATGCCTTCAAGTAAACATACTCCTTACCTGATAAATACTTATACTCATGAAGGGATCCCAATTAACCATTTGCTGATACAGGAATGCACAGAGAAAGAAGCAAAAATGGAAGCCACATTTCACAAAGCTTGTGGGCACCAAAAGGAAGAGTTTGTAAAAATGTAGATCCATACAAAACTCTACAAGACATACTCTCTCAAGATGGCCTCTATCCTCCTAAGACCTTAGTTTTTGTATGCTAATGAATTTCTACCTTAAATCCTTCACAGTACATAGTGTTTTATCAGTAAATAATTACCTCCAAACTCATTTTCTTCCTGGAAACTTTGAAACTCTATTCTGAAATTTTCCAGCTGTAAACCTCTTTCCTGCCACTCAGCATTACTGAACATAGGCAGACAGAGTGTCTGATTAAAGATGGAGAATATGGAGCTTATGTGCCTAGGTTCTGCATCAAGTGGATACTCAACTATTGCTGTTGAGAGCTCAGCCTCAGACTTGGGGTCTATAGAGTCTGGCCTCCTATCTTCTCTTATCTGAATATTTTTAGTCTCTTGTTTCTTCCATGTGAGAATAAAATTCATTCTCTGAATCATACCCTCCCTTAGTGAGAGATCACTCTAAGCTAGCTCAGTCACCTTAGTGGACTATTAGGAGGGGACACTTACCCATCCAGTTCTGCTGTTTCTATATAGGTCATACTGTAGGGTTCACTGCTGGAGAGTAATAGTACATCAGCCTGTGGTGGTCAGAAAAGCCAGAGAAGGTGAGGAAAGCAGGAAGGCAGACTTTTAACATTACGGTGTGATAAAAGCAGGTACCACAGGAATAGATATTCATTGTAAGAATGTTACAGACATTTGGTTTACTCTCTTTGTCTAGGACCTATCACTGCTACCATGCAGCCCTCTCCTAAAACTAGCCCCACATAACCTGTAGCGATAGTGAGAGGTGGACAAGAACAAGGTCCTTATCATAGGAGCTGTAGATATTCGGATATAAAATGAGACAGATGAAGTCACTGAAAGCAGTGGTAGCAGAAGTGCTAAAAGGGTATCCTTGTACTTGCTCAAGCCAAAAGAGAAAAAGCCATAGCCCAAAGAAGTACTCACTGTGACATGCTGGTTATTTTCTAATTTTATTATATCTCCCACTTGGATATTCATCCATTTGTTTTCCTCCATTCTGTAAGAAAATAACCCTTGAATGCCTGCTCTGAGAATTTCCCCCAAAGTTCTGTTTTGACAATCAAGGAAAAAAAAAAGCTGAGATAAAGTCAAGGCTCAGAGGAGGACCAAACTAGTTTATGATGCATCTTTGCTCCAATCAAGAATGGGGCCCCATTGCTCTTGACTTCAGGCTATAAGCGTTTTCTAAAACTCTATAAAATTATATGTAGACGTACACGTACATAATTATTCTTTAAGTAAAAGTAATATATGCATGTGGTAAAAAAAATAGTTCAAATAATAAAGTGTGTAAAAAGGAAAAAGTAAAGTCTCCTCTCTCCCCAGATTTCAGTTTTGTTTCCCAAATAGATAGAAATATATGTTCACATATAACATATACTTTTAAAAGCTACACACTTAATACATAATTTTCTGCACTTTGCATTTTTCATGTACTGATACATCTTAGAGAGTTTATGTAGAAGATGTGGCTCATTCTTTTTGATAGCTGGAATGGAGTCTATCATATGGCTGTACCAATTTTATTTATGTTAAAACTGGATTACTTTTGACCCTCGAGTCCCCACTTCCCATAAAAGGCAGCCTGGTAGTAATTCTACAATAATACTGCTCTCTTCTCTCTTCTTTTTTGTAGCTCAATTTCTCCAACTACACAGAATCCATAAATCCTTCCTGATAAAGAAATAAAGAAAATACGCATTGCCACAGCAATTTGGAAATATGAGCTACCCTTTAGGAACAAATATATTATGCCAAACACCTAAACTGCTGGGAAAGAGGGTACATGTAGAGACCATTGCCCATTTCACCAGTGAATGAACCCCTGTTACCTATAGACATGACACACATCACTAGTTTGCCAGACACACAAAGGCATGGATGCTCCCAGAACACCTTTACTAAGATAGCTTCTTTGGGAAGGATGAAATTTTTTTTATACAAACAAACAACATAAAAACAGTCCTTTTGTATAATTTTACTCTTACTTTTAGATAACTTCTTTCTAATTCCAGGATTGTATTTCTTTAAATCTTATTACAAATTAAATTTTCTCTGAATATTATATGTAAACATAAGTCCTTATTGCAAAATCATTATTTATATATCCTCGAACCTCTTTCCTTTGGTTTCTAGTGTCATCTCTATGCAGATAAATCTCAATACATTTACTTTATTCTGTTCTTAATGTTCAAATCTAAGTGACAGTACTAAAGGGCAGTTGCTATAAGCTTTAGAGAAAAACATCTGAGTGTTTAATTTTGTCTTGATTCAATGTTCACTTTTCCTAGTTCTGTGGCATTCTGTCTGCCATGAGTTTCACCAGTTGAACATGAGATGACAGTCTGGCTTCTCCCAGAGATTTAAAAGCTCATGTATGTAAACTTTGAAATGTATGTTTTTGAGACAAAAAATTTTTTGGTATATTATTTGTTTAAAACAAAATTTTTAAAATTTTGTATTATGTATGTTTACATGATGTTTGTATTATGTATTGTTATATATGTTTTTAAAACCAAAGTTTAGATTTTTGTAACGTAAGGAGCGGTCAAACTACTAATTTGTTCTTGGACACTGTAACAACCACATCCCAGATTTAGTAAAAGGGGAGATAGTCCCTCCTGATTTAAAATATTCAATTCTGTTGTGCCATAGTACATTTTTAATTTCCAAGCACTGCATTCTAACTTTTGGTTTAGAAAATCTGGTCAGAGAGCTAGACAAGGCATCGCTTTGACTACAGAGGAGACCATTCATATTATATTTTCTGTTTCATGTGAATGGTACCTCTTGAGTTCTGTAACACACTGGTACTTTTACTACTACAAATTCTTAGAAATACTAGCTAAAATGAAGCCAACATTCTTTCAAAATCGAGGCTATGCTTACTACAAAGTAAGGAACCAGAAAAAAAGACAGGAGTGAAATTCCAGAAAAGTAAGCATGTTTTGAAGCTGTACTTGCCCTAAGTGGGGGAGGGAATTGCCAATCTTAATAATTAGTAACTTAAGTTTTAATTTATCCCATCAGAGGGACAAGCAATTAAGCCTTAGGATCTTGAGAGGCAGTAATTTGGAACTAAGAACATAGAGCCAGGACTCTGAAACAGCAACACCTTTAGGGAAAAAATCAACTCAAAAAAAAAATCAACTCACTGGCAAGAAAGTTTGTCTATTCTACCCTGGAAGGTTCAGGAAGTGGAGGACTCTGCCCTGAGAATCTGTAACCTCATGAGGTATAGGAGTAGGTGATACCCTTGAGTTACTTGGCAGAAGCAAACACAAAACCCCTCAAGAAAAATACAACCTGAACTCCAGTTATTTAGAATTCCCAAAAAGTTCCACTCAAGATGTGCTTGTAACCAAAACTGAAAAATAAAAACCACAGAAATCACGACTTGTAAAACAGACAAACCTTTTCAATAACAGCTCGTCTCAGACCCATGTGTTCTAGAAAAATAAAGACACTTTCTGGAATACAGACTGTTTCAACAACCAGCCTCACCTCAAGTGTTCCATTAATCAGACACTCACTGTCTAATCAGGGCCCTGCTTGTCAACTCCCACCATAAAACCACTCTATGACAAATTCCTCTCCAATCGTCTCATAATACCCAAGTGCTCAAGTTACTTGGGGGAGTTCATTTGACTAAATTCATTTGCTCAGTAACTCCTTAGCCTCGCAAATTTCTAAAACACTCAGTTTCGTCTTTTTTTTTCTCTTTCCTTTCTTTCTTTTTAAATTTTCTTTTTAATTACAACTGACTTTTTTGGTGGTATTTTGTAAGAGGTGTCAATAGATCAAAACACTTGAAGAAATAATCCACCATGAGTAAGAATCAATAACCACAATAAATACAAAGATTAGATACCTAAGAACTTGACATAATAGAATTATATGATTAAAACTATAGCTACTGGGTGTTCTGTAAAATCACCATAAAAAAAGACTGGACCTCAATCATGAATTCCTTCAGATTTGTACTTCTCTGCAATCATGCTTCTGTACAAACTGGTCACTTTTCCTTTTGTACAATCTCTATTTGTTAAATTCCTCTCCATCCCTTAGGGCCTAGCACAAACCATTTCCTCCAGAAAGTTTTTCTTAATTCCTTTAGCCAGCTTTCATTGCTCATTTTTATTAATTCCTATAATATTGTTGTAACTCTTATGATAGTCTTCATATTTTGCCTTATATAGGAATTATGCCTGCTCCCCTCCATTCCTGCCAAATGTAAACTGCTCAAATTTTGCAGGACCCAAACAAATATAAACACTGACCACTTTATTTTTTTTATTTTTTATTTTTTTTATTATTATTTTTTAATGCCTACAGCACCTAGTATTCCTAGGTGGAATCTCATCCAAGTTCTAACCAGGCCCGACCCTGCTTAGCTTTTAAGATCAGACAGGATCAAGCTTGCTCAGGGTGGCATGGCCATAGACTGACCTAACACTTTAGATTGCTATGACCAAACACCACAGTGGGGTCAATGCCAATACTTTGGACTATTATCAAAAAGATGGCATGGTCAAAGGCTACAGCAGATTGGCCAATAAGCCATGTCAGAATCCACTGACGTTCTAAAGACAGATGTCTCCACACTGACCACTACACTAATAATAAGAAGAAAAACTTGCATATTGCTATCATGTCATAATATATTAATTGTTTTAACATGTTATTTCATTTTTATTTTCCTAAGCATCCTGTAAGGTAGGAAACATGACCTCAACTTTATAGATAAGAAATATGAGGCTTAGAGAGGTCTGAGGTCAGATGGTACATTCAGGGTATACTATATAAACAAATTCTTCTAATGTTCTTATGTTCAACCCGAGGTTCTTTACACTGTCCTGAACTACCTTTCCAAAGCACCCAGCACATCAAGCGTTAGCAAGGCCAACCCTCTCCCAGAGTAGGCCTACCTAAACTGGCTTCCCTAGAAGGACTTACCTGCCATTCATCAGCACCAGAACAGAACGGTTGTTGACCAGATTGTCATTTTGGTGCCTTTTCTAAAATTGTAAAAGAAAATGTTTAGGACATAGACATAGAGCAAACTTCATGTAGAAGGTTAATATTTTGAAATAGTATCCAAGATAGTTCACTCTCTTTATAATTTTCCTTTATCTCCCAAAGCCCTTCTACCATTAAAACCAGGCCAAGAGGCTAATTATCTCTGAGAAGCTGAAAAGGGAGGTCAGAAAAGGAATCAAGGGAGAAGAAAGAGAGAAAATCTTGGCTCTAAATATCAAAGGCCACAGCCTGGGGGATGAGAACAAACAACTTATACCAAAAGCCACAAAGGAAAGAATGCAAAACAATGGGCAGGACTAGAATCTCACACTCTTTGCTAGGTGTAGGGAAAGCTAAGTATTCTCAAGTGCCCCTCCACTTCCACCTCCACCCCCAACCATGGTTGACATATGGAAACTTCTAAAGTAGATAAAATGAGGAAAGAGAAATAGAGGTCATCTATTTAAAGACAAAATAGAAGGAGGAAAATACAGGGTATGTCCTGATGTTAGGGCTTACATGAATCCTATCCTTCCTGTTGAGATTACTCCCTGGGAAAAGGGCAAGACTGGGAAGGAGGCAGAGGGAATCTCGAATTTGTCAGAATATTTATCCTAAAGAGACTGAGCTCTAAACCAGAAGTCACTGGGTTATCCTGAATTAGCAAATTAAGTCTCTGGCTCTCTAAAAAGGATTGGGATTGTGGGGCGGTAGCTATAAGCTATACTGAGTTTAGTTATAGAGGAATAAAATTTCATTTTTGCACATCTGAGTTGTGACTCAAATTTAAATCATGTGCTAATTCTGAGTTTTAAAGCTACAGAGTCAAAGAGCTGGAGAAACACCCTGCTCTCACAAGTTAGTCTAAAAATCTATTCTGACAAAATCAGAACTTCTTAGGGAAGTTACAAGTAGGTCAACAGACTGGCTTCTCAAATCCCACTAGCAGGCATGGCCCTGGGTCTTCACCCTTACCCTGTATAGAAGGATGAGGGTGAGGATCCAGGGCAATGCCTGTAAGGAGCAAAGAGAAAACCATGCAGCACTCCCTGGGAGCCAGTTTCTCCCTCCAAGGCTAGGAAAGGAGTCAGCCTCTGCTTATATTATGAGGCTTTCTCAAACCAGAGGGTTCCCAGCTGTACCTGCATAATAGAATTGAATGTTGGGCAGGAAAATAAGGAAAGTTGGAGAAGAAAAATGAAATGTGGAAAGGGGAGAAGGACGATGAGAACAGGAAAAAGAGGGATGAAACAGAAAACAAAGGGAAGATGGATATAAAAATAGGAGAAGAGGGAACAGAGAAAGAAAGATGAGAATCAACCCAGAGAAAGCTACGAGGGCAAGTAAAGGAAGAGGTGGGTTATTAAAAAAGAAACTGAAAAAAGCCTGGAAAGGGGATAAAAGTGGTGGTAGTAGGAAGACAGAGAAAGGCCTTACATTGTCCCTTTCTGGTTGTGCACAGACCGCCAATCTTAGGCCTAAGAAAATTACATGTTCCTCTGGCATAGATAAAGAAACAAGGAAAGGACACATCTCTATCATTCCGTGCTTCTGCCTAGCACGAGGTAGTTCTGGGGAAGCCCTTCTAGGCCCCTCACTAGGTACAGTGAGAGACTAGAGGCCCAAAAAGCCACTTCACCAGGTCATCAATGGCATCTTTCACTGCTGTTATGGACAACATCACCATCAAGGGTACCACAGTTGTGTGCCATGCCAAGGAGGAGATCTGGGGAATTAGCTGTGAGAGGGAAGGGAGAGAAACTTAGGTCAGAAAGCTTAAAGGACAATACATTTCCCCACCCCCAACCCCCACAGCTATTTTCACCTCCATAGGTTCATAATAAATTCAACTACCCTAGTTGCTTTCTACCTTTTTGTAGCTTTCATATAACCCCCAAATATAAGTAAACATCTCCCAAGAAAGGACCAAAAAAGACTGTAAATTGCTACCTATCTGCCCTGAACTCCACTACAAATGGCAAAGGGCCATTTCTCCTGTGATAATGAAGGCGCTGGGGTAGAGGGGTAAGAGTAGACACAAGATGGACTCAGGAAAACCACACACCCTTCCACACCCCTTCATCACAACGGGAAATGAGATGATCTGTCCTTCTCTCCCAACATGGGCCTACCCTGCCCTGCTTCTTTGCTCTGGCGGGTACTCTTATTTTCTAAACCATTCTCCTTCCTCAGCACTCCTGCACATTAGATTTCTGTCAGGGAGGCTGGAAAGAGGAGGAACGGAGCTGCAACTGTGGTTGGGGTGAAGACTCTGTGGCCCCCTACGGTCAAGCTGAACTGTGGCCATGCAGCCATAATGAGGGTGCTCCCCTTCCTTGGGACCCAGTGACCTTGTCTCTTTCCTCTTGTAGAGACTTGTTTCATTCTGGCTAATCCTGACTACAGAGACTCTAAAGGACTGAGCTGAAACTCCAGCCATCTATTTGCCTATTATCTAATGAAGGAAGACATTTCTCAGTCTAGAGAAGAAAAGAACTGATTACACAACTTGACCCCAGAGAGATTGATAAAATACTCGGTGGAAAAGGCTCCAAAAGGCAATACCTGTAGGATGAGCAAAATAAGGAAATATGCATTAGCAAGTCTCTGGAACTGTTCAAATAGGTTCATGGGTAAAAAGTTAAAGACACTATATTTCGATGTCTTGATGGTATTGTTCTGTGAGTAAAAGAGAACAAGCACGATTAGAGGAACAAAAGATACCCCCTCACACTTCCCCCACCTCCCAGGCTTAACAAAAAGAAACAAGGCCACTCTGTGAAATGGTCAAAAGCCACAATTCTCCCACCAGAGGGAGGGAGGGAGGGAAAAAGTGTTTGCCTGCCTCCACCTTTTCTTTGAGGCCTAGAGAGGTCTAGAGGATGCAAAGATGCCAAGATCAATTAATATGGGTTTTCTGGGAGAGAGGCAGAATGTATTTCTGCTCTGGATAGAATTCTTTGTTTACTGATGTTATTGATAATAATAATGATAATAAAATCAACAAAAGTTACTTATTGAATATTTACTATGTACAAGGCACGGTTTCAAGTATTTTATATGTAGCAATTTACTTAATCTTCACAACCACACTATGAGGAGAGCACCATATGATCACCTTTTGAGGATGAGGAAGTTGAAGCACTGAAGTTACTTGTCCAAGACCACAGTTAGTTGCAGAATTGGGATTGTGCTGTCCCTTGAGACTCATTCTACTTGGTCAGCCATCCAAATACTTTCCTTTCTCAGAACCAAATAAATTCCCTAAGAAAGGGACTTCTCTCCTACCTTCTCCAACCATAAGGCCAAAACAAAAGAATAAACCCACCTACAAGCCTGGAGCGAAGATATTGCTCAAGTATGAAGGATCCTGCTGGGCTTTGCCTTGGGAAGGCATCAGAGTCCTTGTGGAGAACCCAAATCATTCAGCCTTAAGGCTAAAACTTGTCCAGGAAGGCTAATGCCCAAAGTCTATTTCCCAAGGAAAGGAAGAGAAGCTGGAATAGCTTAGCAGTTGGAAGTTTAGAGATCCAAGCTAAAACTAAGAGTTCTTTGATGCTTCCCCATTATTTTCTCCATAATTTTTCCAATTAGTAATCAATTAAACGCTATACATTTCTTAAGGTTTTCTCTGTTCAGAGCCCTGTGCTGGCTATACTAGTAGAGGCTGAGAAAGAAGTAAACAAAATCTATCCCAGGGAAGCTCAGGTTTGCCTTGGAGTTCTAACTAAATGATCTCTAAGGAAGGACCCCTCCAGCCCTGAGTATATATTATTCTAACATTGAAATCATTCTCTTTGATCATAAGAAACTCTGGATTTCTTGATGTCTAAGTCCAGGTGGTTCTGATACTTGGACCCAAAGACCTTTTGGTCTTTTGCCTTACTGAAGCAGCTGGCCTTCATTATGGATTTTCCATTGGTTTTATAGCTAATTAATGTATTTCAGTTTTCTATTCATCACTTGGGTAGCATTTGCCGATTCTTTTTCCAGATAGAAATATCAGTACTTCTTTACTAACTTGGCAACTAAAGTGTTTTGTTCTTCTCTTAAAGGTCAAACCAGAAGCAATATCTCAAGAATGTAGAATATTTGCTTAACTATGAACTTTCTCAGTGTTTAGTTCTTTTGGCACAGGTGATAAAATTTAAGCATGATAGAGGTGGTAGATTTTGGTTTGGGCTATTTATTTGGGCAGTGATAACTGACTGATGGCTAAATGGAGAATGGAGGAGAATAGAAGGCTAAGGATATAATGGGAATCAATAGTCATAAGTTTGGAAAAGGAGTAGAAATGGAAGAAATTAGGGAAATAGAAGGAGAATGAGCAATGAGTAAGGCCAAGAAAATGAAATGGTTGTTAAATATATAAGAATCAGTCAAATCTATTTATTCATTAACTATCTGCTTATTCACGGCATATATTTATTGGGTGACATTTATGTGTCAAACATTGTGATAGAAACTGAGGGTACAGATTCAATGAGACTTGAATCCTTTTATCAAGGAGTAATAGTTTCTTGGAGAAAGAGAACATTTTTCACAAGCATACTTAACTCCCACAACCACCACATACAGTGAACATTATTATGTCCTTTTTATAGATAAGGAACTGAAGATCAAAGAAGTTAATGTGCCTCAGTATACAAGGTTAGTAAGGAGGAGAATTGTGCTCAAACTCAGGTCTATCTGAGGCCAAACCTAATTTTACTGCACCACAATGTTCCTTATGCAGGTCTAAGAGGTGGGGGCTGGGGGGGAAGGGTCCAATTCCAAACATTATTTTCCAGAACCTCTCTAACTCAGAAATAATAAACTGATACCTACAGAGACTACAAATATGTATGGCTATATTTGTATATATTTATAATTATACTACAGTAAATACTCCCTTAACATTGTTGATAGGTTCTGCAACTTCAAGTGAAACAATGTATAATGAAACCAATTTTACCATAAATTGCTATAAACAAGAGTTAAATTAAGTTCCTATGGCATCTCATCAACGTTATAATGAAATAGCATTATTTGAGAACCTGTTGTATATATACGTGTACACAAAACAACATGTATAAAGCATTGCTTGTAATTGTAAAAGACTGGAAACAACCCAAATGTTGATTTATAAGGAATTGGTTATATAAATTATGCTAAATCTGCATGGAAAATATAATGTAGCTGAAAAAAGGAAGGAAAAAGTTATTATGAAAAGATGATTATGAAAATATCTCCAGGGCATACTGTTAAAGTTCAGAAGAGTGTAAGAAAATGAGAAAATAAGAATACATATTTTTGTTAGTTTTATTTTCACAAAGAAGCACTGATGAATACATGCAAAAATCTATTAAAGTGATTCCCTATAAAGAGCAGATGTGGGCAAGTACAGGGTATTGGAGCAATATTTTTCAATATATCTCTCTTTATTAGTTACTTATTCATAAATAAATAAGTGAAAAATGAACAATCAAATAGGAAATGAGCAAAGATCATTAATAGGCAGTTTCCAAAAAAAAAAAAAGAAAGAAAGAAATACTAAAGACTAATTTATATGAAAAGATTATTGGTCTTACTCAAAATCAAGGAAAGACAGATGTCATTTTTTGTCTAAGAGCCTAGCAAAGATGAAAAAGACTGATAGACACTTGGTTTGGCAAGAATATAGAGAAGTGAGCAGTATCTACTATAGATAGAAATATAAATCGATGCAATCTTTTTAGAGGGCAATATGTATCAAAAATTTTAATGTATTTTCCTTTTGACCCAACCAATTCACTTCTAGGAAACTCACAAGATATATTCACACGCATGTGCCAAAATATATGTATAATGGTTCATTCAGGACCATTTATCACAGCAAAATACTGGAGATTTTTTTTTTGGAGAAGGTATGAATAAAGACATTTTAAATGTTCACCAACAGATAACTGGTTAAATAAATTAAGGTATACCAATACAATGGAAAACTCTGACACTATTTAATGAATTATGAAGATCTATATGTATTGTAATAAATAGATGTCTAAGTGAAAAAATAAAATTGTGAAATTATGCCTTCATTTGTGCAAGAAAAAGCTACATTATCTCTTTTCTAGGAGTTATATATAAAACCCCAACTCTTAGATATATTCTCCCCTGAGCCTAGGTTACTGGATTAATTTTAGTCCTGAGCTCTCACTGTACCAGCCCTCACTGTATGGGAGTATGAAATAAAGTAGAATCTAAGTTGTAGGATACACATCTACAATGAAGTTCTTGCCCCACCAACAAAGAAGAATATTGAGGAGTCCAGTCCCCTCCTGAAAGAGCCAAAGACCTGATACTCACTGGATATCCAAACAGAGTGTTGAATTTTTTGTTGTTGGCTTGCAGGTATCTCTCTTGTTCTGAGAAAAAGAGGAATAATAAGAAGGATGTCCCTCTGCAGATCAGCTTGGGATCCTCATACTTTCTCGCTGAGAATATCTGTCTACAAATGGGAATTTGTCTCTATTCACAGAATCAAGAAATATAATAAAAATTAAAATCCTCAAGTATTCAAGCTTTCTGAAGGCAACAGGACAATTTCTGAGTTCTCCACCATTAATGCTTCCAGTAATCCTAGATTATGTCTCCACAGACAATAGGATGGCCTGTATCATTACTGCCAAACACAGAAACCCAGCCCTCCCTCGTTTATTTTAAGATATCTGAGTCTCTTTCTGCAGTTTTTACTAAACTTGCTTAACTAAATTTAAATTAATAAATCATTACTGAGCATCTGTGGCACAGAAACCAGTGTGCTAGATGCTGTAAGGAGACCAAAAGATGAGTAAAATGGGGTCCCTGGCTTCAAGGGACTTGTAGTTTAGTAGGAGTGAGCCTGACAACTATAACACATGACAAAGTCATTGCATCAAAACACAGAGGTGTTAAGAACATTACAAATAGTGAGCCCATTACCATGTTATGAAAAGTCTTAAAAATATATATTATCAATGGACCTTTCTTATCTGAATGAAATATTCATGTAGTCTCTTCAATTCTTCATTGGTTCAACAAACATTTACTGAGTTCTTGGCAGCTGTCAGGTCCTGAGCTAAGTCAGGTTTACACTATCCCTGACCAATTTGGGATTCTTAATCCCAGTGGGGAAGACAAACATAAAAGGAAACTTCAACCGAATGTAAGGGCAGTGATATAGGCAAGGATATGGTGTTAAGAGTACACAGAAGAGGGAATGGAAGTCAGAGAAAGTGGAGTAAGGAAGCAGTCCTGGAAGAGAAGATGCTTGAATTATTTGGACAATATGGTGTAAGTGCTTCCTACTTCTCTTGATCCTGGGTAGTACATATACAAAGCAACCTAGAATTTGGCCTGAAGGCTGACACTACTGCTAAGCCTTTAACCCTTAATGGTCCTAGAAATTTCTAGACTGTGTTTACAAAGAATTTGTCTCCTCAAAGAGTGATTTCTTAGTAACACCTCTGCCTCTGAGTTATACTGAATGTTTATTTTGAAGCTCTTCCAAGCCCTCTAAGGTCCTCCTTAGCTCATGTCTTCCAAGATTAGAAAGAAATTTCCTTCCTTGATCCTGAAAGATTCTTACCCTAGGCTACAGATTCCTATTTGATCTTGAACTCACTGGCCTCAGCCTTCTAAGAGGAGTCTCTCATTCCAGGTACTAGAAACATGATCCTGCAACTGTTCAGGTTTTGTTTGTTTGTGTGTTTGTTTGTGAGATATAATTCACACAACATAAAATTTACTCCCTTACAGTGTATAATTCAGTGATTTTTTTTAGTACATCATGAGGTTTTGCAACCATCACCACCAATTCGGAACACTTTTATTACTCCCAAAAGACAGCCTATATCCATAGTCTCAATTACCACATTTCTCCAGTCCCTGGCAAACACTAACCTACTTTCTACATCCATAAATTTGCCTATTCTGGAAATTTCATATAAACAGAATAATATGTGGCCTATTGTGACTGGCTTGTTTCATATAGCATAGCGTTTTGAAGGTTCATTCATGTTATAGCACATACCAGTATTTCATTCCTCTTTATGATTGAATAATAATTACACTGTATGGATTTATCACCTTTGTTTATTCATTCCTATGTTGATAAACATTTGGGTTTTTTTTCCATCTTTTGGCTATTATAAATAGGCTGTTAGGAACATCCATGTACAAGTTTTTGCGTGGACATGTTTTCATTTTTCTTGGACACATACATACCTAGGAGAATTGCTGGGTCATATAGCAATTCTATGTTTAACTTTATGAGGAATTGCCAAAGGGTTTTTCATAGCAGCTGTATTATTTTACATTCCCATCCACAGTGCATGAAGGTTCTAATTTCTTGGCATCCTCCCCAATACTTGTTACTGCCTGTGTTTTTTAATTTAACTATCTTAGTGGATGTGAAGTATCTTATTGTGGTTTTGATTTGCATTTCTCTAATGACTAATGATGATGTCGAGCATCTTTTCATGTGCTTATTAACATTTATACATCTTTTTTGGAGAAATGCCTATTCAGATTCTTTGTCCATTTTTAAAATGAGTATTTTTTTTAATTACTGAGTTAAACAGTTCTTTATATATTCTGGATAGAAGTCACTTATTGGGTATACGATTTGCAAATATTTTCTCCTATTCTGGTTTTAAATGTCATTTTTACAATGTACTAAAGTCCAACATTGAATGTGATTCTGAGTTTTGTATTATGTCCCATTGTTCTATCCATCTTTTAAATTATTTAACTTTTAATACAGAGTAGCTAATTTCTTGGCTATTCTTGTCTATTCTCTCTTCTAGATAAACTTCAAAATCACTTTGTCCAGTTCCCTCAAGAATGGAGTTTTGATTAGAGATGAAAACAAAGAAAAATTTATTCACCAGAATCCTGGGGATGGAGTAAAAATGGGTTATTAGAGGAGGCAGGGCTCCCACCCATGGAAAAAGTCAGGCATGGGAAACTACATTGCATTTCTTAGGGGATAAGATCATAGACTTTTGAAAGATAGCTGAGGAGAGTGGCAATGATAAGATAGGGACCTGCATGGTTTTTCCTGTAATTTCCTCCATTTCTCCTCTAGTTGTAAGCAAAATTACTAGACATCATGAAGTCAGAATGTGAGTAAATTTCTTATAGAAAATATCTAAGGGGCTGAAGTCTGTGCATTGGGCAGTATAAAAACAAAGAATTATGAGGAAGTTCAAGGATTTGCATAAATTGTGGGAAAGGTGAAACTGGGATGTTTAGCTACTTTTACCCAAGGATTTGAGAGTATACAGATTTGGATTACACAGATTAATTTGGATAGAGTTGACATTTTTGCACTATTAGTCCTCTACCCTGTAACATACTATTTCCTTGTGAAAGAGATAAAGAGAAACTTGTTGGTATACCCTGGAGTAGCCACTCCTTTGTGCATGATGATCATGTCTGTATAATCACCTTGTGAGCAAAACATAAACAAGTGGCTATGAGTCTTCCCTGGGTTAGGTTTACCACACAGTATGAAGCTTATAGTCTGTTCTCCTGGAATAGTGCCTTTCTTTCTGTTTCATTCATGTGATTACTAGCATTAGCTGAATAAGGATGGGAAAAATTGAGATGGTATTGATAGAATGTTTTGTTATGCCTGGTTTTGATTAATTAGTGGCTTGCTTACAACATTGCGATATAAGAGCCTTTGCTAACCACTGTAGTTTAGGTTATCCAAACACTGCAACATGTTAGGCTCAAATAACTTCGCTGCATCTAGGACTTAGAGCTGCTGCATAGCCTATGCCCTTTGTGCAGAGACTTTCTCAGAGGCCTAGATAGCTGCCTGATCAGAGCAGGTACCAGAGCAGTACTCATGTTTCTCCCAGTATTGAGATTATCCAACCCCTGAGCAGGCTAATTTTCTACTATGTTCATATTCAATTTGCTCAGGTATTGATGAGTAAAATCAGTCTCTCCCAAACCATTTGCCCCTCCAGCTATACCTAACAGACCAGTATGGCCCCTCCATTTATTCAAAAATATTATTTTATGACTCTTTATAAAGTTCTAATATTTTCTTATTACATTTAATCCTAGATATCACTGCTTATTTTTTAACTTAATAAAGATCTAATAGGTTTTCCTTGCAATTCATCTGGATGCAGTAGAATATTCTCTCTTAAGACCACCAGCCTCAGGGGATACATGGAGTCCAGGCTCTGCAACTGAATACATTCTTCTCTCTTTGAGTTTAAGAGTAAAGTAAGGCAGGTAGATCCCAAAGTTCAGAGCCTGAGTTGGTGGAGACAGACTGAGGCTTCAAAGTGGGGACAGGATTGACCTTCACCTAGTTCTGGCTCTTTGATACCAGAACTTCCAAGAAAGAAGAAGAAGACCAAAGGAAAGTAGGGTTTTCACCAGGGAAGGGGTGGGGGAAGAGGAATCAAGGGCTAGAGAGTCAGATTTTCTAAGATGCCTCTTAAAAAAAAAAAAGCAGGAATGATGAGAAAAATGCTTAAAATTTCAGTTTGTACAACCATCGAGAAGCTAAAGGTCTGAGAAAGAAGATAAGCTTAAGGAAAGAAAGTAGCCAGTCATGTTTGAAATAATAAAGGCAGGAAAAATGTTTTTGGACTGGATAATATAAGATTAATTCAAGATTCCCTAGGGTTTGTGCATACTGTGGAAAAGATATCGGGATGACCATTTTCCCCATTGTTAATTCAAAGTTTATTCCTGTTTGGCTGAAACAAAAGTGACAAAAAGTGTAATTTACAGATGAGAGGTCAGAACTACAGAAGATTAGAAATTAGCTTAGACAAAGAGAGTCTAGAAGAGGTCCTGGATATGGACTTCAAAGGGACAAACACCTAGCTCTAGCCTCTGGTGACTGTAGAAAATATATCTTTCACTAGAAACTATTCTATGGTTTGTTCAACAAAGGCCTGATTTCACAAAGACTTATGTTGGGAACTGGCTTGTGGGTGGTAAAACATTGAACTGAAAGAGCCAGACATATTGATGAAACAAGGCAACCTGGTATTATAAAATGAGCAGTGGGCTTTGAGTTTAAAAATATGGCAGGCTCCCATAGTGATTAAGAACACAGGCAATCAAGTCAGGCTACCAAGGTTCAAGTCTCGGTCCTTCCCTTACCAGCTGTGTAGCCTAAGGAAGTTACTTAACCTCTCTGAGACTCATTTTGTTCATCTGTAAAATGGAAATGATAATACTTACCCATAAGGTTACTGTGAAGATTAATAAATTAAGGCGTGCAAAGCATTTTAGAACAATTCCTGGTATATTAAAAATGCTCAAAAGTCTTAGTTGTTCTAGACTGGGCTCTACGACCAAATTTTTAAGTGACTTAGATCAAGTCAGTTTTCATTTCTGAGCTTTAGTTTTCTCATGTGTAAAATGGGGTAGTAAAATCTACCTTATATGCTAATGTGAGAGTTAAATGAGATGGTAATTGTAAAGTTCCTACATAATTCCTGACACATCAAAGGTACTCATTAAATGATATATTTTTTTTGTCCTTTACCTTATGTCAAGGAGTTTCCATAAGCATCATTGATACAGTTGTCTGTGCCCAAAATAGATTTTGAACTTTCAGCTATCTCCTGTGGATGTACTATGCTGACCCAGCCAGTAGAGAATGAAGGACACAAAAGCCACAGTCTAGAGAGGCAAACTCTACTCAATCTCTTGGTAGGATAGTAATAGAAGAGAAGTGTCAAAACAGGAGAAGCTTCTAAGGATGTCCTTAGAGTTCTGATTCAAATGCCAGGTTGAAAAACTTAGCTCTTATGCAGTCTTGATGTAATTTAACCTCAAGTTCTGGGGGTTGAACCTATAGAAGAGTGGAGGTTAGCCTAGATAAGGAAATGGCAAAAACTAAAAAGGAAAATGAGCTCTGTAAAAGGAGAGAAAGTGGCACTCTAAAAGGTAAGTAACTAGGAGGAAGAAGGAAGAAGAAAGATAAAGGAAGAAAGGCCATTTAGAAATTAGGCTTAGGAGGTTCTGGGAAAATATATCCTTGCTCACAGTGAGAAAGCAATCACAGATGAGACTCTCCAGATAAACAAGAGCAGCGAGATGATCTTCAGGAGTGCAAGTCTCCAAATAGTAGATTAGTCAAGGCCCACTTATACCACCAGGCTCCCAGTTCAATTAAACCCAGCTGCTGGTGAGAGACACTCAGCAATGACCCCCTGCTGACATTCTACACCAATAGGCCTAGGTGATTCTGCTAAAGTTACCTTATGTATGTGACCGAAATATCTCCATGTCTGAAAATAAGTGAGGAGAGTTGCCAGAGAAGGAAAACTGGCCAATTTCTGGAATTTTTGGTCAGATTAGTTAAGAGTCAATTTACATTAGGAATACTGGAATTTCTTAGATTCCAAATGATCACAATTTGTCCCATGGTAGTCAAACAGCCCATTGAAACATTATATAGCTATCAGTGGATTTAGCTAACCATATGGCTTCCAGTCTTGGGTACACACAAAAATTTATATATTATCTCTCCAGACTGCATCCCTAAGATATCTGGAATATAGCCACAAAATGACATTTCCATCTAAATAATGGTAAGAAGAATAGCAGAGTCATCACAGCCAAGGCCAGAGTCTGTGATCTTACAGAAGAGGCTGTAAATAATTTGTTTTCTCATTACCACTTCATTACACGTTTCTAGTTCAGTCTATGCACTGTGGTGTCTCATGGTTTATACTCAGCTCACTTATCATACTTACTTATAATACCATCTTTCCCCACTAAACAAAGAGTTCCTTAAAGGTAAAGATCATGCTTCTTTTTTTTCTTTTTTCTTTTTTCTTTTTCTTTTTTTGGTCTTTAAATCTCTATATCCCACTTCTTAGCTCAGCATTAGACCTGGATTTAATAAAGATTTGTTGAATGAAAACCACACAAGTGAATAGATGGTTAGAAACCTGTTCTGTTAAATTGTGGTCAGATTCTATCCAAACCCCTCCTATGGAGGATAATCAGTTCTTACTTGTGGGAGTATCTACATAATTGCAGAAGAGCTGGGCTGAACGAGAAACCCCTGCTAAGACTAATTCCTTGTTGTTCTTTTTATGCTAATGTCAGCAAACAGGAGGCTATTCAGCATGGCTAAAGAGAGTGGGGATAGTAGTGTCAAAAAGAACCTGGAGAGGAAACTCACTTAAGTCTTGAGTGCCATGAAAGGTCCAGTTCTTCAGCTACTATGGCTCTCCTGTTACCTCTTCCTCTGACTGTTCCCTATATCTTCACTATTTCTCCCGTCTGAGGTTAGCAGGAAAAAAACTAGAAGTGCTCAAAGGACAAGACACTAAAGAAAACCAAATACTAATAAAAGCAAACACACACACATCATACAAACACACCACCACCGCTACCACCCCTAATTAACAGGGTGCCACAGAAGATTGGTTTGGCTGACACAATTCAAGACATGCTCAAAACCAAAGGACTCACCTCTATTCCTCTTAAAGACCTTTGGCTTCTTCCGTTTTCTCTCCATGGGAGAAGCTGACAGGAACACTATTCATATTACTCCTGGCAGATGGAAATTGAGAGTGGTACTTTGCTATCCTAACCTCATGTGGAATGTGGAAACAATGATTTCTCATCAATGTGGTAAAGTTAAAATCAGTTATGTTTGAACTGCTAGACATCACTGCTAGATACCAGTGCTTTTCAGTCATAAAACCTTCCTTGGGATAGATGAGGGACTGGAAAAATTATATTAAAGGTCATCAGTTAAAAACAAAATGCCATGCCATTCACACAAAGTTGGATCTAAATGTAAACTCTGTTGATGTAAAGAAGCAATTTAATTCTAAGAGATTCAAAACTTAATCCTCTTTGTTTAGAGTTGTCAGATTTAGCAATAAAAATACAAAAACATAATGTCTCAAATATTATATGGGACATACATATACCAAGAAATTATTCGAATTCAAATTTAACTGGGAATCATGTATTTTATCTGACAACCCTGCCTCTATTATTGAGGTCAGGAGAAGTCCCTACAAATAAGTTCAATTGTTGCTTTAAATTTCCTAAATAAACAGCATTTTAGAAACAAAAGCTAAAAACTTTAGATGCCTGTTTTATTCTAAGTAATTTTATTAAAATATAATACATATACTATACAATTTTACTTATTTAAAATAAAATGTATAATTCAATGGTTTTTTAGTATGTTTGCACAGAGCTGCGCAGCACAGATTTCTATTTTTTGTGTTTATTTAAATGTGGTACTGTATAGGATTCTACTACTAAGGCTCTGATTAACTTTCTGCTCTACATGCCACAATATCTATGCCCTTCTCCTTCCTGATATTTTTCTTCCTTTTTCATTTTTCTGTCTTTTCCTTTTAGTTTCTCCAAATTAGTTATTTTCTCCAAAAAGTGATTACACTTTTTCTTTAATGATTATTCAAATCACCCAAAACAATATAAAAATATATTTTAACTGTAGAAGACACAAAATTAGAAATATAGAGAGAAAAAATACAAAGTTTCCTTTTCTACACCTTCCATTCCTTTTTCCTTTCCCAAGGAAACCATTGCTAACAGACTGATGTATACCCTGGGGTCCCTTCCTCTTCAGGGTATTTATATACAAACATATACATACATACAAACACTGGTATGTGTGTGTGTGTGTGTGTGTGTGTGTGTGTGTGTGTGTGTAAACGAATGAGATCCTACTATATGCATTGCTCTGCAAGTTGCTTTTTTCTTTTCACACTAGGTATTAGAGATCTTTCCATATTAATACATATGAGTGCATCTCATTCTTTTGAATTTACTACCTAATATTATTTAACCATGTATCAATACTTGTTAGTAATTTTTATTGTGGTGGTGATGATGGCGATGATGATATTTATAGATGGTACATGTGGTAAAGGAGAGGGGAAGAGGAAGTATAATAAATGGGACAGGCTTGCAAACTCTCCAGGACAGAGCGAACTTTATAGGCCCTGTCCTAAGCAGATAATTTAGTGGAACTACATAATATACACATAAAGCAACAACTCAAGGCAGGATATAAATAAGATTTTAAATGAATTTTAGGGACCCAAAAGAATTGAAATCATATGTCCACACAAAAACTTGTACATGAATGTTTATAGTAGCATTGTTCACAATAGCTAAAAAGTAAAAACCACCCAAATATCTATCAACTGATGGATAAACAAATTGTGGTATATTCATACAATGGAATGTTATTCAGCCATAAAAAGAAATGAAGTACTGATACATGCTGCAACATGGATGAATCTTAAAAACATTAAGTGAAAGAAGCAAGTCACACAATTCCACATGTTGTATGATTCCATTTATGTCATGTCCAGAATAGGCAAATTTATAGAGATAGAAAGATTAGTAGTTATCAGGGGCCATGGGAGGGGAAAATTGGGAGTAATTGCTAGTGGATATGGGGTTTCTTTTTGTGAAAAAATTCTAAAATTAAATTATGGTCATGGTTGTACAATTCTGTGAATATACTAAAAATCACTGAATTATCTGCCTTAAAAGGGTGAATTTTATAGCATATGATATATATCTCAGTAAGGCCATTATTTTTAAAAAACTGTAGAAACCAAGCACTATAGGAGCTCAGGAAGGAAAGATAATGGTGGGGGTGGGAGGGATTGGTGGCTAGAATAGCTGGAGAAGTCTTCATGGAGAAGGACTTGCACTAAATCTAAAAGATGACTTTAGGTTCATTCTAGATGTAGGGGACAGGTATCTGGGCAGGAAGAAGAACTTTGACACTGAGACTAGATAAGCTGTATGATAGTATACTAGACAGGAAGAGTCTGAATGAAGCAGGAAACAGGACAATAAAGTTAGGACTTTAATGTTAGGCTAATGACCTTAAATATTATCTAGTACTGACAAGGAATCTCAGAAAGATTTTGAAGGGGGGGGACACAAGGAATGTGATAAAACTGGAACTTCAGAGAGATTAACAGGCTATATTTACAGAGAAACAGATCACAGATATAAAGACCACTTAAAAGATTGCTGCAATAGTAGACACTTGAAATGATGAGGGCCTGAACTAAGAAAGTGGTGAAAAACAGAAAAGAGAGGGTAGATAATTAAATGCTGGACCCAGTCAAGTACATAAAGTACTCTATATGTACTTTAAGCTTTCCAATCACAATAGGTTCATAGCCTAGAAAAGGGCAGAGGTACCTGCCAAATTACTGAGTTTGCCGCTGTTACTTCGTCAACTCACACCATGAGGCTGACGTCTCGGATGGACCAGTATTAATTGCTCACTGCTCAAAACAGCATATGTAATAACTCTACTGCAATAGGTATGCCTAGCCTACCTGAAGGGATTTGGGTCAAGAAAACTGGTAAATTTCAATTAATTAATTAATTTCAATTAATTTAATTTCAATTAATTTCCTTTCCTGGCCAGTTGTGTGGTAGATTGGTAGTATGACTGGTAGGTTGGCCAATCTGTTTATCTGTCACGTGTGTGCATGTGTGCTCATGTGCAAACACATGCATTTTTTAGAGGCAATAATAATGACATACAGACAGATATCTCTTACTGAGTTCACCTACTTCCATTATGTCTTTCCTCATTTTTGCTTTCAAATACAGACATGGCAGAATAGTACCAATTATAATTCGATGGAATTTCTGTAAAGAAAATAAAAAGATTCAGAATGAGAATTTCTCATGCTGATATCATTTCACTTAAACATGTTCTTAAGAAACTTGAAACTTCATCTCTGAACTCAAAAATAATCTACCTCTAAGATATATATACTAAATTTTAGAATTCATTTCATATTTCTTCATCATAAATTTATATTTTCAAAGCTTGGGAAACATTCTATTTCCTGGCAACCAAGTCTAACCTGATGACTACAATCTGTCAGAAAAACATTCTGAAACTTGGAAACAAGCAAAAGAGATTATTAGGTGATATGTTAGTGGAGGTACAATTAGTTTTCCATTGGCTGGACTATTCTATAACTGTAAGGCAGAGATTAACTTGTAGAGATTTCTCCAGTAGAGATACAAACATTTTATGTCTGGTGGAAAAGAAAACTATAAGGTTATGGTTTATGCACTTTAGAACTTGAACAGTTTTGTGTATAATTTAGAAATCTTAACATTTCTTTATTAAATTACCTATAAATACTTAGCTCCTAAATTTTCACTTGAACTGGTCTTAACATTTTACTCACTCTCTTATTTATTGAGTTTAATTTTTTGACATATGTTCATTTTATATTTATGAGTTGTGTTCCATAACCTTTTAAAAGTTATACTTTATTAAACCCATGAGTTTGCTGCATTGAAAAACCCTTTCTTCTCCTCTTTTTCTCTATCCTTAACCCAATTCAGAAAAAGCCAATAAAGTATATTTATTTTAGTTAATTGATCTATTTCAGGTCTCCTAAGTCATTGAATATGGATTACCCAAGACTAGAAAACTTTACAGGTACTTTCATCTTAATCACCCCAAACAAGTTTAGATGGAAAAAAAAAATCACAAACTTGAGGAACATGTAGAATCTAAGTAAAAGTGTGTTCCCAGCCTAGGGATGTTCAACTGTCAGAAAAAAAATAAGTAACCTGGACAACTGTGATCACTTTGGAATAAGAGCAAAGCTTCCAGTTCTATCCTCAGTGAGTCCCAAGTGACCTCATTAAGGATACAACTGCATCAAATAACTTTAGGGGCCCGGAGTTAATAGCAGTTAGATGTGAAACAGTAGGAAATGAAGTGCTGGGAATTGTGACAAATTGGTGACTGCACTCCTTTTATAAAGGTATCTGAATACGAAAAAGAATATTAAATGTTGTGCAGGCAAAACAAAATTCACTTGTGCTTGTTGGCTATAAGTTTTGTTTCCCAACCTAAGATTTCTGTTTCTTCTATCGACAGAATCTGTGTTCTCTTTTCCAAGGTTAGCAGTTCTAAACCATTCTCTAGGCACCCAGTTGTACTCTTAGCTGCCTATATCCCCACCTTTGGCTTGGGGTTCCTGCTGCTGCACAGAAAGTGGAGCCAAGGATGGGATGTGCTGAAGTTCTGGATTCTCTCCAACCCCTGTAGGCCACCAGGCAGCTTTGAGAGGGCACTCTGGCCAAATCCACACAAGCGGCACAGCTTGAAATGTTAAATGGTTATGAGGCACTTAGCCAGCCAGGGCTAAGTAATCACTGTTTAGCTGGAACCAGGCATTCAATCAATCTTGTGATGCTCTCTGCATGCACATTACATTATATAGCAGCCAAATGGAAAGTACATTTAAGCTGTTAAACTCAGAGAAAGAATGGGAGAGTGTGAGGGAAAAGAGGAAGAAATAGGATATGAGAGGGAAAAGGGAAGAGATGGAGGGGAGAATAGAAAGGTTTAGGAGCCAGATAACTGGGAAATGGGTTTTATTTCTAAGTCTGCTACTAATTAATGACAGTGTGATTTGTGGCAAGTTATTAAACACTTCAATGCCTTAAATTTCTTCTGAAAAGAAAATAATTTATATTTTTAAGAAACAGGAAATAAATTAGGCAGATAGATACATGACAGAGAAAGGGATAAATCTGTCAGAGAGAGGTTTAGGGGCAATTATGTATTACAAACTAAGTACCACATTAGTTTCCATTATGGGGCTGAGAAAAAGAATTATGAGAAGATTAAATTAAATAAGGAATGAAAATGTCTGCCACTGTGCCTGACATAAAGCAGTCAATCAATAAATGGTGATATTTAAAAAATTTAATATACATGCCTGCAAGACTGGTAAAAAATTAGTCTAATAATATTGTGTTAGAAAGTGGAACCACTAGAGCACTTTACATACTGTTGGTAGTATTAAAAATTGGACAATCACTTTGAAAAACAATTTGGCCTCATCTAGTAAAGTTGATGGAGTATCTATCCTATATCCCAGCAAATCCATTTTTAGGTATATATCCTAAGGAAACTCTCATAACATGTTGAGAGTATGCGGTAGCGCACTGATTATAAGAGCAAAACTGGAAACCAACCAAATAGCTATCAAAGGTGACTAGAGAAACAACTTGTGGTATGTTTATACACTGTAAAGGTATATAGTAGTGAAAATTAGTTAACTACATTTATATATATTAACATTGGTAAATGAGGAATATAATATTTAGGGAAAAGACAAATTACAAAAGAATACATATAGTATTATGTATGTAATTTACATAAAGTTAAAAATCATATAAAACTATATCATTAGGGATCCATTACTTTAAAGGTAAACCTATAAAGAGAAGCAAGGGAATGAAAAACACAAAATTCAGGATAGAGGTGAGGGAGCGGGACATGATAGAGAAGCATACTGAGAGCTTCAAGCTACACTTTGTGCTCATGTTATTGTTACTCTTTACAACGCACATACATTATATACTTTAGATCTATTCAATATATAATAACTAAAGAACTAAAAAAATTAAAATGACTATAACCAACTGTAGGAAATACTCTTCCTTTCTTACTCAGAAAAGTAATTTTAAAATAACCCTTATTGAAGGAGAAGGTCCATTTTGGGTCACTACATTTTAAAATATGATTTATTTTGAGATCATTTTAAATTTTCAGATTTGCAAAACAGCATAGAGAATTTCCACATACCCTTCACCTACCTTACTCTATGTTAACATCTTACATAAACATAGAAAAATTAACAAACTAAGAAATCAACCCAGGTGAAATATTAACTGAAGTACATAATTTATTATTTTTTTTTTACCAATTCTTTCCATCAATGTCCTTTTTCTTTTTTTTTTCTTTTTTTTCTTTTTTTTTTTTGTTCTAAGATCCCACATTGCCTTTAATTGTAGATCTCCTTCAACCTGTGACTATTCCTCTTCATTCTTTCCTTGTTCGTGGAGAGTGGATTGCAAGCTGACAAGGTCCTTGCAATCTGTGAGGTCAAACAAGGGTTGCCTCACCTCTACAATCCTCCTAAGAAAGGGGAGAATCTATGGAAATGCAAGCGATTATAGCAGGGTGTGTAGGTTGGGTGGGGAAAATATGCTCTTGTATAAAAGCAGCTTGCAAAAATAAAACTGTGCCATTGCTCCATCATCAGTGGATGATGGTCCTCCTGATCCTAGCTTTCTGCCTTCTTTCTTTTCTTAATCTCCTACCATTCCCACTCAGATTTATTTTCCAGGGCTGCACTGGACATGGTAGGCTTTACCACTTGCTGGATGTGGCACTTGTTTCTCGTGATTTCAACATTTTTGAAATGTAGGTACTGGCCCGTTGTTCTGCGGAAAATGCCTCAACTTGAGTTGGTCTGATGTGCCCTTCTCAGTGCATGTCCGGAGATACATGCTGTTGTATGTAGATCACTTGGCTAAGATGGTGTCTGCCAGAACTCTCCATTGTAAACTATTTTCCCCTTTGTGATTATTAAATATTTGGGGGAAGGGTCATCACATTTTAAAAAGAAGGTTGAAAAACAGTAGAATCATAAAAGAAGCACGAAAGAGAAATAAAGGAAGAACACCAACTTCTTCTATACATCGTGGTTAGAGGAATTAAGCTCTTTCATTTAGACATGAGAATTTAAAGGTAGAAATAACAGGTTCCACCTTGAGTTGTTAATCTCCAAACTGCCTCAAACTTGGACTGAATCTGTTCTCCAGAAAACAGAGATCTTTACCAACAAAGGAACAAACTCCTGGTTGACTTGAATGCTATTGAGAATCTTACACAGAAGTAGATGTATATACATCATCCTGAGTACACTTTCTCAAAACTGTTGTGTAAAATCAGGAAAGCTTCCAGTCTATTAAGGTTTTTCAGAGTTAGGTATTATACCCAATGCACAAATCCCGAGTTACTCCAGAAATCAAGTTTCCCTCATTCCAATTCCCATCTCATGAATCTCAGTAAATATAACAAATTTTTTCCTTTATAATGCAAAAAACAAACAAACAAACAAAAAACAAAACAAAACAAAAAAACCCTTACCTTGAAATGCTTCTAAAAGGCACAGCCTAAACCCACCAGCCCTCTACACTACACTTCTCAGTTACAATCCCTGCATTATCCTCTCCTTATTTCAACCACAACTTCTTCCTGACAGGAAAACACTCTAGGAAAACAAGGATCTTTTAAATTTAGGAACTTTAAAACTCCAGGAAGGGCAGGAAGATGTTGAAACATCTGCTAGTCTATGATGCCATTTAGACAACTAGATTTCCTTCAACTTCCTACTTCTGATTCCTGGCTTTGGGGAACTTCCCAAATACCTCTGTTGTGGATTTTTTTCTTCTGTGTCCTCTACATAGGGAAAATGAAGTGAATCTCAAAACGCTCATTTACAACTCGCTTCTTTCAAAGGTGATTTATGGATTCCTAATAACCTTTAGATTAACTTGGATTTGGTTTCAGATCATTTAAAGCAAAGAGCTGAAGCTGAATAGAAAATAAATTTCAAATGTAAAGTAAAATAGAAAGGAACATGCAAATAGCTAAGAATCATTACAGTTTCTTAGCTACTGCTTCTATTTTCAAACTCACGGTCTTCCTCAGGAGATATCTGCTCAGTCTATAAGGCAGTTTTGTAAAGCAACTCAATGCTACTAAAACCTCTCTTTTCTGCCTAGATCTTTAAATTGGATCTGAACAAATATCAGAGTTCACACAATCTCCTCTGGAGCTTGTAATTTTACAGTATCACAAAGTAAGCTCCTTATTAGGTAGTATAAATCTGATGCTTTTGAGATGATTCATTTTCCTTTTCTTTCAGTCTATAAAAATGAACCAATGTTTACTAAGTTATTTTTAACTATTTGCACATATAGTTAAGAAATGTCTGTTGAATGAAATCTTAGAAACCAAGTGTTATGTTTTCTTTTAAACAAATATTATTTGTTTTAAAATTGGGGGCAAGAGTGAGATAATAGAAAGAGCACTGACTAATGGGGAGTTTGGAAACTTCTATTCTCAGTTGGATTCCTTAATTCTTTGTACATATTACAAATGATTCTTTCTTTGAGTTTTCTAGCTTCCCTCTCTCACTCTAAAAAATATAATGTAAAGCAGGGGTTTTCAAATGGTGTTATGTAGAGCAGGGAGGTTTCTCAGGAGCTGAAGTAGTGTTAGGGGTAGAGGGGAACAAGGAGGAAGAAAAGGACAGTATTTCCTCTCCCTTAACTCGAATAACTCTGCTTTTATCTGGGATTTTCCTATATTTTAAATTGAAAAAGTAGTTTTTCCTGCTAAAAACAAAGTTGGAAAATGACCTAGATGCTTCTGAGTTAAGTACTTATTTAAGTTAAAATGTACATTTGTAGATAGAACTCAATCTCCAGGTAAGCCTAGCACAGTTCAAAGTCCTTAAATAGCCTCTCTCAACATACCTAACTATTTATGTGGTCTTGGCACAAATTCCAAACAAAAGATGAAACTACTGGGACCATGTGAAGACATGTCACCTCCTCATGTCAGTCTTTTCTATTCCCACAGTCACCCCATAGTTCATTAAGATACTTAATCTTCTCCCATGTTTTCATGATAATTCATTTTTCTGTTTTTTCTCCTACTTATAGTCAAAGTAGAGTTAGGCTGATCTAAATTTAAACCCTGGAGCCAACACTTATCAAATGTGTGTGTGACCTTGGGCTAATGAGATAATCACAATAAACTTCAGATTGCTTATCTCTCACGTGTATATAATCACTTTACCTTGGTTTCAAGGATTATATAAAGTATATGAGCACCTTCTATATTGCCTTGCACATAATTGTGCTCTTCCCCTAAAGATTGTTCTTATTCCTGTTTTGTGTGCTTTCCTTGAGTTATGATATCATATCCTCTCATTGTATCTTTAGCCTCAATTCTAAAACTATCTGTTCCAAACTCATACTGTGGGATATTTCCCATTAGGTGCTCACTAGCATCTCAGGATAAACATGTTCCAAAGTGATATTTCTCACATTCCCTAATTTTAAGCATATCTGTTCCTCTGTCTTACTATTCGGTAACTTGTTCATGCAATCTAAGATTCACCTTCTGTTCCTCCTCTGATAACCTGAAAGGTTCTATATATTCCATCTGAGGGTTTCTTAAAGCTGTCACCTCCTTTCTAATTGCATTAATACTACCTCAGATTCTTTATACTTTACTACTGGAATTAATATCCTGTTATTTGCTTCCAACTCTTATAAACTCTCCACTGCTGCCCTCAAGCAGAACAATGACCATGTTTTCTTACCCACCAGCTCAAAAAGCCTTCGATGGCTTCTCAAAGGTTACTGAATGAAGTCAAGATATCAGCCACACATTCAAGATGCTCTCATTTGAACCTGAACTATTCTTTCATCCTTTTCCTCTACTATTTATGGTTATTTAAGTTAGACTATGTACAATCCCATATATGGCTCACACTTTCTTGCATCTATGCCACTGCTCACACTGTTCCTTCCAGGGGTAATGCCCTGCTCTATGTCAGTCAAAATCCTTCACAGGCTATGTTACAAAAGCCAGCTCAAAACCCATGAACTTCTCAATGAAGTTTCTCTGTTCCCCTGATCCAGAAATCATCTTTCCCCCCTCCCAATTCCCATATCACTTGGTATTAGTCTCATAAAATTAATCATTTTTTCTTCCTTGAGTTATAATTATTTTTTGAATTTTATTTCCTCTAAAAGATTGCTAAGTATGATCATGTCTGTTTAATTTCCCTGTCCTCTAAAGCCCTAGCACAGGGCCTGGCTTCTAAGTAGGAGATTGGCGAAAATGTGAACTTGAAAAAAGAATGAAGACCAGCCCAAGTAGGTAAGTTTATTAAGAATATCAGCCCAAGAAAATCTTTCGGAAAAACACATTACAAGATGTCTCCTGCTGATAACTTCATCAAGACAATTTTTATAAAGAACACAAACACTTTATCTGGTGATGTTTAAAATCAGCTCTGGGATCTGTACATCTCTCAATTAAAATCAATCCAAAGACACATTTCCCTTAGCTGTTCCACTTCATTTGATACAAATGTGGTAGCAATAAAGGAGGGAGTATCTATGACAAACATAATCCAAAACCTAAAATGTGAGAGTTTTCAGGCCCCACATGTCACTTCTCTGCTGGGGAGTCTATGGTCCTCTATTCTACTTCACAGCAGAAGGCAGAATATTTCTAATGCTACCAACAAGCTGTGGAAGATTAAGTCACTTCAGTATGACTTAATCCCATACGTCCCCAGGAAACTCTAGGTTTAAGACTAAAATGGGAACATGCCTGAATCATAGTGCTAACTGGAGTTGTGAAGTGATTTTCTCACATCATATGGGGTTTTACTGGGTCTAAAGGAGAGTCACAGAGGGACCAGGCTGAACTAAATTAAACTAAGCCCAAGCAAAAAGAATCACTTTCAGAATTGGCTTCCACTTCTACCAGGAATGTCTAGGCTGAGCCATCCTGGATATTGGATGGGTTCTTAGGGTTACTTCATTTTTGGAAATTACAGAATTTTACAATTGGAAAGGTACTGGCAGATATATAGGCCATCCTCACACCCAGAGCCGTTATTTCTGTGTTTAGCAGCCCTGGCCACCTTGCTTAAATACTTCCAGTGAAGAAGAAATCACTCTCTCTCATAATGGCCTCTATACTTTCAGATAGCTCTATTTATAAATTCCTTTATTCATTAAATTTCTCCTGACTCCTATAAGTCCTGCAGGCAAGCAAGAACCAATAGTAGGACCCACCTAAGTTCTAGCTTTATCTCTCTCCAGCTGGTGAGCACTGAGATGAACGAGCACACAGTCCTTGAGTGTAACACTTAACATAGTATCTTCCACCTATCATCACCTATCATCACCTTCCATCATGTGGTAATGTGGTCGCTGCACTAGGTGCTGTGCGCTAGGGTCCTGAGCCCTAATATCTGGCTGATCCACCCACCTACTAATGAGCAGCATCCAATAAAATGAATTATGAGCACTTTACTTGTTTCTTAGCACAGATCTAGGACATCTTAGCTTTGCTGCTTGCCCAAATTCTTAAAAGTACTCCACTCCAATCTTATCCAGCCTCAAACCTTTCTAGGGATTTCAATTCTCCAATTTATCTCTCAGAGATTTCTAATAACCTTACTGACATTTAATCTACATATTTTAATTTAAGTCTAACAAATCCAAATCACGTGCTAGCCCAATTCTGTCTAAAGCAAGGGTAACAGTTCTGCTCACTGCAGTTCTGACAATAGATTGAGCAGGTGGGCACAATTATTCATTCTTACAGGAGTTCTCAGTAACTCCAATCTAACAGAGAATCCTGCACTCTCTGAATTTCAGTAAATACTAATGGACTTCTAAGTCATGCTTAGTGGTCAGCTGTATGGTTGATCTCAGGAAGTTGAGTGGTGCTTGATAGGGAGGCTACAGGGCTCAAAAGAGGTATATATAGAATTTGGGAACCTGATTTCAAACATACCCACCCATGCATGCCCTTGAAAGAAAGTTAACAATAATAAACATTCATGTTTAATCATCTATGAAAATATTGCTTGAAGTTATCTGCTTAAGAGATGACTTATAAATGTGTTGATAAGATTAAAGTACAGCCTATATAAATTTTAGCATAGGGCTTAGGGTTCTTCTCTAGAAAAGAAGGCATGAAGTTAAAATAGAACTAACCTAAGAGAAGCTCTGCTCTTTAAAACTAACATGTTAGTCATGAGAGAATGAAGGAATGACAGTTTTAGAACAGAAAATATACAGATGATGTATTATAGAACTGTATCCTTAAAACCTATGTAACTTTATTAACCAATGTCACACCAATAAATTTAATATTAAAAAAATTATATAAAAAAAGAAAATACAGAACATTTTTTAGTGTTTCAAACATTGCCTAGGAAGAAATTTCTTTGATTATAATGACTATCAGAATTATTTGGAAAGAGATATCTCTAGGACAGTTTAACAGACTATCGGAATACCATATCTCAATGTATATGCCACATAAAAACATCTAATTCTCTTTGCTGCAATTCTGGGATCTCTGGGTAGAGCTGGCCACTAGAATGCAATGCTCTAAACATTATTAGATTTGCCATGGCAAATGTGTAAACTAACTGTCTTGTTGAAAAATTATTCTTTCCAGAATAAAAAGAGTGAATTGATACCCTGGGACCAGGTAACTTCTAGGACAAGCTGTAAACTGTATTTTTGAATGTGTAAATCTTGGATTGGTATGCCCACATCAACATATAGATTTGAGAGGTCCCTCCTTAGCAGTCTGTTGTCCCAGTCTCACTCCCTTGCTTCTTTTCGACAATACTGTATTTTGTAAAACTTGATGACTAGAGATTCATGAGATCCTAAGATTTTAACTCAGCTTTGTTAAGACTATTCTGAGTCTCAGTCTTCTCATGGGCACATGAGAAGTTTGGACAAGATCATTTCTACTGCTCCTACCAGTCTTAGAATTATTCTATGACTCTAGAAATTATTAGAAATAACAAAATTTCAGTAAGGTGCCTAGTTACAATATAAATTTACAACTAAATAGCCTTTCTAGATACTTATAATAACTAGTTAGAAAAATATGAAAAAAGTACCATTTAAATAACAACAAAATTTAAAATATCTAGGAATAAGTTTAATAATAAATGTATAGATCTACATGAAAAGCCACAGAATTTTACTGAGGGCCACAGAAGAAAACCTGAATAGAGAAATATCATGTTCCTGGATAGGGACACTCAATGTGGCAAAAATATAAACTATCCCTGAGATTAATCTACAAATAATGCAATCACTATCAAATGAAAATTTTTGAACTTGAATAAACAATTTAAAAATGTAACTGTAAAGGGAGCACTCATTCACTACCTGTTCCAAAGAGGGTTTTCTAGAGGAGGTGAAATTTCATGAGTCTTTTGAATAAAGGGAAACACCAATACACATTTCGAGGGAAAACAAACAAACAAACAAACATAACTTACATCACCAAGCTTGGTATATATGTGTAGTACTGTAAAATGGACATTATCAGATTTAATATTTGTATAACTTCAACTTTCAAGAGCAACTTTGAAAGCTCACACTATAGAGTGATTTTACTGAAGCATAAATCTGAATTGGGTGCCTCTGTGAAGTTAGTTTGCAGTAGTCACTGAGCAGTGGATGAACCAGATGACTATCTAGAATTTGCATCTTGGAGGCTTTTTTTTTTTTTGGTCTACTTGCTATCATTTATATAGTAACTTTCATTTCAGATCCAGAGCTTACCTTTTTATTATATTTTATTTTAAATTATTTCTTTTTATTAAATTACATTTTATTCTATGAGAAATTATATGCTACAATGATATTCACCAACTTAATCATTCATTAATGGGGACACACACAAATACACACACCATGGTTGGTTGGTCAAAAGGCTCTGAAGAAACAGAGGAAGAGCATGACAAGTTGAAAGTGGAGACAAAAGTGGCTAGGGATGAATAATCAAGGATCAAGAAAAAAGCAGAGACTGGTGAAGAAGAAAGAAAGAGACTGCAGAAACTTGTAGAAATTTAAATGAAATGAGTAAGGTTATAGAGAGGTTCTTTTAACAAATGTGTCAAATATTTTATTAAGGGCTGGGGAATGTAAAATCAGACATTATCCCTAAGACTGCCTTGAAGAAACTCATTGTCTAGTAAGGGAGACACAGGAGTAAATAATTACTATACCATGTGGTTGGTAGTATGACAGAGGTAAGGACAGGGTATCATGGAAGTGCAAAAGAAGAGCATCTAAACCAGATTGCAGGGAGCAGGTAAGGTCCTGGAGTAGATCCTGGGCATGAGTCTTAAAGTATTAATATAAGTCAGTTTAGTGAATATGGTAAATAGAGTTTCCTGGGCAGGGGTGAGTCACAACATATGAAAGGGCACAGAGTGGCGTACACTGTAGAATATCACTGGGTACTTCAGAAGCTAAGTTAACATGATCAGACTTCTGATTTAGAAAGACAGAGCATCGCTGTGGTGTCTAGCTTGACTGATGGCCAGGAAACGTGTTAAGATGCTACTAATATAATCCAGAGGAAAAATAATAAATAAATTAAGGCATTGGCAATGGGTATGCAGAGAATGGGTTTACACTTGACAGTTCTATAAGAGGTAAAATCAACAAGTAGAAATTATCTTGGTGAACTCACTAAAGTTCTGGATCTGGACTTCAGTTTTTAGGTTCAGAAACTGTTCATTGAGAATGAACCCATAATTCGAATTAACATTAATAAAGTTTCTGAGGCTGATGTAAAACCAGAATGGCAAGTGATTATTTGCAGTGAAATATACTAACCATCACAGTGATTATAATATTTGCTTTGGCACATTCATTTTCTTCTTATAGAAAGATATTTGAGAAACCAATCATAATCATAAGGTTGCTTGATCAACAAGGAATTAGAGATAGGGAAATTAAATTGTGTGTCAAATACTTAAGAGCATCAGATCACAATGGGGAAATAGAAATGTTCAAATTTGTGAGTTAAAGTCACTCCCTAGGACAGTAGATACTTGGATAGGCATAAGCAAAGTATGTTTCTCACTCTCCTGTTTCGATGTTGCCTTTGCTAACTGATAGCACTTCCATGAAAATTCTTTAGATAAATATCTTAAGTCAAGCCTTAATCTGTCCAGTCTTTCTTATAAAGGTGATTTTGAACCAATACTCACAATGAATAGCTTTACCTTGTTCTGTGTTAATGTCACAATTTAATTTTCAGTCGTAAATCGAATTTTTCTTATTTCTAAGATCTTAGAGAAGATCTTAGAGAAGAGGGTGGAGAAACAACTGACCTCTCAGTCACCATTTTTACTTCCTATAAATTCCATGTGAAAGATGAAAAAGACAATGAGAAAGAGAGGGAAATAGGTAGAATCCAAACAAAATATGGTTTTACAAAAAGAAGGCTGAAAACATAGGCTGAATACATACATTTTCATAATTTAAACAAATCAAATCCTGACATATTTTATCATCTAACCATCTGAAGAGAAACACTGAAAATTGTCTTTGGGACATCATTTAGGCAGAATCCTTTCAGAATATACCTTATTTACACTAATACATCTACCATTTATTGAACACCCACAGTGTCCCAGGTACTATGGGAAAAGTGGAAATTACCAACACATAATCGCCACCCTTAAGGAGCTCACTATTTCGAAGGGCACATAAGAAGTAATTACAAACCAGTGGGATAAGTGGGATAATAGAAGTAGCTTCAGGTGGAGCACAGAGGAAACAGTAATCACTTCTGTTGGGAACAGGCAGGGTGGGGAGGATAAAGAGTTATGTCACCAAGGACATAACTCCTGTGGCTGACTCATTATTACCAACATTAAACTTGGCAATTGGCTTATTTGAAAGATTTAACTGAATGGATACCTGTCACATAGCAGAAGGCTCTAAACGATAACTTCTAAACTTGGTCAGAAACACCTCAAACTGTTCTAGCTATTTCTAAAATAAGGAAGGAATCCTAAAAATTAAATCCATTTAAATTCACTTTTTGGTTTATTAAAAAACAACAGAAATAATAAGAATAGTGACATAGGACCATTTTAAGAAGTTTGGTAGGTGAGTAAGGGCTAATGTGTTATCAAAATCATTTATATCAGAATTGCAAAAATCATGAGAATCCCTGATTAAACTCTATTGTCTTGGTTTCCTACTTTAATCTTTTGTCTATTACATGTTCGTTTAAGACGTACCATGTGCATTTTGTAATATATATGTATATCAAATCATCGCATTGTACACTTTAAACTTATATAATGTTATATGTCAGTTATATCCCAATAAAGCTGAGGACAAAAAAGAACCTATCATGTACATGTTACAATAAAATGCAGAAATTAATAAGACTGTGAATGGAGAAGAGAATAAAATCTAGTGGGACAAACAGATATAATGCAAATGATAAATGTCTTAAGAGGACTTGGGGGAGGGGGTAGTAAACAAGTGCCAGGATAGAACACAGGTAGTCTGACTCCAGAGCCTGTGCTTTTAACCACTGTAGAACAATTAACATAAAAATGTATACCAACAACTAAGCGATTATCAGGAGTAACAGGGAAATGTAAGGAGAAAAACTATGAGAAATAAGATATGAAGAGAGAAGGGGAGTCCTCTTCCATTGTGTTCTCTAAAGTGTAGTCACCTTGTATTACAGTAAAGCCTTACTCATAAAGTTCATATTTGACAGATAGCCAAGGTAGACAGCATTGACTCTATGCACTAGAGTTAAGTATTTTACTTACAGAAGAGCTTCTTAAGCCCTCTCTCAGAATCTATTTTTTACTCCTCTTTTACACATAATTCTAATAAGGATATTAACAGGTTTACAACTCCAAAGATAACAAGGAGCAATGAATTAGAAGGATTCAAGGGGGGTAAAACAGACAGACATAACAAGAGCAAGAAGTAATAATGAAGAGAGAAAATGATACAAAATAAAACGTAAGAATTCAAATATCACCAGTGTCATATTTTAAAATATATCCACAAATTCTTTGATACTCCTTCCTTCAAGAAATGGAGCTTGAGCATGGGCTAGACTTAGTGACACCTGTAACAAAGAGACTATGGTGGTTATGTGACTTTAAGACATCATACAAAGTATTGCTGCTTCCTCCTTGCTCTCTTATATCCTTGTTCCAGGAGAAGAGAGTTTCCATGTCATGAAGATGTTCAAGGAGCCTATGGAAAGATTCATGTGGTGAGGAATTGTGGCCTCCTCCCAACAGCCATGTGAGTGAGTCATCGTGGAAGGGGGTCTTCCGGCACTAGCTTTCAGATGACTACAACCCCTGACAAAAACCTCATGAGAGATATCAAGTCAGAACCACTCAGCTAAACTGTTCCTGGATTCCTAACCCTCACAAACTATGAAGTAATTAATGCATGTTATTTTAAGCTGCTAGGTTTTAAAGTATTTTGTTACACAGCAATAGATAATACAAGCAAGGAGGGGGCTAGTCAACATAGTAATAAATGCCCTACATAATTCAACAGCTCTAGAAGGCACTAGAAATAAGAGTGCCATAATGTATAACATTAAGTGATCACATTAAAGGTTAAAATTTAAGTATATTTTAATTAAGAAAGCAAGAAAACATCTAATAAGCTTTAAAAAGTGTTTTATCTGAAATTATTAAAATAAAAATACTGCTGATTAGAAGGTAAATTTTGTTACCTGAAAAATCATTTGCTTCTCAATGATGTTTATGCAGTTTTGTGCTCTTGGCATTCTACTCTTTAGGAATTTTAACTCTGTTAATCTACACACTGGAAGGATAGGAATGGTATTTTATCTCCCTTTGGATCCCTTCCAAAAAGCCTATAAGTCTGTATTAATGTGTTAATATATAAATATATACTAAGCATCTAAGCATCTTCTTTTGTGCCAGTCATTGTAGCACCTGGCATACATCAGTGAACAAAACAAAGAGTTCTGTCCTTGTGCAGCTTACATTTGACAAATAAAGGCAGACAATAAACAATAAAATAATACACAAAGTAATTATAAAGTATGTTGGAAAGTGACAAATGCTGTGGAAAAATGGAAAAAGGATAGTAAATTAAGAGTATCAGGAGTATGAGAGTGAGAGGAGGTGGTAGGGTGATCAAGGCAGACCTTATGGAAAAGTTGGGATTGAGCAAAAACTTGAAAAAGAGAGTTAGCCACAGGCCCATCTGGAGGAAGAGTGTTTCAATCAAAGGAATAAACACTATAAAAACTCTAAGGAACAGCAAGAAGGCCAGAGCAGCTAGAGCAGAGAGGTAAGGAGCAGAGTAGAAGCAGAGTTTGGGATGGGTAGGTGCAGAGTCTATAGGGCCTAAAAGGACCTTGGCTTTTACTCTGAGTGAAAATGGGAGTCACTGTTTTCCATTCAAGAAGATGCTTATATTTTGTCATTTATTCAGGCCATCTTTTTATCCATCAATAAAGTCTTGTAGTTTTCTTCATATAGGTTTTGTGCATTTCTTTTTATGTTTATTATTAGATATTTTAAGTTGCTAATGTGACTAGAATCTTTCTTCCATTATATTTTCTAACTGGTAATTGCTATTAAGAAAACTATCAATTTTTGTATATTATTATAAATCTGGAGATCTCTTAATATTCATAAGGAGGTTATCAGCTTTACATGAGCTTGGGTGATTAATGATTCTACCCTGTGCCCTTAACAGCTCTCTCCTCATATACTGTTGCCTTAAAAGGCTCTTAAAATGTACCATAGTCTTAGGGTATCTTTCTAGGTCTTATGTTCAAAATATGCTCCACTGTACCCATTAAGATGGCTACTATTAAAAAACAAAACAAACAAGCAACAACAACAAAAAAACAACAGAACATAAGTGTTGGCAAAGATATGGAGAAATTAGAACATTTGTGCACTGTTGGTAAAAATATAAAATGATGCAGCTCTTTTGGAAAACAGTATGGTGGTTTCTCTAAAAATTAAAAAATAATTACCATATAATCCAGCAATTCCAGTTCTGGGTATATATCCAAAATAACTGAAAGCAAGGACTTTAAGACATAACTGTACACCCATGTTCATGGCAGCATTATTCACAAAAAGCCAAGGAATGAAAGCAACCCAAATGTCTGTTTCAGATGAATGAATCAACAAAATATGGTATACACATAAAATGGAAGGAAATTATGACACATGCTACAACATAGATAAACCTTAAAGACACTCAGTGAAATAAGACAGTCACAGAAAAATAAATACTGTATGATTCTACTTAATGTGTGGCATCTAGAGTAGTCAAATTCATAGTGACAGAAAGAAGAATGGTGGTTGCCAGGGCCTGGGGGTGGGGGAGTGGCAAGTTATTGTTAATCGGTACAGAATTTCCATTTTGTAAGATGAAGAGTTCTGAAGATGGATAGGGGTGATGGTTGCCCAAGAATGTGAATGTATTTAATGTCACTAAACTGTATACTTAAAAATGGTTAAGATGGAATGTTATGTGTATTTTACTACATACAGTTAAATTAAAAAAAAAAATCTGTTCCATCAATAATTTTCTGTTGCCAGTCTTTCGATTCTGTGAGGCCCAGTTTTAGTGCTTTGAACTTAACCTTTCTGACAGACCTTTGTTTCCACCTATAACTCCCTCAATCCCTCAACATTCACCTGTAACTCCTTGAATCTCCAACATTCACCTTTACCCAAACTATGGTTCACTTTTTCTTGGAGCTCACTTTTTCAAAGCCAATCCTGGCCCCCAGAGTTTGGGCCAATGCTTTCTTCTGAAGAAAGATTTGAGAAATAAAACACACAATTCTAGAATACAGACTCTCTGTACTCCAGGTAAAACGCTGAACTTAATGCTGTTCAATATATATATAAAGCTTGAGAAACAATATTTATAAATAATTGCTTGAAGGATTTACAGTTTATCCACTTCTTGGGATCAGTTTGTTTGCTTGCTTATTTTTTTTTTCTAAATCAAGGCTTAATAGATGAGCTCCAGAAACTATGTGAACTTCTTGAAAATGTCTATAAAAACCTGTGCATTTTTTTCTGGGGAGAAGTCATAAGCTTTTAAAAGAGTCTCAGTATACTCTGTTATCAAAAAAAGAGTTAATAATATTCTTCTATATTCTCTAAAGTTTGTTCTTCCTTGGACTGAGACAGATCATGAAAGTCTTGTCTCAACTGCATTGTTCTGCCTCAAACTCAGAATAGCTTTTACTAAACAATACTTTGGCACTATGCCAACAGCCTACGTTGAAGGACATTAAAGGAAACAAGTTCAGCCCTAAAAACAGGTTTTAGGGAACTACCACAGATTTCTATAAAGACAAAGAGAGCAAGACAAAGATGAGCATAGATCTGTCTGGATATCTCAAGATCTTAAGTTAATGTCTATGAAGGCAGAAATGTGCTGATACCATCACGAGACAAGAATAGATTATGAACAAGGCCAAAGAGAATTAAATTCCATGTGGAATAATTAGTCAAGTCAAACACCAGCACCTTCTAGGTCCATCCTTCATAAACTCAAGCAGAATGCAGACATTAATGGCAATATTTGGATAAGTACATATAATATCTTACATATATATTAGGTATATGTAAGTTAAAAAGAGATTCAAACTACATTAGGAATGACGTGAAATTTTTAACAATTCTCCCTTCTTAATCTCAAATCATTATTTTATATAACCCTTACATTCCTCTATTTAGCTAAAATCCATACTTCCTGCAAAGCTAAACTTTCAAAATTCTAACAACGAATGTTGTTCAAGTGCAACTGATTTTGTTTCACTAAACCAAAAACAACTTCTTCCTCCTCCTCACACACACACTCTTTCGAAGTCCCATAGCTCTTTTATTGTTTTCCAGATTATTTAAAGCATGGCCACAAAGAACTATAACAGAAGGTTTTCCCTTTGTTGGAGAGAACCCTCCCATACAAAAATCAACAGTCACTTGGTTGAAATTATGTGGAAAGTTTTAGTTCTAGGCCTTGTTAAAAGCCCAAGCTTTCACCAAAATAATCACAGCAGAAAGTGACTGATAGTACTGAGACAAATTTTGATACTAAAGATGCAAAGAAGTGTATGGTCTGGGATTGGAGAAATGGGTTATTAAGTGAGCTCTCTACAGGAAGGAAAACAAATTCAGCAAAACTCTTTTGATCATCTTAAGCTCACAAGGAAAAAGGAGGTATGTCAGTAGGAGTGTTCAAATCATAATTTATCTTGCTGTAATATCAATAATTCCAATTAAATAAATTAGCCCAGTAAAAGTCTCTGTTGGACTTTTCCTATTTCCCCATGAAAGTTCACAGATGAGAAACAATCTCTCATCTTTGGCTTTTGCTAAAGACACTTCTACCATGGTTATCATAGCACATCTTTGGCTTTCTGTTTTAAACACCTTCAAAATTAAATCACTCACCTGTTTGCCTCAAGTCTTCAGGTAAAACATTCCTCTCATTGCCTTTTAAAAAAGCACTCAAACATTACTCTCAAATGTGAATTAATACCATCAGTGGTTATAACCAGATTTTCTATAATAACCTCAAGTTCAACTTTATAACTTTTATTTCCTCCCACCTTTGCAGCAAAAGTAGTCTCAATCCACATCAAGTCTGAGTCCTGCACTAAGAAGCTTCTAGGAGACCCAAAATTGTAAGAAGCTTCTTGGTGGGCTTCAGTTCAATCCTTTATGAATGCTCTGAGAGCACAAGCGGTCAATTTCTTGGCTTTGTGGTTGAAACATAGTACCGTGCAGTACTAAACAAAAACCATTATTAATTGTTAAACTTTGGGTATCTCAGCAGATAAGAGCTGAGAGCACTTACCTGAAATAAAAGGTTTTATGTATTTCATCTCAGAGAAACACCACCTAAGAATAAAACAAAGACTCCTTGTCAGTCCAGGCCCTGCTGGTTAAATAGTGCCTACCATTTATCAAAATTTACTGTATGCTGGATACTTTACTACATGCTTTACATAGATCATCTTGTTTTCACTAAAACCTGGGCCTAGAAAGAGGGCATTATTCTTTTTGATAGGTGAAAAGCCTGAGGCGTAAGTTAAGTGACTTGCTCAGGATCACACGATCAGAAGTAGTATAGAACAGTATAGATTTGAATCCCTGCTTGCCTGACTACTCAACCACTACTCTGTATCATTTCTACTATAGACACATATGAAGAGATTGTGAAGTGGGTTTCTAGGGCAGTTACTGAGAACTGTGATCGAATATCATGGGTCAGGAGTGAATTTAAAGCCTTAAATGTCCAGAATCTCCTCTTCAGTAGGTCTGGCATGGAGCTCAGGGGGAAATCCACTAATCTGCTGTGTCTCAACATTTCAACACCTCTGATTTACTTTTGAGCCATGACCTCTTAGAGCAATATTTCCCAAAAGTGCGGTCCATGGATCAATTGTTTCAAAAACATGAAAAGTCCTTATGGAAAACAGACATCTCACCCTTACCCTGGATGTATTGGATCAGACTATCTGGGAAGGGTGGCAACAAGAAACCAGGAGATTCTTTTGCCTGCTAAATTTTGGACTACTCATCACCTTGAGGCAAAAGAGCTAGGGTAATCAGAAGAAAGTAAATGGAAAGCTAGCCTCCATAAAAATCAGTCTGACACTGAGATTGGTGTTGCAAGAAGGCATATGATCATAACATTGTTGTGAACCTGGAAAAGATTTTGAAAATTGTCTATTCCAATGGCTTTCTAACAGTGCTCCATGAAGCATGAGTTCTAAAATGAAATATGAAAAAAGGGATTAGCAGTTGGAGCTTAACCTCCTAAAATCATGACTGCAGAAACTCCACTGGCATATATTTTGTAACCCGGATTTTTGTGTAAGATTTTACTTGAATGGCTTTTCATATTTATAAAAACAAAACTTTGGATGTATACAAGGGATTAAAAAAATCTCAAGGCCCAGCATGCATCCCAGACCAATTAAATCAAACTTAAGGGAGTAGGCTTCAGGCATCAGTATTTTTTGGTACCAGGTTATTTTGATGTGTAGCCAAGGCTGGGAACCACTGCAACAGTCTGATCTGTGTTTCCTCATGTGAGATAAAAGGAGACTAAGACCAAAAGAATTTAAAGGAAATCTAGACTAGAATCAGGATTTCTTAACTTCTAGCTCACTATACTGAATTGTTCTCTCTCCATGATCCAAAAGGAACAAATCATTTCCCTAAGGTATAGAGCATCTGAATCAAATTATTATGTAACTTCATATTTACAGAGCTCTCTGGACTTTTTAAAAGAGTACTTCATATATATTCTCTTTAGATTCTTATAAAGATACTGGAAAGTAAGCAGGGCAAAACTTATTAGATTTGTTTTAGAGATAAGGAAATCAGTGGTTTAGAGGTAGTTCCAGAATTAAAATCTTTATCTTCTATCTTCTGGATTAAGTAAATTAAATTTGACAAGTGTTTTATTGAGTGGCTAATATGTGTTAGTTGTTAAAATATTGTCAAAGATGCAAAACTAAATAAGACATCATCCGTGCCCTCAATTAGTGTACTATATTCTTAGTAAGACAATTAAAATACTGCTTGGCTTATCCCTTGGACTAGCAGAAGCTGAAACCTTCCTTGACTGGCCCTGATGACCAGGTTCAATTCTCTTCAAATTCAGTCTGTGGCTTCTAATTTCTTCCTGACTATGGCTACTATTCTAGGGAACTCAAAGGATTTGTATATAGTTACTGCATCTTTAGGCAAGGCCATAGCTGAAGAACCCTTGGTGGGGTTAGAGAAGAAGGAAGGGTACAATTTCAGTGAGGTTCATTTCATACTCTCCAAAGCCAAGGATGTGACTCAGCAGAAGACTAGATGATTCCAAAACAAAGGATTGGATGAGTAAAAAAGGGTATTCACAGAAATAATTATTTCCTTTTCACAGCATTTTAATAACTGGACAGTTTAGAATTTATGTTGTTGAAAGTAACGACTTCACCAAAGGGGAAAATAAAATGTAGAAAATAATATTTGTATATAATTCAGAGTTGTGGAGATCACAGATGGACAAGAATGTTCCAAGGCAACTTCTTCCTGAGAAATTAATTCATTAGACATTGCAAAACATTGCCATCCAGATTTTATTATATAAAAGATAATGAGGACCAGGAACCCATGTTTTATTTATGGACTGAAAAAATTAGCCAGGAATAATCTAGCACAGTTGTTCTCAAACTTCAGTATACATCAGAATCACCTGAAAGGCTAGGTCCCACCCAGAGTTTCTCATTCAGCAGACCTGTGGTGGGGCCCAAAAATTTGCATTTCTTACAATTTCAGGTGATGCTAATGCTGTTGATTCAGGTCCCATACTTTGAGAACTGCTGGTATCATAAACTCCACAAGATATACACATATCTGTTGACTGACAATTTAGTTAACTCTTTATTATTTACTTTATAATGATACCTTCTCCACCAACCTAATGGCCAAAAATAAAACCAAATCAGAAAAAATGTTATGGCTAGTAACCTAAGGAGACAATCTGTTTAAGAGGATGAATGAATTTGTGAAATATGTGCTTGAGTGTTTGGAAGAAGCAACCAAGTGAGGTACATCCAACATGTAGGAAAAAACATTGTCCTTTAAGAGCCTTTACCAATCTGGAGACAGACATGAATTTTGTTTCTTGTACTCAGAACGCCCTTTAGACCTCTCTATACCTCAAATGTTATCCAGTGTTCCATCCTCATTCTTTCCTTCTCACTAATCACTTTCTCTGGGTTTTCTTAACCACCCCCAGGGCTTCATTTACTATATATATCAGTGGTTAGTAACTTTGTTCAGGTTAAGAAATTCCTTTTAGAATTTAATGAATGCTACATAAAAAGTAAACATATACAATTATACGTATACATTTTACACTCAATTCAAGACAATCAGAGAGTCTCACTCAAATGCACAGGCCCCAGGTTAAGAGCTCTCTATCTGTATGCTAATGATCAAAATCTGTATGTTAAACCTAAATTTTTTTATCCTGGGCTTCACATTCAAATATCTACTTAACTTCTATATTTGGATAGCACACACAAGCCTCAAAATGGACACGTACTGAGGAGTGACTGCTTAATGGGGATGGGTTTTCCTTTTGGGATGATGAAAAAGTTTCAGAACTCGACAGTGATGGCTGCACAACATTGTGGATATACTCAATGTCACTAAAATGTCCACCGTAAAATGGTAAAACAGTAAAGTTTACATGTATATTTTACCACAACAAAAAATAATCTACATTTACAGAACTGAAATCATCACTTCTATTCTCCATCTCTCACATCGCCAAAATCTGTGCTTTCTTTTATATTTCCTGCCTTTGAATATCAGTTACTAGTCCTACCATCTACCTAGTCGCCCATGCCAGAAAAGAATCATTTTTGACAATGCTTTTTCACTCTCTCACTTTAGTGAATCATGAAGTTCTATACATGCTCCCTCATTAATAGAGTTAATTTGGAATAGTCATCTACTCTCTATCCCTAAAGTTTCTCGCTAAGTTCAAGCCTTGATCTTTAGCCTTCTTGTTTCGTTTTATACCTCTCCACCCTCCACCCTAACCCCACTCTAAATGACTCTTCATTATTATCTAGCCAGAGTGATCTTTCTAAAATGTTATCTTTTTGTTACTTTTTTTTTTTTTTAACTTAAATACCTACCACTTCTTTCGGGGTAAAGTCTAAATTCCCCTTTGTGACCTGGCCTCTGCTTACTCTTCTTGTCTTATCACTCACCATCCTTCTGCTCAAAGCTAACTATCCAGTAAGTATAAACTACCTGCAATTTCTAGCACACTTCTTTAATTTTTTTATTGCAAGAGCACATATTAATTCCAAATGCCAACAACTCCATTTCTCTCTGTTTGGACCTGATTAGGTTCTACTGGGTAAGACTCAGTTTATATCATCTTCCTCAGGATGTCTTTTCAGATGCCCCAAGGATGAGTTAGGTGTCCTTACTATGAGCTCCCGTAGTACATTCTACATTCACTTATATCTTAACATTTATACCTTAAATTGAAATCGTCTGTCTCCTTCATAAGAACACATTGTCTTCGAGGGTAGAGACTATATATACCAGTGCATCTCCAGTGCTTAAAACAGTGCCTAGCATGTGATATGTTCTACATAAATATTTTTGAATGAACAAAAAAGTGATCTGAGTAAATGATAGGAACTCCGATGTCAGAAGTCACACAATTCTGGACAACTTTTCAATAACTTCCTACCTTACTCCTGTTAAAAGTCAAAGTAATTACAATGGGCTATAGGACCCTATGTGTTCTAACTTCATTTTCTACTATTCTACCCTTTATTCACTCTATTCCAGCCACACTGAGACCTTGACTGGAAAAGCTATTTCAGCCAAAGAGTCATTTAGGCATGTAGAGGAAGGAAGGAACTAAAATATACTGAACCTCCAGTATGTATCAGGCCCTGTGCCAGGTGCCTTCATGTGTCATATCACAGAATCCTCACAGTCAACCTGAGACAAAGACGTTACTACCCCCATTTCACAGCTAAGGAGACTAAGTCTTAGAGTAGATTTTGAACTTGAACAGAAGGAAAGAGTCCCTAACAGTGACTTTTCCTTCCTTAGATACTATGTGTGCTGGTTAATCTGTTTGCTATGTCTTCTCCTGACCAACTCCCTCAGCCCTGTTCTGGGAAGCCGACCTCTACGAACTAACTACATCACCCAGACTACTTTGCCCCTGAGCTTCTGTTTGGGTTTTACCAGTGGAAGATACTAGCTGGAGACTCGAAGGCAAGAGAAGAGAAAAGTTAGGGCACTTATTTCTCTGTCTCCTCTGCCTTGTCAAATTCTTACAGTGGCTGCTTAGCACTTATGGCCATAGCTCTTGTCAGGCAGTCTGGTCTCTCCAGATTGTAGCTCGGGTTGGGCTCTGGTAACAACACTCTCTCCCCTTTCCCATCAGGCAAAGGAGTGCTAAGGATTTGCCATTGTTGTGTTTCACTAATCCTTTCTAAATTAACACTCACCATACCTCTGTAAATAGCCTTTTGATTAAATTGTCTTCAGTTAACCCTTTGAATGCACCATTTTTCTGCATGGACTCTGACTGATACACTAGGAAAACAATAAATGACATATTCTCCTTTGCACTTCAATTCATTCAATTTCCAATATCTAAAATAATGTTTCCTTCCTTTCCTCTAATCCAAAGCTTTCCATCTTTCCAGATTTACCTCATCTTCCAGGAAGTCTCTCTAAATACTCCATTACTTACAGAGAAACTTGTAACCACTATCATGCTGAATCTAGTGTAACATTAGCATTCTTGCCTTGAAATTCTATGACTGTTCAGTTTTGCTAGTCTGACCATCCCTGCAGGGCAATGACTCCTTAAGGGTAGGGAACCTTAGCAATTAGACTCTCTAAATAAACATATTTTAGCCAGAAGGAACCTTAGAGTTTACCTTGTCTAACCTCATTTTACAGATGGGAAGGCTCCAGCTTACATAGGGAAAGAATCTCTCACAGCTATATAGTAGCAGATATCCATAATCTAGATTCTTCCTACTACTTCACCATGCTATTATACTGCACTACATACTTAGTAGGCACTCGATATGCTGATGATTCACTCCTAAATTTATATAGGGGTTTTTGTTTTGTTCAATGCTAAGCCCCTTGCCTAGATGAGTACCTGGCACAGAAGATGGGCTCAGAAAAATAAATATCTGTTGATACTGAACCCGAGACAAGGCAAGACAAATTCTCTGGAAGTTAATCAGAACTTAGAGGATTATTAATTATAATAATCCCTTATGCCAGTGGTCCTCAACCTTTTTGGTACCATGAACTGGTGATCCTATGAGAATCTAATGCCTGATAATCTGAGGTGGATCTGAGGTGGAGCTGAGGCAGTGATGCTAGTGCTGGGAAGCAGCTGCAAATACAGATGAAGCTTCCCTCACTAGACCACTGTTTACCTCCTGCTGTGCAGCCCGGTTCCTAACAGGTCACAGACCAGTACTGGTCTGCAGACCCAGAGTTAGGGATCCCTGCCTTATACAGAAAAATGTATAGTTCTCAACGTGCTTTCACTTTTAAATGAACCCATCTGATCACCCTGATGTAAACATTGTAGGAATTATTAGTCTATTTAATAGATATGAGAATGCAGCTTCTGAAAAATTAAAGGTCATGGTCCCTTAATTAGTATGAAGCAGAGCTGAGACCAATCTTCATGGTATTACACCGTCTCTACTACTCCATGTTGCTTCCTCAACTTTGCCTTTCTACTTCTAGGTATGGTAGGTTCATTCAGGGAGCTAACCCAAATATTCGCAATGAATTGATGGGTCATACATTTATGCTGAAAGAAGTAATTTTTGCTTCTTTAAAAATCTACTATGAACGGTCCTTCTGTTCTACTTCTGATTAGATACGACCTGATGAATATCTCCAACTCTTGACACTATGAGATCTGTTATTTCTCTCATAGAAGGTTAACATCTATGTGTTCTGGCATGAAAGAGACAGCACTTTTGACACATCACTTCCTAGGCTAACCAGAGCCACATCTTTTTACAACCAGGTGTTCAAAGAGAAACAATGCTTAGTCTTGGCCTGAACCCACCAGAGAGAAGTTGACACACTGGATCTCTTCAAGATCAAATGCACCAGGGAGCTATCTACATATATTTTGATTGAATTCGCTTATTTAAAAAACAAAACAAAACAAAACAAAAAACTCTTTAGTACAGATTTTACCCAGGTTTTAGCTACTGGAATGATCTCTGACCCAAAGCAGAGCATTTCAGAAAACAAAAGACAACCTAAACATATATCCAACTTCTTTGTATTCCAGTTTTCATTAAGAGCTCAACATATTGGTGCAGAAAGTACCCAAAGTCCTAGATCACAAAGTCAAATGCCTACCAGGTAGATATCAGGCAAATAATGTAAAGCTCAATACGTATAAGAAAATACGGAGTAAAGTCTATAATGAACTACAGTAAAACAATTTACCACTTGCTTCTCAGTTCTAACCACCTGCAACTTTGTGAGAATGTGAGCTAAGAGTTAACAGATCTTCCAATTTTTCAAAAAGCTGGAAATCTGCATTTTTAAAATATGAAATCTGGTTTTAAAAAGTTAGCTACTAATTCAAATCTGCAAGCTTGCTGCAAACCCCAAGCAGTAGCTAGCCAGAGTTTGACTTTTCTTTGTGGAGTAGGTCTCCTGCCCTATGAGACAGGAATGATGGCATATGTCCCACTTTCAAATCAAATATGGCATAAAATTTGTGGCTTCTCAGGGAATCTGGATAGTGCTGGAAAAGTGGACAAAACTCCCTAAACAGGAATATGCCTTAGCTGGGGACCTAGAAGTATCTGCTTTATGAGGTAATTGAAGTTATTTGTAAAATAAAGATCCCCTTTGCTAGGTATCTGGGCAGATATATCTTCTCTAGAGTATCTGGAAAACCTGTATACTTGAATATGGAAAGGAAAAGAGAACCTCGGAGAGTACTGGAAAAATAGTTTACAACTATGAGGATGGACAGCTACTGTAAAGTACACAGAGGTGTATGAAGGTCAGGTAGTATGTGGAGAGTGTCTCTCTTTAATGTTAGGAGGGAGAAAGCGGTAACCTCTCCTCCAGCGCCACCTGCGGGGGCCTTTCGCTCACCATCGCTGCGCAGCCGTCGACTCCCACGACCTCCATCTTAATGCACCTTTCTGCGCAGGCCCCGCGGAGCCCAGGTTCCAGCTCAGAGCACCGCCTCCAAACCACGCCCCTCCCCACAAGCCCGCCCCAGCCACGCCCCCTTTACACTTGGTTTATTAGGATTCCTGCAGTGGTTGCCTGGATTTGATGTACCTGAGCGCTCTCTCTATGCCGGTTAATGGGGAAGAGAGATGAAATACTCTGACCATGCCTTTGGATAGATCTAGGGTGATGATGGCATGCAGACAAGTAAATTATAACAATATAGAGTGCTGTGGGGAGGGGTCCAGATTTGGTTGGTTCCTAAAGGCAGCCAAGATGTCAGAGCCTAGAAGGCAGTGGATATTCAAGCAGGCGAACAGAATGTGCAAGGCACAGAGGGATAGGAAAACACAGTATGTTGGCGGGGGTACTGCAAAGGAAGTACTTTAGAATAGCTTATAGGATGGTGGGGGGGTACCTGCATTTGTCTTGAAAGGTCTTGGAGTTTCAGCCTGAGACCATGATGGGTAACCACCGAAAAGTATTAAAAGATTTACCAACGTGTGTGAAGAAGGCAGGGGTAGAATGGAGGCAAGTGATTATCACAATAATCCATACAAAAAGAACTACAGGCCATTATTCCACTTGTGGAATTGGAACTGAGGTGAGACAATGCATCCAAGAAGTTGAGGCAAAAATGACAGAAGGAAACTGGTTTGGGAAAGGAGGAAGTTTAAAAATGACCAAGCAACTGAACTATAAGGATTTATTTAGACTCCAGCTCTTCTTCCTTGACTTTTCCCGAATGAAAGGCCACTGTGCACTCCTAGGCCTACACCTCTGTCCTGTACATGGCAGCCTCGGCCTTCTATTAACTTCTGCAGGCACATTTCTTCCCAGTAGGCCCTGGCTTTGTCCTCACAGCCCAGGCTGTGTCTGTCCTAGAAGAAAACACTTGTGATTCTAGAAAGGGAAAGACATAGCATGGACTGGTTTTAAATGGCACATGTCATCTCCTACTCTTTTGGACCTTTCATAGGACGCCGATACCTTTGAGTCCCATGACTTAATGGATTGGTGGTCTCAGGTCAAGGCCAAGATACTAGAACATCAGCTGCTTTACTGTTTTGTGCTTATCCAGAGCTGCTTTAGGCTCTACCACTTGCAGGGGTGGGAGGTGGGGCGGGGGGTATGTTTGGGGGCTGGAAGGGTAGGAAGAGCACCAAAAAGCCACTGGTCCAAAATCTACCATTATATAGGATATTCATTTCTACAGCTTTCCACATTTCAGCAGAATTACACAACCCCAAAGGCTGCTATAAGATAATTTATTAAAGACTAGCTAATAACCTCCTGTAACAATGGCACATATAATAATTAACAACAGCAAAAATGCGTAGTTTCCTGTTTCATGTAACGGCCAATACAGCTGTGGACAACACAGAGTCCAAAGGAAGTCCAGGGAGGAAGTCCAGGAGGCTGCTACCAAGGATGTTAAAGGAATATGTCACATTTCTGAGCAAAGGCCCAAGTCCATATGACCACCTGAAAGAGTCTGTCTCTCACCTCCCAGGGAATGTTGAGGGCCCCCTCCATCTGGCCTGTACAGAAGGATCATAGTCCAAGCTCCTTCTGTAGGGCTGAACATCCATGAGGGGAAGAGCAGCTGACTTAGATGAAGGAGAGTAAGGTCAAAGACTAGATTCTTTCTACAAGGGGAAGACAGCCAGAAGGGAGTGGCCATAGATGAGGAGGACTTGAGGATCCTTTCTAGACTGATTTCTAAAATTTTTGGCTTTGTTCTGGGCCTACTCAAGAAGAAAATACAGCTCTCTCTCTTGGATCCTTCAAGTAGCCCTCAGGTGCATACACATAAGAACAGCCTCTAATATCCTGAAGCATCACTCCCCTTCCTACAGGAGTGAGGTAGGGGGATCCTGGGAAGGTGGCCCTGGTGCTTGGATTCCAATGAATATTCTGCTCAAGGCTCCAAAGCACCATGTGAACCTGCTTCTGCTCATGACAGATATTATCTGCATAAAGGAATTAGCACAGCTCATTTGTAGAAGGTATCTTGTTCAGTTTCAAAGCCTTGTTCTCACTGAAGCCACACAAAACCAGTAGATTCTGTTCAAGGGATAGGCTGAATTATATTCTGTGTGCTCCTGCCAGACTACAGGGCTCAGTGATATCTAAAGGCTCAACTGATTACTTAGCTAGCCAGGTACAAGCTCCTGACCGTCTAAATTTGTCCTTCTATTGACTGGTACATATGGGTCCAATTGGAATACAGGAGTTGACATGGGATGTAGGGTGGAGGGATGACTACCAAGAATGGCTGACACTATTAGAAATGTCTGTCCCTCTCTCTTGATGGAAAATCTCCTTATGCCGTAACCCCCACAGCCAGCTCCTAGCACCACAGACCTGCTGGTAAGGGATTCATGACCCTTTCTGTGAGAAGCCAAATTCTTACCACCCAAAATTTTTCCTTAAAATTCCTTAACTGAAGGAGTCAACCTCTTGACTATGAGGACCCTAAGCTGACTACTTAGTAACTCCCACTGGCCCTGACTTGTGGAAATGGTGCCATCTGGTTGGCACCGGAGCTTAGGCGCTCAGCTCCCCTCCTCCATGGAACGAGACTCCGATTTGAGCTTCACAAACTCTCGAGCCACTTCATCATTGCTCCTCTGAGACAGAATCCGGAGAATGGTCATGCCTGTCTCATCCATGTGGATCTTCCGGCCCAAGGGGCACCAGCAGGCACAGCTGCCCTTGGCTGCCACATCCCTCAGAGGCATCACAGCCAGTCCCAGAACACGATCCTCCCGGGCAAAGCAGTAATCCTTCACACATATTTGCAACTCATAGGCTTCTGGCCCCTCTTCATTTCCCAGGAGGCTGTGGAGGTAGGTGGAAAGTAGGAGGCCAGAAATGAGGGGTTCTTCAACTGAATTTACTCCAGTGGCCATCCAGCCCATCCCTCCTCTCCCATCTCAAGTCTTACCCCAGCAGATCAATCCCATCCAAGTTCTGCAGATCCCTCACCCCATAACTTACAAGTGAAATGTCTCATTGTACTTGGGGGCCCAATTGTTGCTTTTTGACTTGGTTGTGAATTTCCTCTTCTTATCACTTTGGTGTGGGCCAACCATGGTTACTTCCACGAAGGGTCGGAACATACCCGCTGTCTGCCACTTGAGGTCATTGGCAGCCACCACTGTCCAAACAAGGGAAAGTTGTGAGGGACCCCACCAAGGGTTTCCAGTTCTTGAGCCCCAGGTGGCATTCCCCATGGAGGAGGGCTAAGCTGGAGGGCTGGGATAAGCAGCCCCTGCTTTTGAATGATAAGGCTATCAGGCAAGAAAAGGTCTGAGACCTATAAGTCCATGCCACTCACCTTTCACTGTGACCTTGTGCTCCCCAGTTCCAGGATGTGTAAATAAGTCCACCTGAATAGAGACTTCTCCCACAGGATCATCCACACCAGACCCTGAGAGACAGATGGACAGATGATCCCTGATTGGAGAACTCTAAGATTTAGGCCTAATTGTTCCAGGTAAAACTGAGGAGTTAGGAGGCCACCACCCTACACCCTAAGCAAGAAGCAGTCACCCACGATAGCCATGGGGAAGTAAGCAATGGGAGAAGCAAAAGAAAGGGGATAAAGAATGAGGCTGGGTATTACAATACAAAGTAGGCTGACCAAATCTTAGGCAAAACTTCTTGCAAGAATTTACTGGGAATCTCTCAGGTTCCTAAATCTCTCCTATCTCCTAAGCTGAAGAATTTTTCATTGAAAGATGTTGGAAAAGGACAGTGCTGCCACCCTGTGTCTTTGTCTGGGAACTATGCCCACCCCGTAGTGTCTTAAGGGAAAAATGTGGGTCCCTTCTAGCCAAAAGCAGCACCTTTCCACCTATCCCTGAATTCCCAGAGGCCCCTGCTTGGGAGGATGCCCTGCTCAGAAAGACTTTGTCCTGTTCAAACCTGGAACACTCCACAAACGGCTCCCTAATCCCAATGTCTGACCAATTTGCAGGCTCCCTTCAGCAGAGGCCTCTATTTTGAGAAAACGCCAGTACCCTGTACCCCAGATAAAACTTTTTTGTCCTAAGGTGGGAGGGGGGATTCTGAGAACTATTTTGAACACCTTCACAGACTGTATGAATACAATGCCCATCTATGGGACTTGGAATAGAGCTTCTGAACTTTGACACCTGGATTCCCAACCCCAACTTAAGCAGCTCATTCTCGTTCACAAGGGACAGTGTAAGCCCATGTTAGATGCACACCTGTATGGTGTATAACGTACCCTTTTCTGGCCGAATGTCTTCATTAGCAGTAAACCTAATACCTTTCCCATCATGCACTGAATGAGAACAGGAAAATCAAGAAGTAGTAGCAGCAGGAGAACAGAGAAAGAAGAATCAGTTAGTGATCTAAGGAGTTAACAGCCATTCAGAGCAGCTCTACACATATTCTGAGGGAACACAGAGATGGGGCAGGGTGGAAAGAGAAGTCAAAAAGCTGGGGTCAGTGCCTGAATGCTCCAAATTAGACTTTGTGGGCTAAAGATCAACCAAATCATAGGCAGAAGTAGAATATACAGAGAAAGTATCTGAGACCAGTGGGGCAGGAAAGAGAAAGATTGTAGGCTCCAATTTCCTAGGCCCTTAAATGATAAAGCAATAGGATCATAAACTCTGTTCCTCCTTGTCGTCCCCATTCCTCCTACCTCATACCTGTTCATTCCAGCCTCTCCTCATCTGTATATTTAACTTAAAGCTCAATGTTTCTCAACAGCCTTTCTGGATTAACTCATTTTCTTCCTGATGTTACAGGCCTTAACATGTACTCAGCTCTGTAAAAATTCTGTCACCTTGAGAAAGGCTCTTAACTTCTTTGGCCCTCTCTTCTTCCCACCCTGGACTTGAAACAGGTGCAGGTGTGAAAAATGGAGCAGTACTTGCAGGCTCCATGTATCTTTTCACCTTTGATCAACTCATCTAACTGCTTAGGTCCCTCTTCCCCTCCAGGTGAGATCTATGCTCCAGATCCACAGCTCAGTGAGACAGACCTTCCCATTCCCACCTCCACCAGCTTCACCCCCTACAGGCAGCATGCCCAGGGTTCCCTGGAACAAGAAATAACAATAGTGCCAGAAGATCCTTCCTGGGAGGGCCCTGCTCCAGGGTCAGTCTAAGCCCTGTCTATGTAGTTATATTTTGTTATGGATAGTGTTTTGTTATGCAAAAGCCTTACTGGAGGCAGGGAGGGGTTCTTAGGACTGAAAGTCACTGGGAAAAAACCAGCCAGACACCTAGGTCTCCTGTGCAATAGCATCACCCGTGAGGCTGGAGCTCAGCAATGCATGTGGTCTGCATCCTCCCTTCAACTATTCCCACGGTTTGCCTCTCTTAGTCTTCCTGTCCATGCTGAAGAATCTGAAAAGTCTTTTGCTTTCTCTCCCCAGTACAACTTCCAATGAAGGCTCTCAAAGCTATGAGTCATGAGAATGTCTCAACCACTCATTCGCAAGGCTTCCTCATGGATTTTTCCTACCAAACAGGATTCACTCTTTGAGTTCAATAAACATGCACTGGCCAGGTAATATCTAGGAAAGAAATCTCAGGCACATTTACCAGGTCCCTGTGATTTTCCTGTCTGGTATGGGGTGGGGAAAAGTATTGGGGTCCCCTGATAAATCCTGGGGTCTGAGTTTGAAGGGCTCTCTAAAGAAGTCCCTGGATCCCCCCTCAGGGCTAGAGAACACTGACTCCCTAGGGGCAGAGATGTATCAGGGAGGGGAGGTGGAGACTCAAAGCCCTTGGGCCTTACCCTGGGCAGTCTGTGAGCGTACAAAGGTCTTGATGAGGGTGTCTGTGGTCTGCGTATACAAAGACAGAGCATAGCGTAGGGACTGCAGATCTGGGCTCTTCTCCAGGAAGGTTTTCTTCAGCCCATTGCCTCCTGCATGAAAGTATTGCTGAAAGACAAAAGAGTACCTGGTACTGCCTCATCTCCTTACACAGAGGCAGCTCCCCAATACTGTCCTCAAGAGAAATGACAACTGAGCAGAGGCTCAAGGAAGATGCCAAAAGAGGGTGATGAAGACAGTAAGTCATTCAATAAACAACAAGATCAGGAATACCACACTGAGCCAGTCACAGTCTCTCAGGTGAAGAGTATTATTTGGGTATCTGGCAGGAGCGGTAGGGGATGGCCACGTTCCTGGATGTGGTGTTTGAAGGATGGATCTATCTGGACAGGCAAAGATATGGGATAGAAGCATTTCAGGCAGAGAGTAGCCAGAAGTGCTCTTTTACCCCTCTGATCCCTTAGAGAACTTTATGACATACCTCTCCCAAGTGCCCTAGATCACACTTCCTATGTACCTGCCTTGCCTCATTACCACCTTACCAGAATATAAGCATCTTGAGGCTAGAACCATATTTGAGTCTCTCTATATCCTTCACAGTGCATGTAGTGCCTGGTGCATGATGCCTGGTTGAATGAATAAATGGGTAGCAGACAAAAAAAATCCTTTGAAAAACCCAAGTGACTTTATCTGTAGGTGAAAGAGGGAAACTTAAGCCAGATTTGGAGTATTAGGATTGGAAGATTAATTTCCAGTAGAATATATTCAGAAATGGCAATGAGGAACTAAGAGAACTAAATATTTTCAATTCAGAACCCAGAACTAAGTATTCTAGGTCCATGGTTAGGTCACTTGGACCACACAGGAGGTACCCTTTTGGTTGCTTCCAAGCAGGAATATGGACATAGTAGATAAAGAAAAAGACATAAAAATTACTCTCTTCTGGAGGTGGGGTGACAAGAGCCCTAGGGACATTTATTCTGGCAGAGTGGAATGCCAAGAGGGTGTGGTGGTAAGATGGTCTGAAGGTGGGGGAGGTCGCCACCTTAATGGTGTCCAGGGCGAGGTCAAGGACGGCACACTGCTTTGGAGTAAGGTTCCGTGTCTCCTCTCGCACCATGTGGTCCTGGAACCACAGAGAAAGCAATGGCATCAGGACAGCTCACAGCTGTCATGAAAGTTTTGTCTCTCCCTGCCAACCCACACCTATGTGTTCCTCTCCCTTCTCTCCTCTTCAGTTTCCAATCCTCAAAAGCACCTCCCAGGCACCCCTTACCCCTGGTCTCAGAAGGACCCCACGCATCCAGAATACCTTGAGTTTGGAAAGATGGCTCAGTTCTTTGGCAGCAGTGAAGATTAGCTGGGTGCCCTGGGCAAAGAAGAAAATCAATTGAAAGCAGAGGACTCCAAACTCGATCAGGAACATGGAACATGGAACAAGGTCAGAGAGACAGCAAGAAAAAGTGGAAGGGCAGTGTCCTTACCGTCTGGTCAGTGAGTGGGGGCAGAACAATCATCCTTTCCATGGTGTTCATTACCACCCGCCAGAGCTCCTTCAGTACACGCTTCAGGACCGTCTTCTCACACACAGTGGCGAAGAGTGTGAGGCTGCGGGCCCAGGAAATGAGTAAGGCTAGGGTGTTTGAGAGGCCCCCTCCCCAAGAGGCTCCTTTGTCTGATTGCCTCAGCCTTGCTTGTCTCCACAGGACAGTCCAGAATGCTGTACTTACTTGCCATCCAGGAAGTCCATGAGAGGCCTGAGCACACTATCTGCATCTTGAGCCACTGAAGCTCTGGCGTTAGGGGATGCATTCCCTGGGCCCCGCACCTGGCCCAGGATGTCGGCCATTTGTCGAACACATTCATCAATCCGCACCTGGAAACTATACATGTGCCCGTAGTACAGCCCTCCCCTCCCCAAACACATACTGTCCCTGAAGCAGCACCAGCTATTCAACCCCACTCCAGCTAGCTCATGGTGCAGCTCCAGCAGGGGCAGCCAGCAGGAGGAGAGAGAAGATCCAAACGCTTACAGATAGATGGGGCTTTGGGATTGGCTACAGACCACATCTGTCTCTGAGGGCTGTGTGTTTTGGGGTCACTAACCTGTTTCCAAACACCATGCTGAGCTCATCCAGAACTGTATTCAGTTTCACCTGCAGCTCCTTTAGACTGTCTGCAGCTTCAGGGTCCAACTGTATCCATAGGAGGTAAGCTTGGCTAAGTGTTTCTCTTACATTTTTCTCCCCTCCTGTGCCCCCATTCCTCCCTCCTAGGGCTTTTACCCCAATGCTTACTCAAATGTCTCAGCCCAAGCCAGCCCAGACCCCAAGCTAAACTCCTGGCTATGCCCAGGTAGGAGAGGATGGACTTCTGTGGCCAGGGAGCTCAGAAACAAAGAGAGAAAGTGTAGCAATCCCAAACCCTAAGACTTACCTCCTTCCCTCCCATGGCCTCAAACATCTTCTCCAGCTGGACCCTCAGTTGCTGCATGTTGTTCATCAAGATGCAGGGCTTTGGAGAGAAATGGAACTCCTGTGTCTTGGCTCCTTTTAGCACAGGACCCATTAGCCTCGGGTCCCTCCCTCTCTCACACTACTCCAAAAGCCACGGGGAATTTATAACACTATTATATGCATCTCTCCCTAATCACTGAGATCTGAAACCAAGTGAGATAATTCTCCATGAATGAAGGCTAGAAGCAAATGTTTTTGTTTTTAAGCTGGGTGGCAGGCCCCAGATGTTCATGGTATTTATCCTTTGTAACTCTCTGAATATCTCAATTTTTTTTTAATAATTAAAAAAAAAGACTAAGTAGAAGTCTAGCTTAGTAGAGGATAAAGTACCAAATGGAGGCTCAGAGGAATTCCTAATCAAGTTATTCTATGGCACAATCTCAAGCAAAGCCCTGCTGGGTATCAGAAGTCAGGCGCATCATCCCAACCCCCAGCTCTGAGGATGGCTTCAAAAGCAAGGATCCAAGTGTTTTCCACTCCCTTCTCTAAGGTCCAAGGGTTTGACCCTCACCATTTTCTCCTTTGTGCAATAAGCGGGGAAGTTCTTTGATAAGATGTCTGCATACTGCATCAGCACCTTCCCGATGGTCTGAGAAAACAGAAGAGGAAAGGAGAGAGAACCCTTAGCTCTTCCCACAAAAATCTTGCCTGAGAAGTCATATCACTCATCTTAGAATGGAGGTGAAGAAGAATCTCACAGTAAGCAACAAAGCTCCCTCTCAACCCTAGAACAGCACTGAAAAAATCCACCTGTCCACCCTAGATACAAAGGCGAATGGTGTAATGCCAGGTTTTACCTGAAGGCCACCACAGAGAAGGGCTGAGCTCAGGCCTGTGACTAGGCTGTGATGTGGTGGTGGTTTACAAAAGGAAGGTATAGGGAGGGTCACGGTCACCTTTGCAAATCTCCTCATGTAGTGGGCAAGGATGTTGGGGTCTGGGCATTCCAGCTTCCGGATGATCTCAAAGCTCTGGTTGAGCTGTGTGAAGACGTCTACCACAGAGCAGGAAAAGAGTGCATGCTCTGACGTCTGCTGGAACTAAGGAAGGACATACACAGAGTCATCATCTTCAGCCACTACCTTTTTCCAAGTTTGCAGAGTTCAAAGGGCTTTAGCAGGGGTGGCTCAGTGGCCCTCAATAGTGCTCCTTATGGACTTAACAGGGTAAGGACAGGCTACCTGGCTAAAGCCCAGGAACATTTACTGACAGCTAATTGCTGGGACCTGGCCTCACCCCTGTGCAGCCCAAGCCCCCAACTTACCCCATCCTTCTTATCTCGTTCCAGGGCCCCACGCAGGAATTCCAGGGACACATCCTCATTCTCATCCAGCCATTGTAGGACAAATTGCTCAAACCACCTGCAGCCAGGCAGGAGAATTGGGGATTGGAGCTAGTGGTTGGCATATGCCATGTGCCTGGCAGCTCCCCCAGACTAGGGTCTTCTGGAAGGTAGGGCATGGCTTGACACTCTTCTCTTTCAATAGCAGTGCCCAGAATAGGCAGTCTCGAGACTGGCTTGCTAAACTGAATTGAGGATACAGGCCCAGCCCACCCCCTAAGTCAGAGGGGCCCTTTTCCCTTCCCTCCGTAGTGCCCACTTGATGACTCACGCTGGGTACTCAGGTACCTGCCCCTGCAGGGCAGGCAGATCCCGCACATATTCATTGTGGAGCCACTTCACCTTAAAGTGCAGGTTCATGTAGTCAGCACTCTTACATAGCCGGTCTTTCTCATGCTCTAGTGGGAGGGAGGGAGGCTGGGTCAGGTTCTGGCAGTAGAGGCCATGGTTACTAAGTTTTCCCAAGGCAGCAGATCTAGTCAGGCAGCTCTATCAGATGTCTTATAAAAAGGGTAACAACCCCCAATCAACTCTTCATAGCCATCTCACCCTACCAGTGAGCATTCTGCTCTCCAAGAGCCTGGCCTAAATCTTCCTTTAGACACTAAGCCAGACTCCCAGATAAGGCCTACAGTCTTCCCGCTCTGGCTTTTCGAAGTGCCAAGTGAGATACCAGCCTCTGGTGAAGAAAAAGAGAAAAGGATGTGGAAGCTAATGCTGATTAGTGGGTAGAATGCCCAGGACTAGAGATGGGTGATGGTTTTCCAGGGCTTTTCTAACCCTAGTAGCTTAAATGCAGGCTTAAATGCAGAGATGGCTAGTTGTACATGACAAGAGTGATAAGGAAAACCAAAGTGGACCCAAGCTGACAGACATTGCACTTGAGCAGCCATGGTATAACAGAATCTTGAAGTAAACTGAAGGACCCCAGAGCGGAGCTGAGACACTGAAAACTGAACTCTCAAAGACAAATAAAAATAGTCAGTTTGGAAATCATGGAAACACAGCCACATGGAAGGACCATCATGCTGCAGACAATGGGATGCTCCTTGTGGACTTGAAAGGTCATTTAGCTGAAATTCCAGGGTCGCCTAGAAAATCTAGGACAAAGGTCATCCACAGCTTGCCCAGAGAGCCTAGAGCACTGTCTACACCCACAGGTTGTCTTCATCTACCCCGTTTATAGAAGAAGCATTAACTCAAATAATAAAAGCTAATTGTGTAAGCTTACAGATAACACAATGGTAAAAGCAAACAAATGCGGGAGAGTACTGAGCATCAGAGAAAAGAAGGCCAGTGTCCTTGGGGGCGTAACTGCGAGTTGCTATGGGTGATGCTTCTCCAGGTCAAAGCAGAACATCCAGTGTGGGGCAGCTGACCCTTTTGGATTAGTGCAGCAGACACTCAAGGAGGAAATGGGAGCCTGGGATTCAGCATCAAAGGGCTCTGGGTCCTAAGAATTTCATCTCCTGGCACTGCAGACAGTACCATCTCAACCCGAAGATGCATTTGTAGTCTCTTCTATGAAGCAGTGAGCAAGAATAGAGGAAACGGTATAAAACTAGAGGTAAAGGGACAACAACCAAAAGTTCTTACCACCCAGAAAGAGGACTTTTCGTATACGAATGGCAGTGGATGCTTGTGACAGAGCAGAGACACCAATGAGCAATAGAGTGAAAAAAATCCAGAACATCAGAGAAACCCTCTCGGGGCTAGCTCCTTCACCTCCACCCCATACCCTGTTGTCCTTAATCAGTCTAACAGCCTATAAACGTAAAAAGGTGTTACCAGGAGGGTCCGCTCTCCTTCCTGTTCAGGAATCCGCTGGAAGTGGAGGCCGTGCTCTCCTCCATTATCCCAGTGCTCCCTAACTGCTTTCTTCTAGAAACTCTCGAGTTATCGTATTTATATATAATTCTTACTTTCTCTGTCAATCCAATATTTCTGGGCCCAAACCCCAATTTCTACATTAACTTCTGTGCTACAAAAACGAATAGGATGATTGCTGAAACTGTGGTCACACTTTATATTCTTCTAACAAGTCCATGGAGTCATGCTCCAGCAAAGATGCTTGAGAGGTGGCAGTGGGGGTGCGGTTAACCTGTCAAAAGGAACAATTGTCCCCCTGATTTCCGAATTCCTCCTCCGTTGTCTTTTATCTTTGGAGAGTTCTTTCAACCTAATGATTTCAATTACCTACCTATCTTGCTGATCATCCTTCCCAAATCTCTTTGGTTCTGGTTATGTCTCTATAAGGCTCTGATGGAACGTCTCACTTAGCCCAGGTTTAACTCAGGTCCTCATCTTTCACGATCTTAACCTCTCCAGTTGAAGCTGAACAGAGTATACATACTAATCTTACCCTCTTACTCAATTCTGAGAATCATTCGCAATTCTTCTGTTTGCTTCTTTATTAACATCCAGTTAAATCACCAATCCCTACTGATTTTGCCTCCAAAACATTTCTGGAATCTATTCATTTCTTTCCAGTCACACTATTAATCTAACAAGGTCTAGTTATCACCATCTCTAACTTACATTACTACAATAGTCTCTAAACTTGTCATTCCTCCTCTAATTCATTCTCCAAACTGTAGCTAGATTTCTACATCATAAATCTGATCATGTCAATCTCTTGTTTAACATATTTCATTGGATCCCAACTGCCTCAGGATAGAGTCTAAAAGCCTAAACATGGCTTATAACCTTTAATGATCTGGCTGTCCTACTTCTCTGTCCTCATTTCTTACTTACCTTTTCCCCTACACTCAAAAGTGCTAGCCACTCTGAACTACTGCTCCCAGTTCTGGAGAGCATGTCAGCTTATTGTAGAACCCCGGTCTCTGAACATACTATACCCTCTGCCTAAAATGTTTTGTCTTCCTTTCCTGTCACTACTAGCCTCCCTCCCCATTGGCTAAGTCCTATCATCCTTCAGGTTTCGGTTTGGACAGGAAACTTTCCCAGGTCTGGGTTACACAGCTCTCCTCTCAGCACCCTATGCATATTCCTTTTGTGGCACTGATAACTTTGAATTGTAACTGCCAATTCATGTCTGTTGTCTAGACTAGTCTGTGAGCTTATCACTTTGGGGCTCCAATAACTAGCACTGTGCTGGCACAAAGAAAATACTCAAAAAACACTTAGTGAATGGGGTGAGGATTTGCTGCAAAGGAGTATGAAGAAACTTTCTGCTCTATATTTTAATTGGAATAGTAGTTACACAGGTATGTTTGTCAAAACTTATCAAATTGTACTCTTAAAGTTGTTTTTACTTTATTGTATGTAAATTATACCTCAATAAAGTTGACTTTAAAAATATTGGGTGAGTGACAGCATTTTCACAGTCAAGGTCAAAACTACTCTTTATCATCCAGGCATCCAGACCCTCCCTCTTCTGCCCTCTACATCTGACAATCACTAAGCCCTGGACAACTTCCTTCCACTGTCTATCAAAGCCCATTCTTTCCTCTTCATTTCTCTGTTCTAATCCCAGCCCCAGCCCCTCAGCCCTAAATGATTACAACATTATCTGCATTCCCTGCTTCTGGTCTCTTCCTGTTCCAGCTGCCCCATTTTCCACTGAGGTAAAATCTTGCAAAAATACTACTTTGGTCACATTGCATCTCTGCTCATGAGCCTATAATGGTTTCTTATTGTCCTGAATAACTAAGATTTATTAAGTTCTGAGTAAATGCCAGGCAATATACTATAAGTATGTCACCTACATCTCAGTTACTTCAACAGCTCAAGGAAACAGATGCTATCATCACTCCCATTTTACAAATGAGAAAATGAGAGCTCACAAAAATTAAGTAGCGCAGTCTAAGAAGACATTGCTGAGTAGGTGGTGAAATTGAGATCTGAAACTAGGTCAACATTAGTTCTTTCTCTTAAAGCAGTTTTCAACCCTTCTGTGTTTGTTTTAAACATCAGCAGAATTCCCCTTTCAAAAGAAATCTCACCTTGAACCCCATATAAAAATGATAAAAGCAGAGCTGACTTAGCTGGTACCAGGTATAAGGCTTCCCGGTTTCCCCTCCACACTTAGCTCCTGAGATACCACTGTTTGAAACCTCTGCCCCACCTCACATTCTCTCTCTTGTGGAACTGATTCTCTTTCACAGGTATATATCTTTTTTCCCCAAAAAATCCACTGTCTAGAACTGGTACCATGCTCCACATCAGACTCTCCAAGCATTACCTAGATGAAAGGAACGAGTGACCTCCTCAATGGCCTGACAAGCTGAGCCCCAGGCTTGACCCATTGTGGACAGGAGGTAGCCACTGCTCTGGTGTGGAATTACGGAATGTGTGTGTATAGTCTGTGCTGTCTCAAACTTAACACAGATCTTCAAGTTTCTTTTAACCTCAAAACTAAGTAATCCTACAGAGAACAGATTGGTAGTTGCCAGAGGCGAGGCATTAGGGTAGGCAAAATACGTGAATGGAGTCAAAGGTATAAACTTCCATTTATAAAACAATTAAGTCCTGGGGAAGTCATGTACATTATGGTGACTATAGTTAATACTTCATTGCATATTTGAAAGTTGCTAAGAGAGTAAATCTTAAAAGTTCTCATCACGAGAAAAATTTTTTTTAACTATGTATGACGAATATTAACTAGACTTATTGTGGTGATCATTTCACATTATACAAATATCAAATCATTATGTTATACAGCTAAAACTAATGTTGTATGTTAATTATACCTCAATTAAAAAAATAAACAACTGATCATAAAATTTAAAAAGTTTGGGTCTGAAGGTTACCCATTTCCCCTGCCACTCTACCCAAATAATATATCCAGACTCTGCTTTGTCCTTGTCTCAGACTGCTCCCCCTCATTCTAGATCCACTTTCAGACAGAGGAGATAGACTAACAAATAAACAGACAGGAAAGGTAGCGGCAGCTAAATAATTGAGCACAGATGGGTACAAATGGAAAAGTCTGATAGAAGTAGGAATGATATCTTTGTGGACGAAAGTGGAAAATGAATAGACGAATAAGATGAACGAACAAGATGAATAACAATATTTCTGTGACCATGTTCTACAGAAGTGAGGGAAGAACTATCTTTCTGATTTTATCACACAAATCTAGAACAGCTTTCAAGGAAAGCCAGGCCAGGCAGTCCTCAGAGCATGAGACAATAATCTTATTTATGTATTTAAGGGTCTATGATTCCTTAACACTGTCTAGATAAGTTTCATGAGGCCATTCTCCAGGGAGTGGGCCACCTGCAAATACCCAGCATGGAAGGAATAGATCCCTGGGCTGGGAAAGTCTTAAACAGGTAGTTGCTCTAAAGCTAGAAGGAGAAACCTATACCCACAAGCCATTTCCATTATTACTTTGGCTGAAGCTTTGTCAACCCAAGACCTCCTGAGGCCTATCACAGCCACTGCACCTAGAATTCCTCCAGTTCCTTACTGTACCATTCACCCTGACCATGCAGTTGTCTGGGAGAGGAAAGAGACAACAAACAAGGTGCTTGGACTAGGAGCCTGCAGCCGACAACCTTGGGTATACCCTTACCCTCCAGTGCGTATTTCATATCTTGGGCAAAGAGTTGCCACATCACTTCTGCACTGACTTTTCCCACATTCAACTCCTGAGGAAACCTGGATAATAAAAAAGCCACAGTTAGAAAACAAAGCAAGAGCCATTTGACTGATTCCAAAGCTAATGGACCTAGTTCTTGGAGGTCAGACTGAAAAGAGAAGCCTAGGAAATGGGTAGGTATACTCTGGAGAAAAAGGGCTCAAGGGCCAATGGTACGTCAAGTGGGGGCAGAGAATCTCTTCAGGCAAGACAGACCCAGGGAGAGAATGCCCAAAAGGCAGGGAAGTAAGGCCCAAAGGGGAAGGGTTGAAGCTAGAAGATACGCTCAAGCTAAATAAGATGGAGGAGAAAGGGTAAGGATGTAGGCAATAAAGTGGCTCTTTTTATTCACAGTGGACAGACACATACATGCATGGTCTCTGGATCCCCTGGGACTCCTATGGCAGCCACTCCCAGAGGTCTCTCACTCCAGGGAGGCTGTCTCAGTGTGAGCAGAGACCCCCATTATGCTTCCACACTTGTCTCCAGAAACAGTTACCCAGACAGATACAAGGGACAGAGGGACAGACGGATGGACAGGAGGAAGAGGTGGCACTGCAAACACACAGAGATAGGAAAGAAAGAGGCTGTTAGACAGATGGAAAAACCAATCACCAACCAGAAAAGGCCAACTGGGGTGATACTCACTGGTTCAGAACAAGTGTGTAGGAATTCTTATCTTCCTCTATGATCGACACAATGAGTGTGATGAGTTTGGGCCAGAAATCCAGGTTCCGAATGCTGGGTCCTTGTTCCTCTGGAGGTAGCTCCTGTTTCTTGTTCCAGAGGAGACAGTGATAGACAGTGAGAGTCAGAGTAGAATATGGAGAGTATCTCCAATCGTCTTCTTTTCTCCCTCCCTATTCCCCTTCCTCTAGAATCAGGTATCATTCCTCTCCTAGAGTCTGTCTTCCTCAAGACTACCCATGTTGTGTCAGAAAGGTGATTGTTGGGAGGTCCTTAAATACAAGGAATTTGTCCCTGAGAACTTCTCTCCCCAGCTCCAGGGCACTGATCTGATAAGCTTGGTCAGTCACAAAGACATAAAGATGCCCATCCTCTTTTCTCTGTAACTATGGGTATTGTAACTCCTTGGCCAAAGTATGTACCCCTCAAGTCTCACTAAATAAGTCTAGTTCCACTGGCATCCATCCTCAGAATCCACCCCCCCACACACACACACATACATACATACATACATACACACACATATCGGCTCTGAGAAGCTACTCCAAGTTCCGCAGGAGCCACTGAACAGACCTAGCATGCAGGTTGACCTAATTTTCAGTGGGTTAGGACTTCCCTTAACCACTAGAATAAAGGAGAGCTGCATCTAGTAAGCTATTTGCCAGCTGGATAAGAAAAGGCCTCAGGGAGCCAAGAATACCCAGTGGGGAAAGGACAGTCTCCTTAATAAATGGTGTTGGGGTAATTGGATATTCATCACATGCAAAAAAATAAAATTAGGTTCCTATCTTACACCACTCACAAAAATTAACTCCAATGGATTAAGGTCTTAAACGTTAAGACCTGATACTGTAAAACTCCTAAAAGAAAACATATGGAAAAAGCTCCTTGACATTGGTCTTGGCAATGATTTTTTTTGGGTATGACACCAAAAGCACAAATAAAAAAAGCAAAAGCCAATAAGTGGGACTACATCAAACTAAAAAGTTTTGGTACAGCAAAAAGACAAACAAAACAAAATAAAACAAAAAACAACAAATTGAGACAACCTATGGAATAGGAGAAAATATGTGCAAATCATATCTCTGATTAAGGGGTTAAAAAATATCCAAAAAAATATAAGGAACCAATACAACTCAATTGCAAAAAAAAAAATCTGATTAAAAAATGGGCAGAGGATTTGAATAGACATTTCTCTAAAGAAGACATACAGATGCTCAACAACCACATGAAGAGATGCTCAGCATCATTAATCATCAAAACCACAATGCAAATCAAACCACAATGAGATGTCACCTCACACCTGCTAGAATGAATACTATCAAAAAGAGATCACAAATTCTGGCCAGGATGTGGAAAAAAGGAAACCCTGATGCACTGTTAGTGGGAACGTACACTGGTGCAGCCACTATGGAAAAAAGCCTAGAAGTGCCTCAAAAAATTAAAAATAGAACTACCGTATGATCCAGCAACTCCACATTTAGGTATATATTCAAAGGAAAAGAAATCACTATCTTGAAGAGATATCTGCACCCTCATGTTTACTGCAGCATTATGCATAACCTAAGTGTCCACTGACGGATGAAAAATTAAAGAAAATATGGTATACAAACCTAATAAAAAAGAAGGAAATTCTGTCATTCACAAAGACATGCATGGACCTTGAGGGCATTATGGTAAGTTAAAAAAGAAAGAGAAAGAGAAATAGTGTATGATCTCACTTATATGTGGAATCTAAAAACATCAAACTCATAGAGGCAGAGAGTAGAATGGTGGTTGCTAGGAGCTAAGGGGTGGGGGAAATGGAGAAATACTGGTCGAAGGGTACAAGCTTTCAGTTTTAAGATGAATAGTTATGGGGGACCTAAGGAATAGAATGGTAACTATAGTTAACAATACTGTATTGTATTTTGAAAGATGCTATGAAAGCAGAGGTTTAATGTTCTCACCATAACAACAACGAAATGGTAATTATGTGAAGGTTGTGTTAACTAACCTTATTGTGCTAAAATTTCACAATATATATGTGTATCAAATCATCATATTCTACACCTTAACTTACACACGGTTGTATGTCACTTGTATCTCAATAAAGTTGGGGGGGGGGCAGAAAAGGCCTTGGTTGCAAAGAGTTAGAGGAATACACTGGCACACCTGGAAAAGAAGAAGCGACTCTATATTTAGCCCAAGACAGGACAAATAGGGGTCACCACAGAGAGGCTGGAAGGGATATTTATCTCCTACTGGGACAAAAACACCCAGAAAGATGGGGGCTTTTATGTGAATGTTATATGTCATCACGAGGTCTCCACAGTCCTTAATAAGATTGTATTACAAGGAAGTAACTAGAAATCAGGACGGAATCCATAGAATGGGACTGTACCTCCTTAATATTACTGAAATACATCTCTTCCTTCAACGTTTTCTGCCACTACCCTAGCTCAGTGTCTTATCATTCAAGGATCTCCTAACTGTTCTTTGATCTTCAAAGATCCCTCTTCCACACAGTGGTCCGTGATCTTTCTCCAAGGAAAATCTCATAGTGTTACTGCTCTGCCCTTCAATGGCCCTCAGTAAAGTTCCAACTCCATAGCTTGACACAAAAATCTCTCAGACCATGACCCCCCTCTCAACCTCATATTTCATCTTTTCTCTTTTGTTGCAGTCATTCATTGCCACACCACTACCACTACTTACTTAGCGCTTATTACGTGCCAGGCACTCTGCTAAGAACTTTATATGCACTATCTCATTTGATCCTCAAAACAACTCCATTGGATAGAAATTATCGCCACCTTCATTTTACAGGTGAGGAGACGGAAGAACAGTGAAGTTATATAACTTGCCCAAGGTCATGTAGCTATAAATAGCAGAACCAAGACTTACTTGACCCCAGATAGCTGAATTTGAAGGCCTGACACTGTAACTACTCTAATTAAATTGCTTATGCTTCTCAAAATTAACATGTTCATTCACAATTCTGTGCCTCCAAACATTCTACTTCCTCTATATGGTATCCTCCTCCTCCTTAGCCCTTCAGTAGCTAATTCCTATTCATTCCTCAAAATTCAAGTTGAGCTTTACCTTTCCTGAGAAGTTTTCCCTGATACTCCTGGTCTGGTTAGATGTCTCTCTTCTGAGCTCCCATAGAACCCTCTGTGAACCACTGGTATAGATATAACAGACAACTACAAGTACAATAAAATATAGAAATAATAAAATAAAATAAAATGTAGTAATTGCCCCCCACCTCCACCAAACAATGAGCTCCCCAAAGGCAGAGATGTATCTTAATTAACTACATCCCTAGTGCTCAGTTTGTTAGAGGAATATATGGATGAATAAACCAATCAATAACTAAAGGTTGGTAGAGGGAAATCAAAAAAGATACCAAGGGTTTACTTCAGTGTAAATAATGAATAATGTGAAAATGAGAGTGAAAGTAAAAAAACAGCAACTCAAAAGCTACAGATAGTCCCTGATTAGTTTATAAACCCATTTTCAAAGTCTAGGTTCATCTTATGGTAGAAAATAGATACCAAATAGAGACAAAAGATCAAAGCTGAGAACGGTGTCTTCCCCAACCAGAGAAAATCCAAAGATGAATATCAGAGGAGCCCAGACCATGGCAAGCTAAACAAAGGCCCCAGGAAAATCTCTCATGGACGTCAGAACCAACAGAAGATTTTACAAACCTTAAAAGGAGGAAGCCTTAAAGAGAGGGCTGGCACAAAAAGTACATTTGGGAATGTGAGGAAGCAGTGCGAACAAAATTTTACTCTTTACTAAGGTGCTCCTAGAAAGCATTGCATATAGGGTATATTCATGTTCTCCCATGATTTGCTGTCCAAATCCTAATGCCTTTCAAGGTCTATCACAAATGCCCCTTGTTTTATGTAGTTTTTCCCAATATCTGACCAAGAGTGATTTCTTCCTGTTTGGAATCCCTTCAATTTTATCCCTCTTTTGAGGCCCTCCTAATAGACTGCTTTTATTGGAGTTATACATATGCTCACGGGACTGTAAACTAACTGAAGGAGCACCACGTTTCCTCAGACCCAGCCCGGAACATTCAATACATATTTGCTGGACTAAAGGGAATCTATTCAGCAAACGTGTGGTGTGCTAAGAGAGGAACTGTGAGTAATTATACCCAGAAGGAAGTCCTGGCTTTGAAATGGGAGGTGGAGAAGATATCATTAAAAAGATCTAGAAAAATGTATTGTGTCACTATGCACTAAGTTAGGATGCCAGCATAAACAGGTGAAGTAGCTCAACTGCACAGAAGGGCAGAGTCAGCCTTAAAAGTCAGCTGATGACCATATCTCAGAAGACCATGCAGGGCAGAGAGAAGTGGTCAGAGGGGAAAGTTAAACTTCCATGAGCCAGTATCTCACATAGACAGCTATAGATCTCAGAGGAAGGCAGCCTGGAACATAGAGGAATCCACATGATTCAGAATAAAATTAATCTTGGGGGATAAAAAAGACTGTTGATGGACTGAGAATTCACCTACTCACCCCCTAAAGCTGCTCAAATTTTGGTCACTTTCTTTGGCAACAAACTAAAATTTACTGTTGTCACTTCTGTTCAACTCAGTTATGTCACATGTGGTCCAATGGTCCCTGTCCATCCACAAATGTCTCAACATGGTCTAGATGGTCCATACTCTACAAAACTCATTCACCCTCAAGAACATCAAGGATTTTGTCTTGAGCTCCCTTCTACCATGACCACAGTAAAGGAAAGCTGAGGCTCCAAGAGCCATTGACAGCTGGTCCCACCTGATTCCAAACCTCTTACCAGCTGATACTGGCGACTGTACAAGTCATGGCAGTTGTTGAAGATATACTCATATGTGGAGTTCAAACAGGCTTTCACACAGTCCTTTACCACCTGACTGGCTCTTGGAGGGCTCTGCAGTTCTTGCACCTGCCAATTAATAAAAAAATATGGGCCCAGGATCCTGCTCACTTGGGTGGGATCTCTTCCTAGAACTTGCCCCAAACAACTTCATCCCTCTATGGGTTTCTGGACCTTGCCCTGGGTTGAAATCGCCAAGACAGCTGATGGGAAGAACTGCCAGGCCCATCCTTGTTGACTCAAGGAAGTAACCCAAGTAACCCAAGGAAGAGTTGCATGGAAAAAATGTGGGCTTTGAGGTGATAATTCCTATAGCCTCAGACTGCCAAATGTTTCTTATTCTCCATGTCCCCACGGCCAAGTCACCAACCTTGTTCATCTCTTACCTTCATTCTGAAGAAAGTAATGCTGGTCAGCAAATCCACTGTGGACTTTAAGTCCTGAAGCCGCTCAGGGCTCCCAGCAGGGAAATTATTCTGTTATGTAAATCAAGCAAATGTAAGAAAGGAATAGAAGAATATGAAAGCCTTCCCTGACAGAAGCAATGAAATCAAAAGCTTCCCTGACTGCTACACAGTGGGACTTTCCCTAGTTTAGATAGATAAAAAAGCTATAATACTACAGGTCTCCCTCTCTTTTCCACTGACACAGACAGGCCCTTGCAAAAGCAAGGGTTAATAATTCCCAGCCCAGAAAGTAACACTTCCTACCCCCGACCTTACTTCCCATGCAATGTGTGAGCATTCACACAACTGAACACACACACACACACTCACTTTTCTTGGGTGAAGATTCTTACACCCAAACAGTGAGTTCTTCAAAAGTTACAATCTAACTGTATATCCTGGAATATAAGTAGAGCTACACTACAGACCAGATTGAGATCCAAGACCTGTACTTTCCATACAGTGGACCCTCAGCTACTCCTCTGTCCCGGAGCCAGCAGATGGCAGAGTTCTGGGCAGAACTGCTTTCGGAGTAAGATCCTTAGGACCTTTCCACCATGCATCACTTCATTCCTTTCAGCACGAGTTTTAGGAAGAAGCTGCCAAGGACAGCTGAAGGGAGATGTTGAGCCACTCTCCATTTTAAGGGTCACTTTTCTAAACCTTTGAATGGCTACTTATATGCCAAATATAAGATATACAGTCAACTCTCCATTATTCGTGCAAATGGAGGGCACTAGAAGTGCAGATAATTAAAACCTCACTTCTTTTTTATTCCGAGGTTATTTTTATACTTACTTTTTAATGTGGGTATATTGCCTGTTCTGGAAATTCATAACACTTTAAAGCAAGTAATGAAGCCATTCTGAGAAGATCTAACTTAGGAAGAATTGAAAAATTGCCCATTTCCCTGTCCTTCACCATCCCAGGTATCCACCCTCCTACTACATTTATTCCAACCTCCCCCCCCACCCCTCCAATCTAGGAAAGGACGTGACCTCTGCTACAAATTACTTGACAAAACCAAGGTATTCTCTCTCCCCTTAGCTTATTTTCACACCAACCCTAGAAAGTGAGGAGAGTATGATGTAAGAAGGAAAAGTAACTATCTAATTTTTAAAGGGCATTTCTGGAAGAGATTATTCTCAGGAGACTCCCTATTGAGAATGTCATCAGAGAATTTGGTAGAGCGATGTCAGTGGGGTTGAAAAGCCAACTGTCTATAAAAAGAAGCCACACCTGCTGCTATTTATGCCCTGCATGGTCCTTGGAGTTTGCAGAACCATAGGTGTCCGTGGCATTGACCATACACATGGGTGTGATGACACAGACCAATTTTCCTTGCCTTTGATATTTATAGCCAAGATTGGCCTATAGTCTCTCTAAATTAAGCTGATATTATCTGTTATCCCATCCCACAGCCATGTCTTCACTCACCCTGTATGTAGAGAGGTCAATCCTCAGTGAGTTGTGCAGCTGGTCCAGTAATTTCACAAATCTCTCTTTCTGAGGATGGGAAACAAATAGCAGGAAAGAGAGAAATAATATGTTTCTGAGCTCCCTAGACTATAAGAGAAATAGAAAACCATCTCTGGATAAGGAGGAGACACTGGGTTGAGGACACAGCCTATCCCATCCCTTCCTATGAGGAGAATAACAACATGTTAGGAATAAAATTGGTGGTCCCTATTCCATCTCTTAGCAGCTTTGTCTCAAACTGGGGAACTTTCTTATACTGGCAAGAGGAATGGAAGTCCCTAGGAGGAAAATCAGCTCTTTCTATATAAGAGTCAACCCAATATAATCAGTGAGAGTTTCTCCATCCCTTTGAAACTTTAACTTATCTTAGTCAAATACAGGGAAATTCCAAACACATTCTCCAACCTGTTCCTGAGTCTGACTTATCTTGGGGTAGCTCACAGCAGTTAAACAGCCACAGCCTAGCAGTAACGATGTGAGGGAGAAAAAGCAATGCATTTGGAAGGTGATCAAGCGATCCTGAGAGAGTTTCTCTTTAAACCATGTTCCACATCATTTCCCTGAGTTTATACTATTTAAAATGGTAAATGAATAACATATACTACTATTTTAATAGTTGATTTTTATAGAAAAGGTATAATTAAAAGTGGAATCATATACTTATAGTCTGTATGGCATAGCATTCTTAGAAATCCTATATTTATTAGATTATATATCATTAGCTACTGATTAAGTCAATATATAATGGGATGAGACAGAATAGAACAGGTGTTTAACTAGCTTAATCACCTTGTATGCCAATCGCCTTGGCATACAAGGATCTCCATAATTTACTCATTCAAATATATATTCAGTGAATGCATATGTGCAAGGCCCTGTGCTAAGTCATCTACGGAAAACTTACTAGTAAGAAAAAGTGGTTAGTACCATAACCAAGGCTCAGAGACCCAGTGGATTTGAAGGTACCAGTAATTATGTCCCTTAAGAAGTGATCTGTGGTGGGTCAAAGATATTTCACCTAGTTTATACTGAAGTTATGCCAGGTGACATTATGAGTAAAGACTAGCTTCTCAAGTACCTTAAAACCAGGAAAGGGCATGCCCTGGATAGAAAAAGGATCTGGACACTAAAACAGGAATAGGCTCAGGTATACACTAGTATCCTCTCTTAGACATCAGTCTCATATGAACTTAAGTGGTATGAATCTGTCAGAGAGAGACTGAATAATATTTCAAAAGGTCCTTTTGTGGACATGCAGGACTGAGGAACATGGTGACTCAACCAAGTTCTTGGTCTTGAGAGGTTCTACCTGAGTCCAGGTGGTACCCCTAAACCATAGTGGTGCTATTCTTCTCTTTTATCCATGTCTGATAAGAGTCTATTGAAAATCTACATATCCATAATGAAATAAGGATAGCCTATTGTATAGTCTACAGACTCACAAAGAAATAAGTTCATCTAAGTGGCATCTATTTAAATTTTAGGCTTATCAACCAATTCTACCGTATCAATCATCAAAAATCAAATTTTATTAATTGATAACAAATGGGTAGCTATGTTTTTATATCACACTCACCCCAAAGTTGGAGGCTGCAAAGCGATCACATGCAGAGACATTGGTGGAGGCGGTTGTATGGGCATAGTAGGCATTGATGTTAGCCAGTAAGGTGCTCATCACTGCTGGCACACCAGGACACATGTACTTGGATGACAAACACGCAAAGTGCCTGAAAAAACAGCACCCTCAGTCTCAATGACTCTTCAGGGCTTGTAGCAAAAGCCAAGTAATGAAAAGATTTCACTGATGTATATGAAGCTTCCAATCACCTTGGCATACAAGGACCTTCATAATTTACTCATTCATATATACATTCAATGAATGCCTACCATGTGCAAGGCCCTGTGCCAACTGCTAGAATCAAAAGATGTGACAGCGTAGCAGAGAAAGCAAATGTTAGAAAGTAAGTCTATAACCCAAGGTGTGCTATGCAAAAACACTATGGAAACATAGAGAAAGATCACCTAAATCAGGATGGTTAGGGGCTAGAAGGGATTAGAAAAAAGCTTCCCAAAGAAGAGATGGTTAAAACAAGTCTTAAAGGATTAGTAAGAATTAATCAAATGGAGAAGTGTGTAGATAAAGAGAAAATGCACTGTAAAGACAAATATATTCATGACTGATATGGGAAACCTCAGTTTAGCTACTGCTCATGTTTGATAGAATACTAAGAAATGACAGAGAAGATGTAGGCAGGGAATAGATAATAAAAGAGTTCATCCTAAATAGTATAGTAAATTTTTAAACAAAGGCATACTGTGATCAAATTAGTCTTTCAGAAAGGTCCCTTTCATGATAAATTGGAAGACCTAGAGAGAGATAAGACTAAGATAGAAAGATCAGTTGAAGAGTAATTGCAATAATTCAGAAAAGAAGCAATAAAGCAATAAATGGAACGGAAAAATGGTTAAGAGTAGATGCTAGAGTCAGACTCTGGGTTTCAATCTCACCTACATTATTCACTCAATGACCTTGGATAAATTACTTAAACTTCTCTATGCCTTGGTTTTCTTATCTGTAAAATGGGAAAAATAATGATCCTCACCTGACAGGGTTAACATTAGCATTAAATAAATTAACATTCATAAAGTGCTTTACACCAGTGCCTGGCACATAAGAAAATGCTATGTAGAAGTTGTTGTTGTCATCGTCATCATTATTATTGTTGATCTACAGCAATGGTGACAAATTAAAAATAATTTTAGGAGATAGAAGCTACAGGTTCTACAGATTGGAAGTTGGGAGTTAAGGGGACAGCAGAAATTAAGAAAGAAAAGTTCAGGTTGACTCCTAAATTTTTTTGAACTACTACATAGAAAATCATTCCATTTACTAAAATAGGGAATAGAGAAAGACAAGCATATTTGGTGGAGATGATGTTGATTTGGAATTTAGCCATGCTGAGAGTTTTCAAAGCCTTTCGGAATACCCAGAAAGCAGATGAAAATGGGTCTGAAATTCAGGAAAAGTCCTGACGTGGAGAAAGCGATCTGGGAACTCTTAGCCCAGAAGTAGTGGTTGAGGTCACAAGTTTGGATAAGCTCATCTAGGCAGAGTGAACAGAGTAAGAATGGCAGAGGGAACATTCATAAACTTTATTCCTTACCATATTTCTTCTCTCTATACTGAACTTCTTGTAATTCCTTAAATAGTCTATGCTCTGTTGCCTTTTAGCACCCCAGCACATGCCCTACCAAAAATTCCCTTCCTTCTTTTCTATATTTTAAGATTCAGTTCAATCAACTCTTTAAGGCCTCCCTCACAGGCCTCCCCTAAAATTCAGATGCTCTATAATACCCCATGATTAATTTCTACCATAGCTCTTATTACATTTTACTGTAATTATTTCTTTACTGCTCTGTCTTTTCTGCCAGAATGAGTTCCCTGAGCACAAAAGGTCTCATCTTTGTGTTCTCGAAATCTAACACAATCTGTGACACATAGAAGGAACTCAATAAAAGTTTATAGGATAAATGAAGCACAGCCAGAGCAATAGCTACCCTTTGCTTACCTAAGACTGCTTCCTAAGTATAGTTCTAGAGGGAGCCTCACCAATAGACAAACTACACCTCTTCTCATAGTAGGCAGGAATTTCTTATGAGTCTTGGTCAACTTCAGACTCGCCCGCTTTCCCTACAGTGAAGTGCCCTCTCCAATATACAGGCCAATCTATGAAAGCTTGGCTGTCACACACATACACATGAGCTCATAATGTTTGGGCAGGTTTGTCCTTGTATACCCTCTTTTGCCCCTTTCCCTTCTTATCTCTGATAAACACTCCCTTTATACATATACTCTCTTTGCCTTGGTACATAAACCTACTTCACCCAGCTCAGAGAGGGATACAATGAATCAGTGCATATTACCCCACTAAAAACCTGTCCACCCTGTCAGTGTGCCTTCATTAGCCATCCCAAGGGTTAGTAGTCACTTCCCAAAGCCCCAGGGGAGTCTCACGTCATGGCCTGATATATGGATTCGATGCCATAGCGCATGGCAAATTCATCCACAATTTCTTGGGCAGTCTCATCAAAGTACACCTTCCATGCATCATCTCCTCGAGCCTCAGGGATCCGGACTCCTCCACTGCCCTGAATGTCTGTGAGGTAATGAAAAAGATTCTGCAGGAGACAGAGCAAAGGAAGGAGTTAAATACACGCGAGCGCGCACGCGCGCGCACACACACACACACACACACACACACACATGTATGTTAAAAACAAAAACAAAATCTACAAAATCTAGTGGTAAAGTCTAGAAGAATGTGAGTAGAGTTCCACCAAAATTGTCCTTCAAGCTTTGATCAGTTCCTCCTGTGGCCCCAACAGGCTGTTCTCACATTAGTGAAAGAGAACTAAGACTGACTGTTACTTGGGCTGTCCAGCAGCACAATAAGCCAAGAATAAAATTAAAAAAAGGCCCAGATCTTCAACCATCTAGCAATCCTGTTCATTATCAAAGGACCCTCCCAGCACTGCTTTCTGACACACCATCTACCAAGGGCTGGCTCACCTCATGGAGACACGTATACTGTATATGATACGGGGCTACCTTCTCCTCCCCCTTGATCTCCACATTGATCTGTAGTCGGATAGCCCCTGAGACGGCTGATTTGTCTGTCCTTTTCTCTAGGAAAGAAAGAAGACTAGAGATTGACACCAATGCAACTACAGACACTGTAGACAGTCTCCATCTTGGCTTAACCACAGAAAAAGGAGGTTCTGATCCAAGAGTTCACCTAACAGGGTGAAATCACTCCAATGACCACACAGTCCACAAATACCCCAAATATTCCCAGTAGGAACTATATTCCATTAGAAGAATAGGGGGCTAAAGGCATTAGAGATGAGTATGAAGATTAAAGGGCCTTCTAAATTTTGGAGAATGTCCAGTTAGAGTGAGTTCCAGCCAGCCCATTCCTCTGTCCCCCATCTCCACCCAGGGTCAGTTCTCTATAGGTAAGGCAGGGCTCTGTATAGAGGTATGCTTTTAGAGATTGATTGGTGATTCTGGTAGACAGGATTTTTCTCAAGTTCCGCATTCATGCTCTCCCTTCCCACCAACTTTCTCTGGTCCTGTTTTCTTACCCAAGTTGTACCAAACATCCATCTCGCCACTCAGTGTCCGAACCTCGATAATGGTTTGGCCAAGGAAATCATCAGATTCCCGCTTTAGGCGCTGCTTTACTCTCGACTTGATGTCATCATCTTCATCCCACACACGTACCTTAATGCGGTCAGAAGAGTTGTGGCACTCACTGTGAGAGAATTTGGCAGGCTCTATTAGTAACAGTCCCAGCAGCCCCCAACCCTATTACTTCCAATTCCCTCCCAAAGCTCCATCAACTGCTGGGGAAGAGAAGGAGTCAGAGAACAGTGGTGCTGAAGTTCCAAGTGAGTCAGGCTATTCCAGCAAATGGCTCTTCATTCCTCAGCCTGGGCAGCTCTACATACCATTATCCAGTCCTTATTGCCTTGGGACCAAAAATAGAGAGGGGGAGGAGTAATCAGAAACAATTCTGACTTCCTGTGCAGCTAGCTGAATCAGCAACACCAACAGGAAAATAGCTGGACAGATGCAAAAGAGCTCTCGGAAGCAACTGTTGGTTCCCTTCCCAGTCAGTAAAGGTGTTAATGTTCATATTATGTCCATCTGGTCATATGTGCTTAGCTTTATATCTAGCTCTCCAACTATCTAAGCGTGTGCTTGGTGAACTTCTATCATTCTTTAATACCCACTTAAACTGTCATTTCCTCTATGGTGTTTGCTTTGGAGGAGGGAGTTTGCCCAGGTCCCCTGTCCCTTTCTTTTCCTTCCCTAACAGATGCTTTCTGGGTCCTATTGTCTAACTCAAAAGTTGTATTTGACAGAATTAGCTACTCCTTTCCCTTGGATCTCATAATATCTTTGCACATTCCATTAAAACATTATAATGTAATTACTGGTCTACTGCAAAATAACAGACAAATAAAAAATGAACTTCTTGAAGCTAAAAATTATCTTACACATTTTTAGATACACAATATCATGTACAGTGTCTTGTACAGAATAGGGGCTTAATGAATTATTTATGAAATGGATAAAAGTGGGCCATATTGACTACAGAGCCAATTTATTTAGAATAAATCATAGGAAGGCTTCAGGTGGGAATCACTAAGATTCTCAGGTAACTGCTGCCTGTAACCATTGCCCTTGGATTGGAGATTGACTGTACTAGGCCCCAATCCCTTTCTACATGAGTTCTCTAAGAAGCCAACAGAAGAAAGTTTCTACATAGCCAGCCTGTTTAGCTGATTCAGACTCAAAGTCCTGGTCCTTGGCCTTAGAAGTATAAAAAGCATGTGGATTCTCCAGACATTACTCCAAGTCCTAGGCTAGAGCTTCTCATTTTTCAACAGCCATCCCTTACTATCTTATGAAACAGTCTGTAAAAAAGTGAGATAAAGGAGTGAGGGTGGAAGCTGAATCAGAAAGGAAATCAGAGCCCTTTAAGGGAAATGAAAACTTCTCCATACCACAGATTCCTTCCTTTAAGCCAGAATTACCCAGTTGTTGGACTAGGACATTCCTTTCTCACTCCCCAGAAGAGCCTTCCTAAGTAGGATGGCAGGCTGGGAAGTACACAATAGGGTGGTCAGTCCCTGGTTCTGTCACTGAGCAGGGGTACAATCTTCCTAATGCTAGAAAAAGCAGTATGGAGTGCCCAGGGGCCCCTTTCATAGCCCCAGTTAAGGCAGGGCTTAGGTAAAGTAACCCTGACACAAATAGTCCGTGATAAGAAACAGAAAAAAACGGCTGCTGCCCAACTGAAGAATGTGAGAAAAGGGTTTTCTCTACTGCCTCTGACCCATCCCTTTTAGGGGCCGAGCCCAGAACAACAGGATTTAATGCTGCTCCCAAAATGCACAAAGCCGTCTGTGACTTACAAATGGAACTTCTCTTCCCAAACAGGATTCAGGTTTCCAAAAATGGTCTTGGTACGCTTCTTGGTTTTGCCCACTTGCACAGTCACATAAGGGTCACTGGATCCTGTCTTGTCCTTGGCTTGTAGGCCCTGGGCACACACCACTGCAACCCAAATACACAGAGGAGAAAGCTTCAGAGTATGCTCCAGAAGTCCATGGCACAACTCATATGTTCTCCATCTCAGAGCAGCCTCTCTTTGCTCCTTGCACAAGAAACCTAATATTCTCACTCCTCCACATCTATCCTTAGTCCTGGACCACCAGCCCTACCCTCAAAGCCCAGCCCAATAATTCCACCTTCCCTCTGGAGCCCTAACTGACCGCTTACCCCTACATTGGTCCTTACCTCCTCTGATACATGCACATTTCAGCTACACCCACCCATCTAGTAAACCACTGGTTAACTATTCCCTGATCTCCTAACTGTCCCCTTTCCCCAGCCCTAGCTCTTGTAATATCAGACTATTAACCAGTCTATAATATCTGATTGTTACCAAATTCTTCTATTATCATTCATATCAGTTGAGATACCAGTCTTACCTCTCCCAGCCCCCCTGGCACCAGGGTCTAGGAGAAAAGAAGCAATGAATAATAAAGCTCTTCCTCCTCCCCTCAGTTCTGTTTTCTTTCTCCTTGGCCCCTTGCTCCCACACATTTGGAGGGCTTCTTCCCCAGGATCCTCGCCATAGCCTGGGCCTTCTTGTCCCCTCACACTTTAGCCTGCTCACCAGTGATGGTAATCTTGGCTGACCATTTGGAGGTGCCATCCAGTACACTCTGCTTCACTGTTTTCATCTGTTGCACATGTGCGACTTTGCTCACAGTGAAGACATCCCGGATAACTTCGAAGATCTCTGGCTTATTCCGCTCTCGGATCTTCATGCGGTCCTTCATGGCCATGATTATGTTCTGTGTCCGGTCTTCAGCTCCATGTTTAGAGCTTTTTTCTGCAGCCCCTGAAGGATGGCCAGAGACAAAAAGTAGGATAACCACCAGTCAACCTACTAAACCAAGGGTCAGGCTGAGGAATGGGGCCTGGGAGAGGTCACTGAGGAATGGGAGAGGTGTAGGAAGACTGGGATATCTCTGGGAAAAGTTAATCAGTATATCTCTGGGAAAAGTTAATCATTTATGGGGCCTGCTGGAGTTTAATGCCTGGCCCGTGGAATTTAAAATGCAATGATCTGGGCTGCATCTTACTCTTGCCATTTAGCATATCCCATGCAATGCTACTTCCTTGGACTCGGACCTCTGAAAGGCCCTTGAAGAGAAGATCGACACCTTTGCTATAGAGCAGCATTTCAGAAGGTTTTTGGCAAACAACCAACATGGCTGCTAATTCTCAGCAATTAAAAGACCTGCTGGTACTTGTGCTTCTCACCCCCTCATGATGGGTTTGGGCAAAATATCACCAGCATTCATCTTCAGGCAGTCTTTTCAGGGTTCCATTTTCTTCCACTGACTGTTTTAACTGTTTCTTCATGTCTACTGTAGCTATGCAACTAGCATCAATCAGAGCTTTTTAAAGAAGGGCATTTTAAGTGAACAATTCCTCAAGGCCTTGCTTTCCCTTCGAAATCAGATCTTTCCTTGAGATAACAACATGCTCGTGTGTCTAAAGTGACCTTCCTTTCTCCTACCACAATCCTTGAAGTTTTCGTTGCTATGGCTTGCCTTGGAATGACACCTGGGAGACCTAGAGGGGTGAGAACACTTTCTTATATCCCCACCCCTGCTCCTCCTGGGGTCCAGATGTGCAAGCCTAACAGGAATGGAATGAAGAGACAAGATTTTGAGTGCAACAACCTCCTTTGACAGAAACCTTTTTGTTTTTCCTGCTCTTATTCTCCCCACTCTACAATGGTAGCACAAATCACATATTTATCAGGACCTTGGGAGTCTGGTACTTTCTCCTCCAGGACCTCTGCCTAATCCATTTGAAACTTCTCCTCCTGGCACTATTGTCTAAAAGCTGCATCTATAATCAAAGAATAAATGCTGCCTTTCCTGGGTCCTAGGGTCTAGACCTCTGAGGCCTGGAACCTCACAGAACACTCTTTTCTCATTTGCTTCGGTGCCCAATTAAAAATGCTCCAGTCATTTGGGCACTATGGTCGCTGTGGTGTGTACACTACGCAAGTACAGCCTCTGGGATCATCTGAATCCCAGAACAGATTCTCGTTCCACGGAAGGGCCACAGAAAGCTCAAAGAACTTTTCCTAAAGTTGCTTAAGAGAGTGCTATAAGAGCAGATATTTGGAAAGGCAATGCCACTTGACTCAGGACCCTACATTCTCTGAAAAGGAAATAGCTTCCAAATAAAGTAGACTGGAGGGACGATGTGTAGCCATCCTAGCTCTTTGCTGCCAGACTCCTTTGGAGAGGCCCCGCTGTCCCTGCATCCCATACCTCACCCTGCAGGGGCACTCACGTTGCAGGCAGTCGGCGTTGAGCAGGTCCTGGCACTTCTCATGGCACTTGACTCCACACTCGCTGCAGCGCATGCCCTGCCGGGCAATGCCCCAGAGCAGGCCTTCACACTCATAGCAGTAGGTCGGGGTAGTGGCAGTCCAGACCTCAAAGTTGTGGGGTGTGGTACATGAAATGGGGTAGATTAAGGCCTGCAGGGTTTTCTTATACACATGGGATTTCTGAAAGACACAAACCCCATTACCCACAAGCAACTTTAGGTCTCTGTTGGGAAATGAGACACTTGTAGGGTAATCAAAACCCTGGTTTCTCCTCTGGGCATAGAGGAGATGCTCTAGACTGACTCGACCCATAGCACATCTTGGTAGAAAGAAGCCTCCAATGTCATGTACTCCTAGTCATTCAAGACATGTCTGACCTGAACGCTGGATCTGAACCTGGTCCCAGCATTCAAGCTTTCTAGGGAAACAGAGTACTGTGTCCACCATAAAACTCTGAGTTCAGTGGTTGTATACTCCCCCATAAAACTTGGGCTTACCCCTGGTCTGGACCCTTGCCTCTCCCAGTGTAGAAGATCAAGTGAGACCTGATGCTATCTATCTGTTGCATTAACGATGTGTGCTGAACATTCTTGAATTCCCAATTATTATGGCTCCAGAGATGATCACCAGTGGATGGCCAGATCTTTAGACCAGTGGACTCATGAAAGCCCATGGGTCACTTACCAGGTCTTCATCCTTGAAAGAGGTGCGTGTAGCCATTGCAGAAGTAATCCCTGCCTTCCGGGACTGGACCAATGACTGCGAGAGAAGACCTGCTGTCAGCGCTGGCTACTACCAAGGACTGGCAAAGCCCTGGGAAGGGAGTTTCAGTGACCAAAGCAACTTGACTATAACTTACTACCTACTCTCTATTTTTACTGTCATTCACAGGGACTGCCCATGGGTAATAGAGTAACAAGCATACCAAGTTAAGATCCAAACCCCAAGGCCCTCAGAGGGTTGTTCTAACGATATTAGAACAGCACTTCTCTCAGGGTACCTATCAAAGAATTTCTCTTTCCTTCACTATTTTTAGGGTATTCTACCCCTCATTTATAGAAAGACAAAAAAGAAAAAAAAAAGTTTAGAATTACAGTAGGAAACAGGTCATTAAGAATAGAATAAACACACGACTCTGTCAGAGTCACATTCAAGAACCACGAGAATTATTCCATTTTATCCTCTATCCCCTGGTACTACCCCCATGCCCATACAATCTCAGGTACGTGTAGAAGCCAACAGCCCAATTGAACAGGGTACTTGGCAAGTAAAAGGGGCAATGTAGCCTCAGTCAAATCAAGCAGGGCAGGGGGCTAAGTATGAGAGCTGGGGCTGTCCTACTTGCCAGGCTCTTATATAGAGGGGCCCCATATATCTGAAAAGCGCAAGCCCCTGGAGGGGTACATGGTTTCTTTAAGGCAGTGAAAAATAGGGAGACAGAGGTTAGAATATAAGTCTAAGAGGAGAGCAGTTGGGAGGGGCCCAGGTGGTTTAAGATGTGGACTGCTACAGACAGAAAAGGGCTCTGGAGACACTCACCATTGCCTGCATAGAGGACAGCAGAAAAAGGAACAACATGATGTTAAAGCCCCTACCAAAGGCATAAAAAAACTTTCAGAGGCAACTGAGAGGTTTTTCCCTATAGTCCAATGCAGGGAACATGTCCCAACCCTCTTTGCCTCTATCCACTAAAAATGGTCTTCAATCCAGACAGCAGGCCAGGGCCCAAGGCCTAGAGTTCCTACTCAAAGGAGAGTTATGCCAGAAAGTGAAATATTGGCAAGTTTAAAAGGTAGAGGAGGGGAAACAGGAAATGAATAGGAAACTGTTATTCAAAAGTTAAGCAAAGAGGAGCTGGAGGGCAAGAGGGAGCAGAGGATGAGGAACAGTAGGAAGAAAAGAAGAGAAAAAAGAAGACAATGAAAGAAGGTAATAAAGAAGAGATGACATCAGAATTTATCTTCATCCAACCAGCTCAATGAAGAGTTGGTAGAAGAGGTGCATTAGAAAAGAGGAAAAGGAGAAAGGAGAAGATATACAAATAGTGGGGCGGGGGTGGGGGGAGGAAGAAAGGAAATAAAGAAATGATTAAGAGAAAATGACAGAGGATAGTTCCATTCAGTCAACTAAGGAGAAGGAAACTGGTGGGGGAAAAGAGACAGCAGAGAATGGAGGGGAAATGGGAAAAGAGGTGGACAGAAAAAACAGGATAGACTGAATAGGGAGAAAAAAAAAAAAGGAAAATAGGAGCAGAAAATGGTAATAAGAAAAAGGGTTCAAGCCTTACTGAATATCTAGCTTTAGAGCTCTGAAACAGCCTGAGCCCCACTCCACCCTCACATCCACTAGGATTCCTTGAGTTGATCCTGCCTTAGGAAGTATGACCCAAAATGGGAGCTTCTGGTCATCCTGGAGGTTCTGAGATCAGCTTTACCTCCTAAGTCTGTTTCAAATCAATTACACAAATTTTTATCATTATCTCTCAGTGCCAGACACTAAGTTAAGGACTAGGGGCAATGAGATTATCTACGAAGCCTATGTCTGGGGAGGAGATTGTCATTTGACTTCCAAGAAGGAGTTGTACCAGTCATGTTCATCACACAAAAGCTCAATGATCTAGGTCATGGCTAGAGGCAGTTTCCATTCCAGGTCATCAAAGAAGGCTGTGAGATACCTAAAGGCACTTGACACTCAGAAGACAATCCCAGAACCCACCTTTGAGTGCCCAAGCTATAAATGTTCTCGGTGGAAGCTTGAGCTTAGAAGGAACCTGGGCCTTTAATGAGGGACTGAGGTAGAACAAGGTCCACTTAAGTCTCAGCAAGGCTTTAAACAATTGATCTTCAGACCAATACTTGTCACTAAATGGATCACTATCAGTTCTAATAGTTTGCCAAGCAAGGGCCAATGGGGGATACCCCAAGGATACCACCTAAGCCTGCACAAGAGTCTTACTCACCAAATCACTGACAAGTGGAAGTGGCTTCTTTCTGCGTAGGTCTGGCATGCTGTCAATACCATAGAGCCCTCCAGCTGGCCTGCAGAGGGAAGAAAATATGTCAGGAACTTCAGTCTTGCCTTGAGTTACTGGAAGGTTCAGTGTTCCATTTTCCTTACTCACCTTCTCCCCAGAGGAAGATGAACTGACCATCACCATGTACTTTTAAGAGAGGTAAGGAAGATAGAAAGTGCAGGAAATAAAGTCATGGGATAATGAGTAATGAAATCTGCTCTCAGAGTGTCCCTCCTTGCCTCCTTCTATGGTTTTAGCCAAAGACTGAGAGCTCTTTTATCCCAAAGTGACAGTTCAAGGTACCTCTGTGTATCTGAAGGCCCTTGTGCTCCATAAGGCAAGATGGGAATTGATGGTTAAGAGGGCTACTTTCCACACTCAGGCCAGAGACACTGTTCTCCAAGGATAAGTCTTTCTTGGCCTGTGCTAGAACAGAGCGCATAGGAATGGCTCTACAGAAGAGCTGCTGCTTAGGTGAGCAAGACTACCAAACATATAGGAGATATACAGAAGGAGACCTTCTCCACCCTGAGTAAAAGAGTCACCTGTTCTATCTATCCAAGCCTCCTAAAGAAAAACGGTCTCCATGGAAAGAGGAGCCCACATAACCAAGTGGAGGCAGGGGAGGTGGGATGAGAAACTTTTAAAAGACCATTTGGGGGCGGGGGAGTAACTATTTATTTATTTATTTATTGCAACTTATTATTTTTTTATTTTTAATTATCGTGAAATTGGTTAACGAAATCCAATAAGTTTCAGCTGTACACTTTAACAATAAGGCATATATATATTCTTACACTGTGTGTTTACCTCCCATAGTTAGATTTCTTTCTGTCACCACACATTTGACCCTCTTTACCCCATCTACCTCTCCCCTCCCCGCATCCCTTACCCTCTGGTAATCACTAGTCTATAGACATGTCCATGGGTCTCTGTTTGATCTGTTCGTTTGTTGCTTTTAGATTTATATCTCACTTATAAGTCATATAATGTGATTTTCAACATTTTCTGTCTGGCTTATTTCACTTAGCATGATTATCTCGAGGTCCATCCATGTTGTCACAAATGGCAGTATTTCATCTCTTCTTATGGCTGAGTAATATTCCATTGTATATATGTACCACTTTTATACACTTTCTATGCTTATTAATTTTATTGTTCTTTGTTATTCCACAATAATATTCAATAACAATACAGAGAATGTCTCAAAAAGAACACCATTCTCACATTGAGATAACTTAGATTTTTACCTGCAATTCTACTACCTCTCTACATGTCCTCTGCCAAAATTCCTTCCTCTTTTTGGATCTTGGTATCAATTCCATAAAATGAGGGGGATGAACTATAAAACCTCTCTGATCTTTTGCAACATGGCATTCTGAGCCTCAATGAAAAGAATTCATGCACTTGATTTTAATGACGGCAATGAGGTGGGGAAGGTGCTATGGCTGGGTTTACAAAAAAAAAAGACCTGTATCTCAGAAAAACAAGTAGGTACTGCCAGCAATATAGGCAAAGAATGAAGCCACAAATTGAGTCAAGGTCAGGAGTTGGAACAGGCAACCTGATATGTTGATTTCTAACAAACTAGTTTCCTGGGCACAGTGAAGCTTGTTTCCAATGAGACTACCAGACCTAGGGAGGGTCTAAATTTTTAACAGTTTCCAAGGACTAAGCTGAGGAAAGAAAAACAACAGGAAAGCATTTAAAAGATAACTGTATGGCTCCATTTAAAAATACCTTGGATATGTTCCATTGGCATGTATATATTTTACAATTATTAGAGGTAAAAAGCTAAAGTCCTGAAGAAGGACTATTGAAGAAGCAACTGGTGCCACAAATTTGTAACTAATTCTAAAAATATAAATGAGCTCATTTTTGCAACATAAATGAGCTTTTGACAAAAGAAGAAAGGTAGCTCTTTCACATGATTAACTTTTGATTTAAAAAACAGATCACAAGGGAAAAGAAATATGTAAAAATGTAGTAGATAACTTTATGATCTGATCTTTTTTTTCCCCTGTTGGTCATAACAGAGAGAAGGCAGCCACTAAGAATTGTGGTGTCAGAAGCCACAATTCTGACACATCAGGACAAGGAGAGAAGGAAGATCCTGAGAAATAACTGGCAGTGGATGTGACAAGAATGGGAGTGGAGAGGCACTTAAACTCTTTTCTCTCTTAAGAACAGTAAGCAGCTGAGCAGCTTAAAATGACTCTCTGGTAACAATCATATGGGTCTGAAACTCCTAGACAAGCATAGAAAGAACATATAACACTCATAAGGTATGCTACTTATGTCCTGACTAGAATGGAATGGAATAAGTTGGTGACTCACAACAGCTAAGGCAGGACGGAGCCCAGGTAGAAATCTAATCAGCTACATTATCGACAATGGAAAGAAATTGTCTCCAAATGCAGATATTTTTCTAGTTTCCTCCTTCTTCTACCTAAGAGTGTATCACCACTATGACACAAAGGATCAGAAATTCCAGAGGCAAAGATGGGGGAGCCTCAAAGCTCCATACCCTGTTCCAGGGGAACCACTCTGCAAAGCTCTTTTCTGCCTCTAAGTAATCAGTCTGCAGAGTTCTCTCCTCTGCCCTAGAGAACAACCAATCTCTACAGTGGAGCTCTTCCTTCCCCAAGATCAAGTTTATGGAGCTGTTTCTCCTATTTCCCAGGGGAAAAACTAAAACATAGCAGGAGAGATTGTATAAAATTCACAGAAACCTTGCAGGCAATCACTTACCCTTCTGGAAGCCACTGGGGCAAAGAGGGGTCACCATCACTTGGAATCTTAAAAAAAAAAAAAAAGATAGAAAAAAGTTAGATCTTAGGGAAGATGGGTGACTGCCATCTCTCTTTGATCAGGCAGTGAGCAGTAAAGTAGGAAGCTCAGAGAAGTGTAAGTCGCATAAACCATGTAGTGACACAGCCAGGCTCACATCTAAGCCAATGACTTGAACAGCCAAGGGCAACAAGCAGGCTACTGAAATGAGCAGTATTTAATTTCCCTTCTCCCCAATGAATAAAGGATATAAGGCCAAGCTCATTGAGATCCCATGGCTACAGTCCACTGGGAGTGTGACAGCTGCCAGAACTTATATCCCCCTCACACAACACATTAGTATATGTAACAGTAGGAACCAAAGCCAGAAGAGTCCACTTAGGCTTCCATGCCTCACTAAAGCAAAAAGACAACTTCATATAGTCTGGTCTTCTTCCAGCTCTGTTCATAAGTTTCCTTGGCTGCTCAGAGTCAGACTTGGTCTTTCTAAATTCCCATCTCATCTTGTGATCTGATTTGGTTTAGGTTCCTTGAAGCCCTAACTCACTGACACTGAATACAGCCTATATTTGATAAGCTCTAAATAATCAGAGAACCCAAGACAGATTAGACACTTAGATTATCATTCTGGTGAATTTCATGAGTTCTATAATAAGAAGTTGACCATTGGAGCACCAAATAATTCAGGAAAGGAATAGGTCGAAAACAATTTTTAAAGGTTGTTGCACAAAAGAACCAAAGCAAATCCTTTAGGCAGCATGCAGAGAGTTTCAAAGTTGCCAGGGCTCTCTAGAGAACCAATGGTAAATGCTGTTTAGGCTCAAGGAACCTAGTGCTAGCAGGTCTGAGGGTTCTTGCCCCACCTTGTTACCCCCACAGCACCCAAAAACTTCCCTGCCACCTGAAACCTGGGCTCCAGCTAATTATCCTGGAACAAATGAGCTCCAGTACAAAGGAGGCAGAAGTAAGCTATTTAGCTTTGGACAGGGGGCAAAGTTTTGGGCGAGCTAAAGATGGGGGAAGTTATAGACAAAATGAGGCAAGATAGTAGAAAACGGAGAGGTAGGACAGGATAACAGGTGATGTGAAAGTGCGTAAGAATTACACTGGGTTGGCAGTAGGCAAAGATGAATTTTGGATTTAGGACCCTTCTCGGTAACACCCTTTCCAGGTTGTCTCTGTTCTAATCAAGCCTATCTGCTACAGCCCTTCAGGACCCCATTTTACCTCATCTGCCTCCTTCCCTGGTTCTGTGGGTGAGATGATAATGGTAAAGGGAGGGCCAGGCCTAAAATGCAACCAGAAGTGGTTGAAGAAAACCTCCTAAGGTTGTTTGTGAGGGGCTGCCATTCTTAAATCCCCCAATCCCACCAACCAGAATTTATTTTCCCTTTGGAAAGAGTTGCTGTACTGAGCAGATTTTTATTTCCTATCTAGAATTAGGTGTTTGCTAGAAACTACTGGGCTTAAGGAAACAAAGTCACAAAAAGTCTTTGGGAGCTAGAATACACTGGCTCAGATCATATACATTTCCTGAGCTTAGAGGGGACAATGAATGGGTCTGCAGAAGCCTGCAGCACAGCCTAGAGCATGCACACACAGGATACTGGAGGAGGGCCGGAGTATCAGAGGAGGTCTAGACAAAGTATCCATGGGAGGTACATTTGTTGATAGATGTTGTGCCTGAGGGAAACACAAGGTGAGCATAGATCTTGCACAGAGGACTACAGAACATGCTGTAGGACTGAATGTGTGCACACCCATTTGGAAGAGGATTCAGTGTTCGCTAGAGCCTGAATCACAGGCAAAGCAAACCCTTATGGTCTTCAAGAACCAGTGCTTGCAGGCACAGAGCATTAGTATACTATGCATTCATGCGCATGAGGGAACCATATCACAGGTATGCAGGAGCCTGTGCTCACAAAGAGGCCAGGAAGCATATTTACACATACGGTCCCAGGCAAGAGGCACCAAATGCCTGCAGCAATTCCTGCTCTCAAGTACAAAGTTTGTATGCATGCTGGGCTCAGCGAGAGTTTACAGCAAATGCCAGGCTGCAGCAACAAGTAGAAAATGGACACACACTGTGCAGAGTAGGAGAGGAGGAGGGTAATCAGCATCTGGGGAAGTAAAACTGAGTAGAAGTATAAGCACACACATGCTACAATGAATGTGCACCATGCTGGCACACACATTCTCACATTGTGCTCCAAGGATATCTGCAGGAGCACACAAGCATGGAGCATGCACACAAACTGCTTTCAGGAAAAACAAACTATATGCACCAGCCAAAGCTCAGAGGCACAGATCATGTGCACACGCACACACCATGCCCAGGAGGGAGGGGTGAAGAATAGAAAACAAAAAGGCCCTAAAGGGCCAGAAGCACAACCTGAAGGGCTCCTCGCTTTCCTTCTGCAAGGAGAGAAAGAGCAGGAAAAAAAGGGCGGAGAGGTTAGTAGATTCAGTCCTACAGCAGGGAACCCAAAGAAAATGCCAGCTAATCCTCAAGGAACTTGGAGGAGAGGGAGAGGTCCTCTGAACAACGGCAGTTCACAGAGCTCAGCTTCTAGAATCCTTACCTCCTGTATTTGCTGGCCGCTGCTTTTTAGTTTAGTACATCCGGGTTTGGCTACTCAAAATCAAAGGCCACAGTCTACCTGGTGATTCCAGTCACCCTTTTCCCCTTTCCAAAGTGGCATGCATTCAGGGTTGGGGCCACTAGTGCTACAAGACCAGCTTTGTTACCAAGGCCACTCCAACAGGCTGAACTGGCTGAGCACAGTGTGAGTTCGTTTCTTCCTCAGAAGCTGCATGAGCTCACTCTGGATCTGGAATAAGTCCTCAACCCCAAAAGCCTGGTGGCTGAGCCCTTTCCATTTTGTAATGTGGGTTTGGCCATGCATTTGCCCAGCAAGCCCTGGCCTATTTTCCCAGAGCCTAAGTTAAGGTAGGCCATGTTAAGGCCTGGGGTCAAGGCCAAGACCAAGATGCTCAACAGCTATAGACCTGGGGGCATCAACTGGCAACTGTCCTAATAGAAGTCACCACGGTCTAGATGATAAATCTATGACTGCAATCCCAGGTCTGATTATCCATCAAATCCAGAACAATACTCCAAAGGAAGCTGATACTTCCAGAAGGGTCCAATTAAGCCACAGTAGAGGAAGAATAAAGTTCAGAGATTGTTCCTTTCCTGTTTGTTAAAGACTGCATTGCCTTCTAGGCCACACACAGGCCCACAACCTTTCTTCTCTAAGGAAAGTCCAACCACCTGGGCCCATAAGCTCCCCTCCACTTTCTATTCCCTCCATTTTAAAGACTCACTGATACTACATAACAAGTAGGAGAATCAGAAACTGATACTACATAACAAGTAAGAGAATCAGAAATAAATTCATAATTTCCAGATTTTCAAGCTATTTATGATAACCTAATGGGTCACCTGACCTGACAGAAGAATGAATTCAGGAACAGACCAGCTACAGGAAGGTGGGTGAAATAAAAAACACACTTCCTGGAATGCTGCTATGCCTCTTCTACATCTCCTCCCTATCTCCCCCAGAGCACTCTGCTTCCTTTGAAAAAGAAAATTATGCAAGGAACACTTTAATTGATCCTGTGACTCAAATTGAAAAGGTTTCTCTGCTCCTCTACTACCTTAAATATATTGTACACATGTCAAAGCTACTTTGATTATGTCCTTCTGTTCTTCCCAAAGTTCCCCATTATGCCTAAAGAATAAAATCTAATCTGTTGACAGGGCTATCAAGGCTTTTCACAATCTGGCCTCTCACATCTACTGGGTAGGCTCAGACTTAATTCTTAAGACTTAGCTCAAATGTTAATGCCTCTGTGAAATTTTCTTTACTTGCCTTCCTCTCAAAGCAAAATTAGGTGCCTCTTCACCATGTACCCATGGTACGCAAGCTTTTAGGTGCATACTTCTATGACAGTATATTGCCAGTACTGTTTCATTTTAATTGTCTATATAAATGTTCCCTTTATACACTGTGAACTTCTTGAGAGCAAGAATTGTGTGTGTGTGTGTGTGTGTGTGTGTGTACACACACAAATATATATATATTAAACTTTGTAACATGAGGGCTTAGCACATCTCCTAGCATTTGTAAGTAGTAAAAGGAACCTGAACTTTTAGGACTTAGAAAGCAACACCTTTTTCTAAGAAAACGTTTCTTGTGCATCTAAGATCGATTTCTTAGTAGCCTGTACCATTTTCCAAGGAACTGCTGCACTGGGTCTTCAGTTTGTCCTACCCACTGGAAAAACATAAGAAAACCTTTTCTTGTTAGGAAACAAACTTTTTGTGCTTCCTAACTTCCTAAAATGCCTTACGATTTTTCCACTCGGATTTAATTTTCAGTATAAGCGATCTATGTCTAAGGAACACCTGCTTTACAGGAAAATCCTTGACCCCTCAAGTTGATTTGAGACACTCAACTTATTTAAGCCTGCATGTCCTTATCTGTAAAAGTGGGTAACAGTTACCTCCGGGGTTATTGAAGGCTTCATTTCTTCAACAAATACTTATTGAGAACTCACAGCATACTAGGCACTGTTTTCAGTGCTAGTGATGCAGCAGTGAATGAAACGAACTCCCTGATCTTGAGAAGCATCTATTCTAGTAGGGGGAGCAGACAATTACGATGACGATGATAGTAGCTAACACTAAGCGAACACATTAGGTATGTACTTGGCATTTTATTTGAGTAAGCTCATTTCTCATAGCAACTCTACTGGGGAAATAATATTATTATCTCAACTTTTTTGTTTATTAAATTGAAGATTTGAGAGGTTAAGAAACTTGCCTAAAGTCACAGCAAGTGGCAATGCCAAAATTCAAAACAAGCATTCTGGTTCCAGGATCTGGAATTATATAGACCATATCACGTGTGATAGGGACTCTACTGAAAAATTCAGGTAAGGGGAAAAGATAACATCCCTTGTGATGATGTTACAGCAGATATTAAAATTCTATAAAAGGTTGTCAGGGAAGCCTCATTAAGTGAAATCTATGCAGAGAACAAAAGGAAATGAGTACAGATGCTATTAAGAGTTCTCGGAGAAAAGTATTCCAGTCAGAGAACACATAGCAAACGAAAAGCCTGAGGTGAAAGCATAATCGTTATGGAGTAACAGCAAGTTTGCAATAAAGTGCCCGTTCAAGTAGGGCTCTGTGGCCATTATAAACACTGGTTTCCATGCTGAGTGAGACACAAAATCACTGGAAAGTTTTGAACAGTGGACTGATACGATCTGACTCATGTTTTATAAGGATTACTCTGATTGCATGTTCACCAAGCCCACACTGTGGACGTGGTAGCACAGAGTACAGGCTGGTTTTACCTGTTCAAAATTGTAACCAATATTCCGAACAGCATTTTAAAGGATTAGCCCCCAACACGTGGCATCTCTTGACCATTTTTAAACAGTAGTAAATTAGGAAAAGTCTGCCTCCAGCAATGTTTATTTCCCTGATTCTGTATAGCATGGGGTACCCAAAAACTAAAACTGTAGTCACCGAGTGCAATATCATTTTTATGAATTTAAAAGTAGTCTGAAAATTGTAATCTAGTGTGGATATTTTTGTACTGGTAAAATAGCTTCTGACTAATCTCTTGATTGAAGGTTATTTGTTACTCATTATATGTGAAATTTTTTTTGCATGAAAAGAAATCTGAAATATAGAATAATTCATAGGGAAAAAAAGGAAAAAGGAAGGATATGGGTAGAAGCAGGGAGACTAGTTAGATCAGTGCTCCCCAACCTTTTTGGCAACAGTGACTGGTGCTCCTATGAGAATCTAATGCCTGATGATCTAAGGTGGAGCTGAGGTGGTCATGCTAGCACCGGGGAGCAGTCACAAATACAGATGAAGCTTCACTCACTCGCCCGCTGTTCATATCATCTAGACAAGAGAAAATGGTGGTCTAGACAAGAGAAAATGGTGGTTTAGACAAGGATGACAGTGGTAAATGTAGAGATAGTGGTAAGAGTCAGGATAAGATAGAGCAGGCAGAATTTACTAAATGATGGATATATGTTGTGAGAGAAAAAAGTCAAGAATGACTATGGATTTGGGCTTAAGTAGCCCAAGCAGCTGCAAGAATGGAGTTGTCATTTACTGGTAAAGAAGACTATACAAGAAAAGCAGATTTGGAGGGACCTGAGAAGGATCAGGAGTTTGGTTTTGGATATGTCAAATCTGTGATGCCTATTTACATCCAAATGGGGATGTTACGTAGATGTAGAATCTGGTGCTCATGGAAGTTGTCTAGGCCAGAATGCTTATGAAACTCATGAGATCAGAAGAGATTACCTAGGAAATGAGTATGGATAAAAAGAAGTAGTCAGGATTGAATCCTGGGATGCTACAAGATTGGGAGGATGATGAAGGACCAGCAAAGATGACTGAGGAGCAATGGTCAATATTGTTAGGGGAAAACCAAGACTGAGAAGTGTTCTGGAAGTCAAGTGAAGAAAATGTTTCCAAAAGAAGGAACTGAGGCATAAGGATAGACTAAAAATTAGTGGAATAGAATTGAGAGTCCAGAAATAACCTCTTATATTTACAGTCAGTTGATGTTTGACAAGGGTGCCAAGACCATTCAATGGGGAAAGAATAGTCTTTTCAACAAATGATGCTGGGATAACTAGGTATCCACATGCACAAGAATGATATTGTACCCCTATCTCACATCATCTACAAAAATTAACTCAAAGCAGATCACAGACCTAAATGTTAGAGCTAAACTATAAAACAGTTAGAAAAAACAAGAGTAAATCTCTGTGACCTTGGATTAGACAATAGTTTCTTAGCTATGAAACCAAAAGCACAAGCAACATGAGAAAAAAAAAACTAATTTAAAATTTTAAAACTTTTGCACTCTACTTCATAATGATGGCTATCACAAAACAAAAGCAAAAAGTAACAAATGTTGGCAAGGATGTGGAGAAATTAGAACTTCGGTGGGAACGTAAAATGGAAGAGTCACTTGGACATGGCAATACCTCAAAAAAAAAGAAAAAATCAGAATTGCTATATGATCCAGCAATTCCACTTCTGGATATATATCCATAATAAAGAAAGGATTAAAAAAAATTTTGTACGCCCATGTTAACAGCAGCATTATTCACAAGAGCCAAAAAATGGAAGTAATCTAAGCACCCATGACAGATGAATGGATAAACAAAATGTGGTATATATACATACAATGGAATACCACTCAGGAAGGAAACTTTGAAACATGCTACAACATGGATGAACCTTGAAGATATTATGCCTGGTGAAATAAGCCAGTCATGGAGGACAAATATTGTGTAATTCCACTTATATGAGGTACACAGAGTGGTCAAATTCATAAAGACAGAAAGTAGAATGGTTACCAGTGGCTGTTGGGGGCGGGGGGCAGAATGAAATGTTAGTTTAATGGGTATAGAGTTTCAGATAGGAAAAATGAAAAAGTTCTACAGATTGGATGGTGGTGATGGTTGCAAAATAATGTGAATGAACTTATAATGGTTAAAACGAGAAGTTTTACATTATGTATATTTTACCACAATTTTTTTAAAAAAATAAAATGTTTATGCTTCAAAGGACATTATTGAGAAAATGAAAAGACAACCTACAGATTGTGGGAAAATATTTACACATCATATATCTGAAAAGGGACTTATATCCAGAATATACAAAGAACTCTTACTTGACAACAAAAAGACAAACAACTCAATTTAAAAATGAGTGAAGGATTTGAATAGAAATTTCTCCAAAGAAAATATAAAATATAAAAAACACATAAAAAGATGCTCAATCAAAACCATAATAAGATACTACTCATACCTATTAGGATGGTGATAATTAAAAACACAGACATTAACAAATGTTGGCAAGGAGTGGAGAAATTAGAACTCTCACATGTTGTAGGTGGGAATGTAAAATGGAAATGGGAAAACAGTCTGGCAGTTCCTCAAAAATGTTAAACAGATTTATCAGATGACCCAGCATTCCACTTCTAGGTATATATCCAAGAGAAGTGAAAACACGTTTTACACGAAAACTTGTAGATGAGTGTGCATAGTAACATTATTCACTACAGCCAAAATGTGGTTTAAAAAAAAGTCCATCAACTGATAAGTGGATAAACAAAATGTGGTATACTATATAATGGAATATTATTTGGCCACGAAAGGAAATAAGTATTGATACACGTTACAACATGAGTGAATCTTCAAAGTATTATGTTAAGTGGAAGAAGCCAGTCACGAAAGGCCACATATAGCCTTTTTTATGATTCCATGTATATGCAATGTCCAGAAAAGACAAATCCATAGAAACAGAAATAGACTAGTGGTTGCCTGTGGCTGGGAGCAAAAGGGACTGGAAAGTGACTGCTAACAGGTAAAGGATTTCTTTTTGGAGTGATGGAAATGTTCTGATTGATAGTGGCATAACTGTGAATATACTAAAAACCACTCAAATGTATACTTTCTAAGGGATTGTAAGGGGTAAATTTATGGCATATAAATTATAACTTAATAAAGCTCTTATAATAAAAAGAAATCAATATGTCAAGTTGCTGCTATGACTGATTAAGAGGACTGGACCAGGAGTTTGGCAATACGGGGGTGGTCATCTGACAGGTTTGACAAAAGCTATTTTGGTAGAGTGATAGGAATGAAAGAATTAAATTTTCATGTAATACACGTGAGAGTACTCAAAACAGCACCTGGTACATATCTCCCCAGAAAGAAGAAAAAGGATGAAAAATAAGAACTCAAATTAATGGTAAGCTACTGCTAATAAGTTTAGGCCCTAAAAAGTCTCAAACAGAGCAGTGAAGAAAGTTAATTTCTCAAATGTTTTGTTGTGGTAGTGCCACTGTCATACTGAATCAGTTTACCAGGTTAGGTGACTGCTCTTGTGGGCTCTATAACAAGAGTAAGAGGCTGACCTGTATGCTTACCTTGCTCTATTCCTCCTGCTCTATATGATGAATGGTGCTGGAGTCAGACCTGGACCCAGCAATGAAGGGATGCTGCCACTGCCTGGCAGCTCCTTTACCACTCCCTCTGCAGCCCACACACCAGCCTGGATCTTGGCTAGGACCCAGAACTTTGGCTTGCTTTCTTATTGGTGCTTCAGAAAACCTCCTTCTTCTCATTATCACTGCTGCTGCCACCACTTGCTTACCACAAGTATCACAAGTTCCTGGGTTGCCCAGGAAGATGTCAGCCCTGAAGGAGAACTTTGCAAGCTGATGAGTCAGACCCAAGTATCCTAAATGCTCATGCAAACATCAACCACAAACATCAAGGTTTAAAGAGTAAGGAAGTACTACTTTGATATTTGTTGTTTCTATAGTTGCTATAATGGTAATGATTTCTAAATGCCCAAGGAGAAGGAAAAAGGGATGCAAAGTTGAAAGAGAGAAATCCCTTACAGCTGAGGAATTGAAGAAGGCTTCCTGAAGGAGGCAGTATGTTAAAGAACTGAGTAAATTTTGCTAGGCTGATATGGTGAATACAGCACCTTAGGCTAGAAGGAGGCATGTATATGTGAATATGCTGAGAACAGGAAGTATAAGATGAATTTGTGAGTCAGCAAAGTTTCCTTTTGGGTGGAGTACAATAGGACGATGGAAGATAAGCCTGGAAATATAAACTGGAGACCAGGTGCAGTGATCTTTAATGCCAAGTGAAGTAATTTAGACTTTTTCTGATAAGATATAAGAAGCAGCTCTAGCGAAATTTGGAAAAAATATGACATGATTTTAATTTTTCATTTTTAAAAAATTTAATTTTATGATTTGATATTATCTTCATAGGATTCAAATTCTAAAAAGAGTTAAAGTGAAAAATCTTCTCATCTCATTAGTTTTCCCATGGGCAATCATATATCAGTTACTTATCTTTGTTACATATCCTATACATACACAGACAGACACTATGAGTTTGCATGTGTATGCTTTCTCTCTCCTTTTTATACAACCATAAGCACCGTAGACATACTGTTCTACACCTTGTTTTATTCATATGTCAATTTGTCTTAGATATCTTTCCATTTCAGGAAAGAGCTACCTTATTCTTTTTATAGCTACATGATACTGTATTTCATTATTTAGACACTGCAATAACTTAACCAGTCTTTGTTAACGAACATTTCGGTTTTCAATCTTTGCTATTAAAAACAGTGCTCTGAAAATAGCCTTGAACATATGTCCCACATGTGAAAATATATCTGCAGGGTATATTCCTGGAAATGGTGTTGGGGCTCAAAGGGTATATATAATTTTGACTAATTTTGCTAGTTGCCTTCCTTGGAAGTTATATCAAATTACACTCCCATCCCACGAGCAATGTATGAGTGCCTATTCCCTCACACCTTTGTCAACACAATATGTTTCATAATTTTAATTTTGCCTTAGAAAGATTAATCAGGTTATATGTGTAAGAGGACAACCCTACTTACATTTAAAACTAGATGAATACAGCATATTCTCTTTGGATAAATTTAATTTTGATTGGGGAAAGTAATTTTAAAGCTACAAATTTCCATGCTGCCTAGAAAAAAAGTTCTCTCATCTCCTATAGTCAAAGCCATTCTGTTCTCCAGTCCAGTTCTTAGGTGAGCAGCCTTTAGTTGGAGATGGAAGAATGTGAATGTGACCTGGGGAGGGCAGAATCAGGCTCTTGGGCCAACACTATAAGCAGTTCCTGGAAAGCTCCAAGTTGGAAATAAGGTTCTGTGTTGTCAAGTATTAGGAAGTACTAGGAAGAAGACAAGTCAGAATGATGGAAATTTCCAGAGTGGCCTATGAGGTAGAGCAGCCCATCAGTAGCCAGGGAAATGGAAATCTTATCTCAGCAAGAAACTCATGAAAAATGATTTTAAAATTTTAACACAGAATTACATTAGCCCTTCTAGTGCCTGTGAGTAAGTAATATGCCTCATCACTCATTCTCACCTCTTATCCCACACCTCCTTTACACCGGAATACCCTAAAAATTCTGCAGCTGTAAACTACTGCTGCAGAACCAGATGTTCCTCCCTCTTTTGAAAAGGTATTTTCTAAAGCTCTTCCCACCCCCCAACACACACACACCCAAAGATACAAAGCTCCCTAGGGACAAGAATTCCTTTCTGGTTCCTTTAGAACCCTCTTTCACTCCAATTCTGACAGGATTAGCTTAAAATCTATATTCGAGTAATTTAGACTGATTCAGGCTGTAGACCTCCCCCTTCACCTTGTGAAACTCACCACCAATCTGGATCCCATGCTGGCCACATGGAGGCCATACCCAGCCGGCTTCGACCCCATTAAATAGAGACTTGAAATACCTGGGTGCAAGTCTTCCACTGAGAGATGGTCTGCCTTCCGTACCAGTTCATGCAAAAGATTTTTCTGCCTCAGTCTTTTCTCTCTTAGCACATTTTTAAAATTGCTGATGCACTTGTTGAGGTAGATGGTCTCTGCACACACTTGCTCTAGGCTTAGTCTGCCCTGCTTGGGAGATTCAGGCCTGGAACAAGTTTCACTTCCCAGACCTGGAGCCAGAGCAAACCCTGGCAATGAATATGCAAGAGATGAGTTATTAGAAGCCAAAGATAAGTTGCTGGGATCCTGAGAGGCTTGGTTTCCCTGTGTGGAGATGTCCACTCCGCCAGAGACCACACTGAACAAGCTCTCACTCTGCTGACTCCCGGGGCTTTCCACTGAGAAATCCTGGGCACCCCCTGAACTCATTGTCCCAAGAAGTCTATCACTGTTCTCTGACTGGGAACCACTCTCACTGCTTTCCAGGTCCTCAGGACTGACCGACCCACTGTTCTCCAGCTTCTGAAACACTCCCTGCAGAGCTGAACGAAAGTGGTGAATTGCTCGGCCTAGTTTACTGGTATAAAACTTAATTTCAACATCTTCATCCTCTTGCGAGCCACCCAGACCACAAGAGGACTTTTCAAAGACATCTTTAAGAACTTGAGCAGCACGTTCCTCCTCTTCATTCAAGTCAATATGAACCATGTCGCTGAAAGTCTCAGGCCCTATGATAATTTCTTCCATCATGCTGTCACAGCTTAGAGTTGCAAACCTTCTGGATTTGTCTGTCAAAAGGTCCTCTAGCTGCTTTGAGCTCAGAATATCAAGCCCACTTTCACAGGCCAGGAGTTTGTCCTCTGTTTTCAGCAACCCAGAAAGTGATAGGCAGCTGCTGGCTGAACTTTTATCGATGCAGTTGTTTTCTCTTTTTGTTACTTTACATGCTTCAGGTTCTTGGCTGCACTGTTTAAAAATCTGAGATTTCCTAGAATTCTCTTCTTTTGAGATTAACACTAGGGAAGGTTCCTCAAATTGGTGGAGAGCAGACAGAAAAGGCTCTCTCCCCGTGAGTTCGCCACAGCTGCCACTGATGACTTGGCATGTTCCTGATGTTCCTTTTACTTCAACCCCTGGCTTAGACAACTCAATTGGCTTTGCTACATTGTTCTTGGGTGGGAAGCAAAGGTGTTGCTGCTCAGGAGTCAAGGGTTCCCTATGTTGATTCTGGGCCCTTGTTTGATATGCTTCTGTTATGGGTCCTCTGTCTCCTGTTTCCATCTGAAGAACTGATTCATCTGGGTTTAAAGAATTCAAATTATGATCCTGTAGTTGTTGCAAAAATGATAAAGACTCCTTCTGGGGATTCTTCCAGCTTTGTGGTTGGCTTGGTTCTTCTCTGGTGGCAATCTGGACCCCTACACTCTGCAAGAGGATGGATTTCTGCAAGATGAAGTCTCTATGCTCTAGATGGGCAAGCTTCACAACAGTAGGCCTGGGGGCTCGGGCTCTGCCTGCCCTGTAAGCCTCTGTGATGTACCTGTTGCACTGCATGCCATTAACACAGAGGTGCTTGGCAAGGAAGCTGTGCACCAGCTCCATGGTATTCTCCCCGTCTTGCTCAGGAAGTCCATACAGATACAGAATGGCTTCCTCACTGGGTCTGTCCACATGGTGTTCCTGAGCCTTTCCATCCATACACACCTTGGCCAGGGAGCTGCTGCCCACCTGTAAACCTTCTATTCCACTCAGAACTGAGTCTACACAGCTAGAGACTTCATCCACTGAACCCCGGACTTGGCTCAAGTGCTGCTGAAGCTCAGCAATCTCAGTTTGGAGACGGCTGATGCCTTGTAGCTCTCTGATTATATAGTCTACTATATCCCCCAAAGGCTCTCGCTGTTCAAGACTGCATTCTTGGCCAGGGCTCTGGGACAAAAGGGGCTTGGCTTGATTTCCCTCTGAGGGCTCTTGACAGCTGGTGGTAATGGTGGCAGATGAGAAGTCCTGAGAACCAGACCCTGAAGCACAGGCAGTGGAGCCCAAAGGAAGCAGGCTGCTGGCCTGCTGCCTAAAGCTGCAATGCTGGGCCAGGCCCCCATCTCTATCCCCACCAATGGCTGAGGCTGTTGACCCACAGCAAGGGAGCAAGGAGGTGTCCTCTGGTAAGGATCCGGCAGGGCCTGAGGACTTGCTCTTGATGCCACACACAGTCTCTACCTTAGCCTTATCTGGGGAAAGTCTGGAGGAGGGCCCCAAAGTGACCATGATTTCTTCCTCTGACTCTTGCAACAATCGCTTCATTTTCTACCTCAAGGTCTGAGGGATTCACACCTCTTCCTCTTATTTCTGGTCGGGATGCTTAATAGAGATTGTCTTGGAAGGCAATATCCTGTACTGCTCTTTTTAGTCTATTTCTAGCAATTATTGCTGGCTGTTGCCTTGGGCTTAGGCCACACTGCTGCCTGGAATGATCCCATGTGTGGTCTCCAAACCTGGTACATGCCCCTGGGATCCTGGCTTGACTCTTATTCCTGTAGCTAGTGAAAAAGGAAAATAGTGCACTCAGGTCAGAAAGTCCTTGGATGATTTTAATCTGAATCAAGCTGTCAAGCAAGAAAAAGAATATTATCTTCTAAGACTATAGAAGCCATCCCTGACCTGTCTCCCAACGCTGACTTTAAAGGCTGCAGACGGTTCTCTCTCCTTGGCTTCCTATGAGTATTGATGTAAAATCAATCAAGTCCTTGTGTTCTAGGCAAGTACCCAAAGCCAAAAGGATTGAGACAAACTCCTGGGAAGTATGGGGGGGTGAGGTCATGAGTATCTAAGCCTTTACCAAATGCAACACATGAGTCTGGCTTGGGAATGAACAAATAGATGCTTAAACACCAAAGCTCAAAACACATACACAGTGAACGATAACAACAAGACACTGAATGCTATTTTTCCCCCAGTTGGTTGTTCTGGTGAAGGCTCAGCTAGCTAGCTACTCAAAGGTTTGCTCCAGCCTGAATTTATAGTACAAAATATTTTCCCTTGTTTAGTAATATCAACCCACCACTTGGAGAAAGGACCATGGCAAGTATTTTAAACTTGGAGAAAAAAAAAAATTTTCTACACCTAATTCCAGAATAAGGTAGCCCACTATGGACCTACTCAGACACAGGAGGCATTTGGCATGTTTGGATCTAGAGGGACAGGTGGCCAAAAGCACACATATGATGAACTCACAGCTGGGGATGAAGGAGGCTCAGCTGTAGTCCTGAACTCCATTTAATAGTCCCCAAAGGCTTGGTGCAGCCTAATCAATACATGAGTTCAACTTTCCTGGCCCACATCTGGTCCAATGCCTCCTCAGAGCATAAAGAGAAGTGATTTTCCAGCACTGTCCACTCCTGGAGTAACAAAAGGTTGCTCTAGTCCTCTGATGGGCCTGGAGAGAACAATGCATGGAACATGTAGAGAGCTGGTTAAATCACAGAGGGCTCCGGGGCACTTTGCTATTCTCCAAAAAGGTAAAGACAAGACCTGCCATGAGTCTTGCCTCTACACCCTAAGCTACCGGTGCCTGTACTACAGAGGTGGAGATGACTATTACCTTAAGTGAGGTGAGCAACCATGCCCTTTTCACTAGGAACGTGCAGAGCATAGAGAAGGAGCAGAGGGGAAAGTACAAAGGGGAAAATAGAGAGCTCAAGAATGCGTGGGACTGCCAATATTCTCTGGCTCTGCTGGGTCACCTAGGAAGGTAAAACAGGCTGGTGGGACACATGCTACTACTCTTCATGTTCTTCAACCAGAGATGGTTTCCCTATTTTCTAGATGTGATATAGCTTTTGCTATCTCTGCTTCCTTTTCTTTTCCCAATACTCCAGTTAACCCTATAAGGGGGAAACTGTCTATGAAGAATACAAGCTGACAGTTCCCATGGTTATTAATTGTCAGGAAGGGCCATCATCTATGGTCTGTGGGCCTGAAAGTTACAAGCACTGTGCTTCCCCAGACTAGAAAGAACCAAAAGGACAATTCAGAAGACGTGGGATAAAGATGAAGCTGACCCCCTTTACTGGAAATAACTAGGCCAAGAATCAAGAGACAGAAACTAGATTAACTCCCATTTTATTTCTTTCCTTTTCCTCTCTAGTTCATCTAAAAACTCTACTTCATCTAGAAATTCCTCATCTCAGAATGCTACCTATCCTGTGAGGCATTAGAGAGGCTCAATTATTGCTTTTTAAGCATTACTGCTTTATTTCAACATCTCAAAGGGCCAGGATCAGCCATGCCCCTAATTTGGCCAACTCACTCTAATGTCAGAGAGAGCAAAGATGCTCCATGTACACAATCAGAACCCTGGGTCTTGGGCTTAGTGCCCAGCTGCCTAGGCAGCAAATCCCCCAATTCTAGGACTGACTCATCAGATTCTTCCTTCTCTCCTCCCACAAGCACAAAATCTGTATTTCCAAAGCCATCTCTTTCTTTTCTCCCCAACTATGCAAGGTATTGGCACCTGGTATTAGCTCTAAACAATGTCCTTGGCCCTAGAAGGGCTGGAGCTGATAATTAGCCTCTCAAGTTTGTTTCAAGGAAAAAGCTTACTTACTGAACCAAGATAGAAGCTCTGTATATGGCCACATGAAGCCATGAAAAAGTGCTACTAGACTGAGAATCAGAAGACTTAAGTTTGCTCTTGCTTTACCAGTGACCTTGGATTAAATACCTGACCTCTCTAGACCTTAGTTTCCTTACCTATAAAATGAGGAAGTTATTAGGAATGTCATTAGCTAAAATGTGAGACTAGTAATTGGTAAACTGTAAAGCATTACAGTATTGCTGTTATTACTGAATGGCAAGTCCCTGAGACAAAGAAGCAGGGAAACTAATATCTAAGCCAAGCACGCAACTGCAAAGTGGTATAATTCGAGTGAACCCTGACTTCTATCCCAGCCCCAGATCCCTACCTTTCCCAGGATCTTCCAATGGTCCATAGTAGTGCCTAGAAGCCCACTATTAGAGTGACATTCTTTGTTACTCTTGCTTTCTTCTAGAAGTTCTTTTTAAGGTGAGAAAAGGGAGGAGCAAAACATTCAGTCCCCAATATTTCATTCAGGTGACAAGAGGCTGCCATCCTCCATCAGGCAACCTGACAGCATAAGGTGAAGAAAACAGCTATAGGAGGCAAGCTGATGAGGACCAGAACTCATTTCCAGGTTCTCCAAGCTCAGCCCACTTCGGTCCAGATGGGGCATTTTTTCAGGAACAAAAATGAAGTGGACTCTCCTGCTACTGCTTCAGTGAAGGCCAAGTTATCTTAGGGCCTATCTGCTTCTGCACCTCAAATCAATACTCCAGACAATCTTGGCCTGACTTCCTGGATATCTTGCTAGGTGTTCCTTCCAAGAGTGCAGGTGCCTACAACACTTGCTGGCCAGCCACACAGGAGGTAAATGGCACAGCCATTTATTCAGAGCCTTTTCCTGAAGGACTTCTGAAGGACTGAAGGCAGTTACCTGGTTTCTTGTGTTACTGACAAATAGGAAATTTCCAACTGGAGCTGCCATAGCAACTTCTCCCAGCCCCAAACAAAGAAACTTGCTTGCATATTAAATAAACAAACAAAAACCTCCAAACCACCTTCTGAATTGGTAGTCACTGCCCCTGGATGAACTCTGAACTTAAGAATCACCTCCTGGGGATTTTGAACTCTGGATGAACTCTGAAATTAAGAATCATCCCCTGGGGATATGGGTACCCTAAAGGCACCAAATCCACTCAAGTTATCCAAATATGTAAGTTTTGAAGCAGGAGACAGTTCAGTGTGATGCCCAGAGGATCAACCAGGATAAACTCTGAAGTTAAAAATCACCTCCTGGGGATATGGGTTCCCTAAAGGTACCAAACCCACTCAAGTTATCCAGAACCTAAAACAGTGCCTGGCATGTCTGATACACAAAACAAACAAACAAAATTCTTGCCACTGAATAAAAGGAACCAGAAAACGAAATTAGAAAATCAGAAGAGTCATTTAAAGATAATCTAGGCCCTGGAATCTCCTACTACATTGTGGTCTAGCCTATGGAGTAGGCTATCATAGTTGAGTTTTCCTAATTTTAAATTTGAAGTTCTTTAGGCGGGGCAGCTACTCTAGCTTCTCAAAAGCCCTATTACTCAAGTTTATAAACCTTGACCTGAAATGACACGCTTGTTGTTGTTGTTGTTGCTAATATTTTCTTTGGCAGACCCCTAAATGGAAGGTTTCTGCTTGAGGATTCACAGTATATGTAAAGGCCATTACGTTAGAAGCTGTGCCTTCTTTATGAATTCTTCGAGCACACAGCATTACTATGCCAAGAATACGGCATGACACACAATGAGAACTCAGTGCCATGGAAAGAATAAATGAGTGATGACAGGGCTGAGTTAGAATCCAAACCTCCTAATTTCTACTCCACTTCTGTTTCCATAACAACGTGCTGCCTTTAACTTCTAAGATTCCTTCTAGATTGATGACTTACAACCCTCATTAAAACTAAGCTGAACACTTTTCCCCAAATATACTTAAAATTTTCTGGGGGCTCATTCAGACAAATAAAAAGGGTAATGGCAGCACCAGCCTCTTTTAGAGGCTAGTAATTAGCTAGTACTCTACAGCATATGAGACTGATAGGAAGAGGCCCTGCCATGGTTCCTGTCATCCCCAGGGTTGCCATCAATGGGGTTTCCAATTGCCCTTCCAACTGGAAGAGCTGCCCTGATCCTTGTGTTAATGATGGGTCTAGAGCAGCACTGTCCAATATAATGTGAGGCACACATGTAATTTAAAAATTTCTAGTAGCCACATAAAAAAGTAAACAGAAACAGGTGAAATTAATATCAATATATTTTACACAACTCATTATCCAAAATATTATCAACATAAAAAATTATTAATCATATACTTCCATTCCTTTTTTCATACTGAGTCAGTGAACTCTGGTATGTATCTTACATTTACAGCAATTCTTGATTTAGACTAGCCACTCTGCAAGTGTTCAACAACCACATGCGGCCAGTGGCTACCATATTGGATAGTGTAGGTCTAGAAGGTGGGGGCAAGGGACATTCTAGAGAACCTTCAAAACTTGACAGCAGATGCTCACTGCAAAGAGCAGACTGTCATCTCAGGAGCAGCAAAGCAGAATATTCTGTTCTTTCACTCATCTTTTTACCTGCTCACTTTGATCCTAGCTGGAAGCAGCTTATTTTGACAGGTTAATCCTTTTTAAGGCGACAAAGTATTAAGACCCCTAGGTTCAGAGAACAAAATCTTTTCTCTCCCTCAACCTGACACTTTCTAGATACTCTATAGTTATGTGTACCTTTTTCCAATACTCTGGGTGAAAACACAGGATAAACCTAGTCACTTCAACAGAATCTACCTCTTCGCAGGGAAGACTTAGAGACCTCTTACAGGCAAGAGCATAATCTCAATGCAGCTAGGTCAAGGCACACTATCCTACACAACTCACATTAGAGGGTCATATAACAGTAAAATTATATTTGTTTAAAATTTTACAGTTGACATGATTCCTACTTTATCATCACAACAATACTGTGAGGTAGGACAGAAGGATTATTATTCTGATTTCACAAATGAGAAAAATGAAGCTGAGAGAGGCTAAATGATTTGACCAAGGTCCCTTAGTAGAGCTAGGATTTAAAAGGGGGGTCTTCAATCTATAAAGTTAGTGCTCTTTTCACCATGCATGCATGAACAAATGGACAGATTATCTATTATGCATATGTGCACACATTCAAGACTGAGAAAACTCAAGATGATTTTTCTATTTACATGGCATATGCATACACAGGAGGGAAGAATTAATACTCACATTAGACATTAGGGCAATACACACACACACACATACACATACACACGGAAAATGAAAAGGTTTCTGAATATTCACAGGCATATACAAGAATAGAAAGTTACCTGAGTATATGCAAACATGCATGAGATAAAGGGACAGATATCTATATACGTATGTACATGGAAGGAGAGATGTATATATTCATATAAAATGAAAAAATGAGTTGTCTTTATGTATGTGTACACAAAGAGGAATGAACAGGTTATCTATAAACATATGGACATATCAAGAGGGAGAAACAGATTATTTGTATACAAGTATGAATACATGCAGGGGGGTGGATGGGTTATTTATATACATACGAGAGAGTATCAAGGAAGAATGGATGGTCAGATTATCAGCATAGAAACACGTGCATGTGAAGATTCTATCCTCTGAGCTGAGTATGCTATTTTTCACTAATTATAATGACCCCCAGCAGCAAGTTGGCTCAAGCAGTTATGTAATTAATGTAGCCTGTTCCATATTCCACCCACAAATGCTTTGCTTTTGTCCCTGCTTGTCGTTCAGAGTCAGTCATACACTCAATACCACTTACCTTGCTGCTGCAACCAAAATAAGTTAAGGAAATGAAAGGAAAAAAAAAACAAACACAAAACCATAAATGCTCAAGTTTAGAATGCAAGTGCTGTCTTTAAGAGGAAATCCATTCAGAAGCACTCCTTGGTTTGACAGAGAAGCCACAGGATGAACTTTCTAAGCCACAGCACGGCTGCTTGCCCAATCGACAAACAGAGCCAAGGAGCTATTATTCTCAGTTGCACCCAGCTGGCTGGCTCCACTGTGCAAAGTTGATGAGATAAACAATGCCCAGCAGAGAAATCCCCTCAGTGAGAGGCTGGGCAGGAGTCTCGCTGGCTACAAATCTAGGAATCCAATCTGGTCCACACCTCTCTGCTGAGGGGGATTCTGACGACTAGCTTGCTGAAGCTAACAGCAGCCAAACTTCAACTGGATGTGGAATTCTAACTCAATCGATTCCAGGCTTTGAGACTAAGAGAGAAAGCAGGGCAGCTCCTGCTCCTGCTGCTGCTCCTCCTCCTCTCCAGCTGCTTCCTGCCTGCAACCTCCCATAGGGCACCAGCCCTCCTCACACGTTCCTGGAGCACACACCCCCTTCCCCAGCACACTCACGCACACATAAACCTCGCCAGCAAGCTCACTCACACACCCTTGGTGAGTGTCTCTCCCTCTCGCTAAATATAGATCTTACTCTCTCCCCTCCCCCATTTCCCCCCTCATTTTTCTTCCCCCTCCTCTCTTCTCCCCTGCCTATCCACCTCTCTCATGTCTGAGCTATAGGATATAAAGAGACATAAGAAGGAGCCCTATACTTTGAGGTGTCTCAGACGGAAGACAACACAGCAAGAAACTGCTGGAGCACAATACAAAGGAAGTCTTCCCTTCTACTGAGACAAGTTCTGGTTTTTTTTTGTTTGGTCAGTTTTTGATTGATTGTTTTTAATGTATATAACCTGCTGTCTGCATTTGGTGAAGCCAGAGAACAGGTAATGTGGCAAAGTGCAACACAATGTTCTCAGAATAGATACTTAGTCCAGTTCTTGAACAGTCACAGCAAGAGAACCAACCGGAAAACAAGAACTCTCTTAGGCCATGCCAAGGCAATGATTAGATAGAAGTAGGGGAAGCTGGGTGGGCTGAGATGGACCCTCTACAGAAGTTAGGACCACAGACTGTTTTGGAATCCAGAATTAGGAACTAAGTAGCCTAAAGTGATATTACACTAAGCAAAACTTGTCTAAGGTTCAAGGCCCTGGTATCATATCCCAACTCTCCCAGTCCTTCTTCGCCAGTGACATGTCTCCATGGAGACTTGCTAGTCAGGTAGCTCTCACATAGCCCTACTTCCTAATAACTCAACAACTCTAGTGAGCACTCATTAGGAAATTAAATGTCTTTATCTTCAAAGAGCACTCAAGTTTTTCATTGCAACTTACTTTTTCATTGCCAAAAGTAAGCCAAGGACCCTTGAAGCCCTGGAGCATAAAATGCCACATACATGAAATATATGATATCCCTGCTACCACAGAACAGGAGAAACACAGTTGGAGCCCAGAGAACCTCAGAATTCTTCTTGATACAGAGCTCCAACCAGCACAAACCAGTGAAGCCACTCCTATACTACCTCCTCTGAGCCTGATGTAAAGAGAAAAGGACCACCTCTTCCTTAGGCCCATGGCAGGTGGGTAAGTTTGATTTACCCAGCATGCTCAAACAAGGTGCTCCAATCTTGCTACTTCTGCTGCCCTTCAACATTCCACGTGATAATCTACAATAGAACATGGCCCTGTTAGCCAGGAATCAGGTAGTCATCTATGGGGGCCACCCCAGAACCCATCACTGCAGTTCTATGTAGTAGATAAAACAAGCTTTTTAAACTAAGAATGATTTTGTCGGCTTATCCAAGATCCTGAGGAGAAAGTGTTGATTCCAGAGCCAACATTTGCCTCCCTACTGTCTTCTTCCAATAACATTGCTTCCCCCTCAACTGAGGAAAAAAATTTTAGATTCCAAGAGATGCTAAACAACCCATTTATTAACCATTCACCTCATTATGCAACCAACACTGACAGCAGAGCAAATACCTCCTAACCCAGTCAGGAGCTGGCTGGATGACAGAAGAGATATGGGCTGACAGTGCAACTATACACATCTAAATACAGAAAGAAAAAAAAAAGGAAAAAAACTTGAAAACTGTCAAATTCGGTGAAAGTCACAGCCAGTTTATTATGGAGCTTCCCACATTTCAGCCAGGAGAAAGAAGTAAAAAGGCTTTAAAAGAAATATAGGGGAGACTGATTAATTCCCTCCCCAAGTCTGCAGCCACTCAGAAAGAGCCCAAAGCAGAGGCTGTCATTACTAGATTTGGGTCCTGGAGTCCTAGACTAAGGAGAAGCTCAAATCTCAAGACAAAAAGATCCTCAGAGCTAGGACATTGCCTAAAGAACCTACTTCTTCCTGCCTCATCCACTAGTGGCTCCTGGACCTGGCTGAGGACTCCAGATACTATACCAGAGGCTAATGCGACTTTGTCTTGTCCATCTGCCTACCCAAACGCATTCAGCCTGTCTTATAATGCATTTTCAGAAAAGCAAAAGCTCAGACAGAAGATGCATTTAGAACATGAGGCACACACAACATGCTATCTCTAGTTACAGTCACGGTTTTGACATAAATTACCTCTATATTGTTCCACTTTCTCATGTTTTAGCAAAAGACAAGAAAAATAAGTGAGAAAGAGGTAAAAACAGCAGTAAGTCTAAGTTCTGGTTTAAAAAAAAACAAAAACAAAAAAAACCAGGGCTCATTCTGCCACCATTCAACAGGGCCCACAGAGTACCAGATCTCATATGACCAAAGGACCATAAGACTTCCTCAGTGGACTAGCCTTTTGGGAAAGACACATAATTTCAGTTTCCTGAGCCATGTGAGCAACATTGCAGCCCCCTTATCACAGTGGATATGGGTCTTGGGAATCCTGGGCAGGCTAAAAGGATGGGGGTGCTTTTTAGAGGTCACAAGCACCTACCTCAATTGGGAAGCTTCCTCAAAGCAGAGCTGGGCAGAACTGGAAAAACAGATTGGGTTAAGAAGGAAAAGGCATTTATCCAGAAGCTGTGAAATGCTCTGAACAGACATTCTCAAGGTCTGGTTCCCAATTTAAATCTTTACAAGGATCTTTGCCTAGAGACAGATGAGTCAAGATGGAAATTCAACATGAGACACTGACACTCACGCAGAGTTGTGGGAAGGTTCAGAGCTGCAGGAGCTCTAAAGGGGAACCGAATGGGTGGGTTAGTCAGAAGACCACCTGGCGCACAGAATTCATCCTTAGCTAACACATCTGAGTGGTGTCACAGGGATACTGAGGGGGGCTCACCAACCACAATTCTCCCCTCCTCATGCAAACCAGTCTAAGGCCCCCTAGGGCCGGATAAAAATGGTCCAGAAGCAAAGAATGTGCCTGCTCCAAACTAGGCCTGCCTTTTCAGATGTCACTGCCAGAGTGGCTGGGTCAGGACCAGCAGGTTCCTACCTTATCTCCCAAGGTTGACAAACACATATACAGGGTGCAAAGGAGAGGAAGAGCCAAAGTCACTTGTACAGGAGAAAGCTTATGACTCTTTTCCTTCTCTACCACTAAGAAGCAATATGAAGAGACTCGCATGTGTTCACACAGCTGGGAATTGTTTCATGAGAAAATGGTTGTTTTGGTGGCTAAGAAAAATCATTTTTTTCCTTGTAGAATTCTGCTCTCCATAAACTACTCAGAAATTATAGGTAGCAGAGAATGATGGGCAATGGAAGACGATTCTCCTTCTTCCCTCAGGAATATGCCCCCCTAGGGGAGAGATGAGCCTGACAGAAATGTGCTGACTTTACTGATGTGCTAAGACATAGCTGTTACACAGCCTAAATCAGATCTGACAAGCTGTAAGGCAGGCAGGCCTAAGGAGTCACAAATTGCTGACAAATTTCAATCCTACAATCAGGTCAGGCACCGTCCCTGATTAGCAAAAACCTGAACATAAAGAGCTGATAAACTCCTCAGAACTGCCCAGATAAATGGTTAGGTTTCCAGCCTGTACCTCCAAAAGCCGTGGCCTCATTTCCATCCCAAAATAAAATGGTTAAAAACTCATAATCGAAGCAGTCTACATGTCTCCTGCCCTCTCACATAAACCTGGTCAAAAGTCACAGCTTCCAGATTTAGGATTAAGGCAGGTCCTGAGCTAGTATCTGCTTATATATATGTCCCAGTCCAACCCATAAAATGCATCGGTCCTGCCTCAATCTCTATACCCCAAGGGAGCCAAGAGGCCATATGCTGTGGATTCTCTAATGAAAATCCAAAATTTGAAATATTATGGGGGAAGTGAACCTCTTATACTAAAAGGAAAATATGTTCTGATTGTCTTAATATTAATCAAATATCTTCTTCAGTTCTTTGTGGCTTGTTCTAAGATACATCTTCAGGTAAACCCAAATATGGAGAATTCTCTTGGAGTAGGTCCCTGTTTCTATAAGCTTTTGGAAATATGTTTCTAGCCAGCATATAGGATTCTTCATACATTCAAAAATATCGAGCATGAGGCACTGAGTTATAGGAAGCCAGTGATTGTTCAAGGGGAAAAAGAAGACCTAACCTAAAGGAGACCCATCCTTAACTGGGGACCTCTGACAGAGTAACTGGGAAGCATGGTGGGGAGAAAGGGAAGTACTCAACTGGATGAGCCAGGAAAAAGCTAGACTTAGCCTGGAGATCAAAGAATGCCAAGGGAAAGCCTATTGTTGGTGTTGGCACTGGAGGTCTCAGCTGCCAGCTTACCCAAAATCAATCACACACAGATAACCACTCCACTCAGACACAAGATCCTTGGAATCCCTGTATTCTAATTCTTTATCTAGTGACAGAATCCCTTGCAAAACCCTTTGACCTCCTGTCACATGTCACCAAGTCTATTTTACCTTCTTATCTATGAAATCTGTCCCCTTCTCTATAAACCTTAGTCTAGGCTTCATTGTTTCTCACTTGAGTTATTGCAGAATATGCATCCTCCTCCCAAGTCTCCCTTCCTCCAGAACCACCTCCTTCTCATCCCATTTACTCCCAATCCATTTTTGACAATTTGCTACAGGGCTATTTCTAAAATGTAGATTTTGTCACTCATTTTCTTAAATTCCTATGACTGCTCTTAGGAAAAAGTCCTTTGCATATTATCAAAGTTCCTTCTTACCTATCCATGTATAAAGGAATCCAGTTCCCCATTCCCTGAGAATGGTCAAACTAAACTCCTTACACTCACTGAATGTGCCATCCCATCCTTTCTACTTCCATATGGCATTGTCTAGAGTGCTACCAAAGAGTAAAAACCAGTATGATGAGGAGGCTAAAAACCTTAACAAGTGCTCCCAGAAAACAAGACTTGGAACCTAAACAGTAAAAAATACCCTCGTATTTGTTATGGGGTGAACTGTGTTCTCCCAAAATTCATATGCTGAAGTCCTAACCCTCAGGACCTCAGAACGTAATCTTATTTGGAGATAAGGTCTTTACAGAGGTAGCCAAGTTAAAGTGAGGACGTTAAGGTGGTCCCTAATACAATATGACCAGCGTCCTTATAAAAAGGGGAAATTTGGACATAGAGATATATGCATAGAGGGAAGACAATATGAAGAGACACAGGGAGAAGATGAGCATGTACAAACCAAGGAGAGATGACTAAAACAGATCTTTCCCTGATAGCCCTCAGAAGGAACCCATCCTGCTGACACTTTGATTTTAGACTTCTAGCCTCCAGAACTGTGAGATGATAAATTTCTGCTGTTTAAGACACCCAGTCTGTGGCACTTTGGTATGGCAGCCCTCACAAACTAATATAGTACTTTTGAAAATTATCCATACAATCTACCAAAATTTTTTTTCTAATAAATAATAAACAAATACTTTTATAAATAATACCTAGGAGTTATACCAGGCGTGATTAAAAGACATAATCCTTGCCCTTAGGGAGTTCATAACCTAACAAGGGAATTGTTATGACATTTGGCATAGGCCCCTGAAGGAGAAAAGTGTTAGATTTTGCCTTTGGGTAACTGGGAGTGCTATCTACTGAGAAAAGACATACAGGAGGTGAGGTGAAGGAGAAAGAAAAAACAATGAGTACAGTTTGAACACATTGCATGAGATGCCTATGAAAATTCTTGTGACAATATCCATAGGCAGCTGAATATACGAGTCTGGAGCTCATGAAAGAGGTACAGATAGCAATTTGGAATTCACCAATATATGGGTAAAGACATAAGAGTATCTACAGAAGAGAATTAGGTAGAAAACAGTACCCTGGGAATCACCAAGTTTGAAGGGCAAGCAGAAAAAGAGAAATGCTGTAAAGGAAACAAAGATGGAGCTGTCATAAAGAAGGAAAGGATTTGGAAGAAAAGATAGCAAAAACCAAGAAGGAAGAGTATCTTAGGGAAAAACCAGTCAACAGCTTTTATCTTACCTGTCGCAAGAAATGTTCCAGGATGTCAGTTTTCATCTAGAATGCCCTTCCTCATGTTTGTCTATTTATGTTTGAATGTCCTCAGGTGTTAACCAAATAAACACATTTCCCTAGCATGCTTGAAGATGACAACCAGCAAAGAGAAGCAGAAGCCTGCCTAAGGAATTGAGAAGATTATTTCCTACAACTTACCTCTTCCCTTTGGCTTCAATAAGTCTTATTTTACACACTATGACTGTACTTTAAGAACTGCTTGTTTTGAAATGATGGTAAATCTTAGTTGCACTGTTTATAGAAAAAATACAACTTGCCACTTGCAAGGAGCCATGGATCTCATTAATGACATATGCTTGTAAACACAGAATGCAAGTTATCCCTTGATTTCCATCTTTCAAAGCTCATATTATCTTATTTCTTGGACATTTCCTGATACTTAATAACTGCTGACTTAGTACTATCTGGGGATTCCTCTGATAAGACTTCTCTAACTACCCTAATTTTTAAGGGCTTGTTTGCTACTTTAAAGTCCCATGGCAACTATTTTCAATTATAAGTGTTAATCATTCCTTTTGTAACCAATTACTGATGGCCCTGTAATACTACTTCATACTTTTAAGCAATCATTCCACAAACTTTGCTGATTGTCTACTAAGTATTAGAAGCTATAGTAGGAATTGCAATCTAACAAGCAGAAAGCAGATGTAACAAGAAAATAAGTGACTAGGAATAGGATATCTGAATCCCTGAACTCTGTTTTTCCACCTACGTATACCAAGCCCTAAAGGCATATTAGGCATGGAAGACACTCCAGATGAATATCCACTCCTGATTACCTAAGACTTCAGACTCTAACTCCTACATGGCATCTGACCTCAATAAGCCAGGCTGGGCCATAAAGATGCCTTTAACAGAAGATCAACTCAAAAACAGGTCAAGTAGTTTGCAACTTGAACCCTTGCTCCTGGATCCACATCCTTGACCAGATATCTGAATTTCTCCCAGCGCAAGAGAAGGCACTAAAAAGAATCTCACAGACCCAAAGTAGTTTTCTCAACTTGTCTTTTCATGCCCCAGTTTATTCCAACTGACAGAGCTCCTGTCTCCAGTATTACAGCCCAATTAGAGCTCCTGGAGTGAGAGGGCAGCCTTAAGCAACTCCTAAAGGTTAGAGAGAGTGACTAATATGTACCATAAGAGACACAGATAAGACGTATGAGAATTTGAGAGAAGAAAATATTTCTAGCTTTCAAGGTGCTGGTTTGAATGGGAATCATGGAAAGTTCTGTGAAAGAGGTGCTATCTGAGCTTGATTCTGAAAGACAAACAATATTTGGATATGTGAAAACTGAAGGGAAGAAAAGGCATTCAAGGTAGAAGATACAGGATGAACAAAGATATGAAAAAGAGAAAAAGGAAGGTATGTTGTTGGAAAGGAAAGGAAATTAACGTTTATTAAATGTTAACAACAGCCAGGCCCTGCTCTATATGTCTTCCCTAACCTATATCCCAATCACTGAGGCAAATAATATCCAATTCGGAGATGATAATACTAAGTTTCTTAGAGGCTGGGTGATTTGCCTGAGCCTAAGATAACACAGCTAGTAAGTCGTGGAGCCATATTTCAAAATCAGGCTCTGGCTGATTTCAAGCCCCAACTATATAGTTTCCAGCTGTACAATGTAGCCTCACAGTTAACATGGTTAGAAAAGTAGGTTGTGCCAGGTCATGGGAGGTCATGGATACCAGGCTAAAGAGTTGAGACTATCACTTAACTACCAATGGAATGAAAATTTAATGTTTGAGAAGAAATTTTCATTTTTCCTTCATTCATTCACTCACTCATTCATTCACATATGAGCTTGCTGGATGCGAGGCATCAGGAATATAAATAGACACAATCCCTATTCTGTATTTTCACGCTATTTTCATTTAGCCTTTATTTAAACTTCTTATTGAATTATAACATACACACAAAAAAGTATACAAATCAAAAGTATACCCATGTGAACAGAATTCAGATCAAAAACAGAACATTATCAGAATTCCAGAAGCCCCCTGTGTTCATATCTAGTCACTACCAACCCCCTTCCCCAAAGGTAATCACTATCCTGAAGTCAGCATCAGATTACTTTTGCCTGTTTCTGAACTTAATATAAAAGAAATCATATAGTGTATACTGTTAAAAAATATATAATCTTGAAGGAAAAAGCTCACACAATTCTAGAACATGATAAAAACCAGAATTGACTATATATGAAACACTACAGAAAATGAGTATCTCATTCTACCTAGGGACTTTGGGAAAGGCTTCAAAGGGTGACATCTAAGTTGAATCCTGAGCCTAAGTGGCAGTGGTACATACAATGGATCCTAAGAAAAATAAAAGGAAATCATTGGAAGGCTAATACTATGGTCTAAGCAGTAAGAGGGCCTGAACACAAAAGAGAACAGAGAAGATGAGAAAGATAAAAGAAATCATAGAGAGAAAAAGAGCAATATCTGGCAAATGATCCAATGTGGGAGGCAAGAGAGAAGGAAGAATGACACCATGACTTTGCGTGGGTGACTAGCAGAATGATAGTGATTTTAACACAAATACAGAACAAAGGAAGAGAAATAGGCCCAGGAGGGAAGTTTCAAACATCAGGAAATTATGGAGAAAATAACTAGTAGATAACTAGACATGACGGGTAGAATTTAAAGGGAAAAGGGAGGGTTGGAAGTATAGATCTGGGAATCATCTGCATAGAAAGGCTAGTTAGAAGTCTAGTGGCTTCCTAGAACAAGCCAGGGATCCAGCACAGTACTGGCCTTATAGTGATTGCTTAATTAATGGTTCTGGATTAGAGGTTGAGGAGATGAGAAGATCTGAGATTAAAAGATGCCTGAGGGGAAAACTAAACAGAAATAGAGACAGAAAGGAGATAGGGAAGGTAAGAAAGGAAGAGAATTAGAAGGATCTAGGATAACTGAAGCCAAGAAAACAGGAAGTTACAAGTAGAGAGTTTCAAAAACACAATGAAATGCTACGGAGAAAAATGAGAAAAAGACTGAGAAAAGTGTTTGGGGTGGGGGAAATATTTAAATATTTAACTGTTAATTATTTCTATCTCCCCTCTGGCCTATAAACTCTTAAATAATAAGAAAATGTCTTACAAATAGCCCCAACAGGAACCAGCAGTACCCACTTACTAGTTGGCTTGATTTAAAATGAAAAAATTATATTAGTTGCTTCCTTTTAGATAACTTGGGCAAAAGGATTTTCTCTCACAGAGGAAGAGTTCCTTCCTAGCCAGTATCAAATGTTCATATTGGTTGGATGGTCAGACAAGCAGCTGGAGTCAGAAAAGGTAGTACGAAGCAAGAAGGGCTGCTTTGCTTATTATTTGGAAGCAAGTAATTTTGTACAGAGACATCAATCAGACTTAGTCCACAAAAAGTTTATTAAGTACCTCCCTTTAGTATGCTCAGAAAATACTGCCAGCTGGAATTAAAGTATGCTGCCATATCTGATACTTTCCTCTGATTCTAGACAGGTCAATGTTATCATGTCATTCCTGGGAGATGTTCTGATATGCTCCTCAGAAACCAGAGCCAAGCTCCACCTTTTCAAACAAGCTGCCCAAATCCCAGTCCCAGATGTTAACATTTTATAACTTACAATGTTCAGTCACAGCCTAGAACCAGATGCAAGGTTTACAGAAGACCAACCACTGATAAACATCCAGATCCAAACTATAAAGGCATCCAGAATATTTCAGAGGAAAAAACAAACAAACAAACAAACAAACAAACTCTGAGAAATGTTAAGCATTTCTCCTGACAAGCACACGAAAGCAACTCTTGGAAAATTTTCCCACAGTGCCTAGGCAGCAATTGGCCCCCTCCCCTACTCCTCACGGTAAGGCACTCCACTGACTCCTTCCTTCCAGGCCCCAGGGTGTGCAAAACAGCCTCATCTGAGTGATCCATACAGCAAATTATCCCAGGAACCCAGTGCCTCCAAGAGTCTATATTCCTACAAAAGCCTGTAATCCTGTGGTACTGGCTCCTTGCCACTTTAGCTATCAGAAGTAGTTTCACTGGGTTCCTACTCAACAGCAGTAAAAAATGACTGGTTTTCCTACTCTCCATCCTTTTAATTCATGCTGTCAACAGAATTTATGGAGTGCCTATTATGTGTACAACAAGACATCACCTTTTTGAAGATAAGTGAAATTCCTGCTCCTAATTCTACGTTATAGAAAGGGTAGCTTTATTTTCTCTTACCTCTAAAAAGGCCAAACAAATTTAGTGGGCTCAGGGTTGGTTTGGGGAGCATGGGAACAATATACAGAGCATAAAACAGGTTTTGAGAGATGATGTCTTTTGGTTAGAACATGTTGAATTTGAGAAGCTGATGAGAGAAGTGAGTGTACAAGAAGTAGTGATAGATATCGGTTTAGAGTTCAGGAGAGAGATCTGGGCTGGATATACAGATAGAAGAACAAGCCACATAATAAGTGGTAGTTGATAAAATGGATAAGATTTCACAGAAAGAATGCATAGTTGTGTGAAAAGAATATTGAAAGAAGAACCCCAGAAAGAGCAACATTTAAGAAGTGAGGGGAAAAAAAAAAGAAGTGAGCAAAGAGAGAAATCAGAAAAGGAAGACGAGAGATACTGGAGTAGTGTTGGGGGTGATTTCTATAATGTTGAAACAGGAAAGACTGCTCAGGATTGTCAAATACTGTAGAGAGGTCCAATAAGATAAAGACTTAAAAGTAACCACCAGGTTAGGTAACTATGAGCTCACTGATAACCTTCACAAATGTGGCTTTACTGAAATAACAATGAAATCATGAGACAGACTTTCCTCAAGTGTACTCCTTGGAAAACAAATCCTACAGCATACTTCTCCAAAACAGATTTTTCATGGTCAAATAAGTCTGCAATAATGCTGTGCATATTGTACTCTCCTCTTGAAGAATCACAACAAGCTTATATATATTTAAATTTCTGACAAGTCCTATGATAAAGCAATCTGTTGGTATTATGCTCTATTGGAACTCAATGTTTTCCAAATTTCTTTAACCATGGAACTCTTTATCACATGATAAACAACCTATAAACAGTTCTAAAAATTGGAGTCCCATGGAACACACTTTGGAAAACAGGGTTCTAAGATTATGGTGGAAAAAAAAAATCCAGCGTTACGGTGGTAGAAAAAAGTGTCAAGAATCAGGCCTGGAGTTAACTAGATCTAAATTTGAATCTGGTCCTAATTCTTAACCAGCTAGGTGACACTGGACAAGTTTCTATCTTTCTAAAGCTCAGTTTCTTAATCTATAAAAGCTTAATAATATAAGCCTAAATCATAGAATTATTGTGAGAAATTCATTTGGGTAATGCATGCAAGTACTTACAGGAATAGTAGTATTCAATAAATGTGGTTACTATGATGATAATGATGGCAGTAGTTGATATTAAAAGGAAAACTGTGATGCAGGTGCTAAGTTTTCAATGAATGAAGTTATGGAAATGTTGGGATCTAACTGAAACAAGGAAGGTGGATGTGAAAACAGGTTATGTGAAGATTTGGTAATGGCCTGGAAGTGGCAGAAGGAGCCAGAGAAAACCAAGCCTCACTCTTGACCCAGTAATACATGGGGTATAAAAAAAAAAAAAAAAAAAAAAAAAAAGGAATAGTCTCCCCCAGAAAGGGCTTTAGTTAACAGCCAGGTTTCAGTCAATAGATAACATATCAGCCTGGTCTCAGATACTAAGTAAGGACTCCACAGTTTGCCAAAGGGCAGAAGGGGCCTGTTGAGAGCAGCAGCTAAGGCCTCATCAAAGAAAGGTCTCTCTGGTTTGTGAAGCAGTGGCAGGACCTATTCTTAAGTAGGGTTTACTATGAAGTTTAAAAATGGATGTTAAAAGCTGTGGTTAAGAGAGATGTAGAAGTATTCAGGCTTATTACAGGATTAGCATTACAACATTATGGTAGCAAAATATTAGAAACAACTTAAAGATCCATCAATAGTGGACAGAGCACATAAATTATAATACGTCCACAGAAATAAATACTAGGTAGATATTTAAAAAGAATGTTATAGCTCTATTTGTACTAATAAAAAAAAATCTCCAAAATATTGCAGTAAAAAAGGTAAAGAACAATATGTGCAATATATGCATGTGTATGCATACATGCTTGTAAATGCACATTTTATCTCTGGACCGAGTCACAAGACACAGGCAACAATGAGATGGGGGAAATGAGGACTAGAGAGAAGCCTGGAAGTCTGAAGGAGGGGAACTTTGCACTATACATAACTTTTTTGTAAAATTTCATATTTTTACATTTATTACTTATTCAAAACATTCTTCAGGTTTGTTTTTTAAGTGTTAGAGTAGCAATAATTAGGAGAGGCTAGAATATTATGAGGAAAATAAAGGATAACTGGTGGTCTCCATGAGGGCAAAGAATGGAGGTAACAGAAGTTAAGATAGGCAGCCATAAACAGAACAAAATGCTGGAGTTAAAGTTATAGAAAAAGTGCTTTCCTGGTGAATCTAAGTTTAAGAGATGGGGTCCTCAAGGGCCTGCCCACTTCAGCCTCCTAATTTTTTCCCCAAGGGGAATCCCTATTTCAGGGCTTCAATTATAGCACAAGAAAGGAAGTCTCTTTGCTTGGGGGAGTTATAAGAACAGAACTTTGCCAGAGAGAGCCAATTCATCCTGTTCTAATGATCTTTCTTGAGAAAATGCTGATCCATCTCTCAGGCTGACCAGCAGCAATCTATTTGCTCAGTTCTATCTCTGCTTACCAAGCCTCTCCTTCCTCAGCTTTCTTTAGCAACCTAAGAGCTTCTGTCAAGGCTTCCTCACGGCCTACCTCCATGCCTTCTCCTTCACTGTCCCTTCCACCTGGAACACCCACCCACCTGCTGCCACCGCAGTCTCCGTTTCTAGAGCTAAAAGTCTCACCTCCTCCCCCAGATTTTTCTGCAGCTAAGCCAAATAAGGTACAGAATCATATCCATTCCACCCACACTACCAACATTACTGCCTCATCAGCATTAGCAATGTCATCAAATACTTATTATGTACATATGGCCAGGTACTCAGCCAACCCATATACAGAGATGACCTATATGATCTCTTCCTCAAGTTGCTGACACTTTATAGGAATGGCTTAAGGGGAGAGCTAGGTTTCTTTGTTAGTTCCTCAAAGTCTACTGAATGTAGTACCAGCTAAAGAAGTATAAATGTCCTATAAGCTTTCAGGAAATATCCTAATCACAAATAATTAAAGAAATTCAAACTACAACAATGGGATATTATTCTTCTGCCAAATTGGCAACAATCTTCTAAAACAATAATACTCAATGTTGGTGCAGTGCATTCAAATACTCAAAGTACAAACTGGAAAAATTTTCTGAAAACACATGTAAGAAGTTTATCAAAACCCTTTAAAAGGTATACACTCTTTAACTCAATAATTTATTTGAATTTACTTTGAGAAAGCTAAGTTAAAGAAATAATCGGAAATGAAACCAGACTTATGTATATGATGTTTATCATAGCATTATTTATGATAGTAAAGAAACAAGAAGAATTGCATGGAACATCAACATGATGGAATATTATTAACATTAATAATCATTAAATCATGTTTTCAAAAAATATGTAATGACCCAGAATAAAGCTCACAAAACTGATCTAAGAGAGAAAATTTTAAAATCTACATATAATATAGTCCAGATTCAGTAACTTTATGTTTATGTATATAAAAATTATAATATTAATAGTTAATATTTTGCTATTATTGACTTTAGGTGCCAAGCCTTGGGAAAAATAAGATTAGTTAAGACAAGATAAAGAAGCATAGGGAGACTTCTGTGGAAATGCTGAGGGGCTTTTCTGGCTAGTTGAACATCCATAAGAGGTGGCTAAGCACTCTGCTAGGTTCTATATTGGACTCTAGAACACAGGAATGAAAAGCATAGCCCCAGCATTCAAGAATCTTACAAACACACAGAGAAGTAACAGCAAACAAATAATTCCTTTACACCATGGTGAATGACAATCTAGAAAAAGTATGTTTGGAATCTGAAAGCTTTACCCCCAAAATACTAACACTTGAGTGGGTTTTAAAAGATGTGAATGAAAAGTTAGCTAGGTGGAGAAAGAGTATTTCAAGCATGGGAAATTGGCAAAGTCTCTGAGATTTTGAAAATTAAATAATTTTATATATTGGATATGTTGACTAAACAGAGCAGCAAAAGGAGGTAAGACTGGAAAGGCATATAGGGTTTCCACTGTCATCCAGTTTAGTAATCCAACAAGAAGAAATGAACATGAAATTCTAACAATAAGAAATGAATGAAAGATTGGAACTAAAGACTTTAAGTGCTTGCTTTTTGCCCATTGACCAGATAACTAGAACTACCTGTATTATCTTTCTAGTGTGAGGTTTTTACCATTTTTACCTAAAGATGTCTATTCTGGTAATGACAAACATGTTGTTTTTGCTTGTTTGTTTTAAATCCTGATTTTTCTCAATGCACCTTCAAAGGTTTTTAAATTGTTTCTCATCTGGTCAAGTGGAGATTTTGAAGAACTTCATTTTTATTTTGTAATAAAAGTTTACAACTTGATTTTTTCAAAAAAAGTCAACAAACTCCAAGTACCTGTTAATAAGGTCTTAAATAAATTTTAAAAAACACGTTATCTTCTCCCTGTAGGGTCAAATTAACAGTGCTTTATGAAGCTAGGACAATTTGAGTATTAAAACGAATGATAGTAGGGGATTATAAGTAACGTAATAAATTAGAAATTCATGAGTCCATACTAATTTAAATTAATGGGAGAAAAGGGAAATCTCTTCCTCATACTAGGCACATATAATGCCAAGTAATGAATGTAGAAAAGATAGGAGAAACAGAAAGTTACCATTTGGCAACCACTATTAGTTGTGGTAGATTCATACAGAGGTCATCAATGGATACTTAGCTGGTAGGCAGAGATTTGATGAGGAACAAAATAGTCTCAGAGCATTGTACCACAAAACACTTATCAATTATTAAAAAAAAATGGTGCTCTGATAGTAGAGAAACCTGGCTGATACAAACCTAACTGGATGATTAAAGTTAACATTACAAAGGATAGGACAGACTGACATCATGTACTTTCTGATACAATTCATAAAGAGCCCAGCATCGTTTTTGGTTAATTCCTGCCAAGAAAGCATGGCCTGAGCCTGGACATGAGGAAACACTGGATGGACCCGAAATGAAGAACATGCTACAAAATGAAAAGCCTATACTGTTTGTTGAGAAAAGTTGAGAAATTGTTCCAGATTAAAGGAGACTAAAGAGTCATGACTACTAAATATAACATATCAACCTGTATTGAATCTTGGACCAGAAGAGAAAAAAGACATTGTTGAGATGGTTGATAGTGTTGTCACTGTTGCTTTCCTGATTTGGATGGTTACATAAGTAGCCTTGTTTTGGGGAACTACAAATAGGAGTATTTAGAAGTGACAGAACATCAAGTCTCCAACTTTCTCTCAAATGGTTCAGAAAAAGATTAATCATAATGGATGGAGAGTGATGAAGCAAATGTAAAATGTCAAAAACTGGGGTATCTTGGTGAGGAGGACATGAGAGTTCTTTATACTACTATTTTGACAACTTTTCCCTAAGTTTGAAAAAAATTTAAGGGTGTTTACACATGTGAGCATGCTTGCATCTTTAATATCGGCCGAGTATTATACTAATAGCCACTTGTCATCATTTAAAACATCCTTTCTGCCTGAAGACTATCTATTGACAGACAGATAAGGACACTTCAAACTTACAACACTAAAAATTTTAATTTTTTTTTTTATTTTTTACATTGTTTCAGATCTTACTGGGTTGATGCTTTGGGCCTTAAATTAAGGAAGTCCATAGAAATTTCTGAACACTGTGTAAAACTTCTGACTCTGTATGGGTCAGCCAGTGCTACTGGCTGGCCAAATGAGATAACAAGTGACCCCAAGAGGCCTTGAAATAGACCCATGTGCTTAAATCAAAATAAAATGGCCTCAACATGATTAGGGTACTTAAAATAGCATTTAACTTTACCTTCAGGCTCTGAACACACTAAGTCTATTTGATTTCCATTAATTAGCATAGAAGGAAGCCAATGGCCACCTCCCATCTCTAAACCTTACTTGTCATGCATTCCCAGAAGCACACTTTAAGAAGATGACTAATAACTGACTGCTTCTTAGGCACCATATGTCTCCCAATTTCAAAAGGAAAAATTGTCCCAACTAGTACTAGAACAATAGATTTCCTACCTCCTGCAGCTGGAGTCGAACCTTGGTAACTGCTCGGATCCAGTGTGCTCTGGCTTGGGTAAATGGTGAAGATGCATTCTCCTCAGGAAAACTTTAACAAAGAAAAGGATGTTCCTTTAAAATATCCCAGACAACAAGGTAACAGTGCTCAAGGCAAAACTGTCAAATATCTAAAATAAAATGGTTTATATTTATGCCTATACTTGTTTAGTGATTCAAGCCACTAAAACAGCATCGTCATGAATATCCAATGTGAAAAATTCCCTTCTAAAATGACAACTCCTTTTAGCTTTTCATCTGTTTCCTCTCTTTCTTCTCCCTTTTTCTTTCACTCACCCAATGAGGCAGCTCACTGGGACAGTCAGGATCAGGATGCTAGAACTAATGGCAAGGGCCCTAAATTAGTGTCTAGAATTAAAACTATGGAGAAAGGTTTGGAGTAACTCTCACCTCACCTCACCTCTCAAGCCCATCAGTCTCCCTTGGGGATCCTACATAGCATCCTTAGGGCAGAATTTAGTTTCTGCAAAGCCTTCCTGCTCTACTAAGTGTTTTGGAAGTACTAAGAAAAAAAACACAGCCCTTTTTCTGCCATGATCTTATTCCCTGAGCTGCCTCAAGAAGATCCTCAGTGAAATGAGCAATAAATATAATGAAGTATCTCTGAGAGATAAATACTACCCTGTATTAGAACTAATCATCACCAGGTCCTTAACTGTGGAATAATGGTTGATTCTCAGTGATAATGCTTCTCCTATCCTCCTATTTCCCATTGGGATCTACTTCCAAGGCAGCAAACAAGTGTCCACCATCTATACATGTAAAATATATATGCTGGGCTCTAATACCATCTGAGTCTACTGTTTAAAACATTTGAAAGCACTTCTGGCTAAGGTAGAACTCGAGTTCACTTGCACAGCTAAGATTTAAGAGGACACAACCAGTAGAAAAGGACAAATACTTGTGCTGGGCACTTCTGCTCTACCAAGAACTCTACCTAGACAACATTATCTGTCAAGTCTAAAGTCTACGAAGAGCCATCTTTCAGTGGTTTGTCAACTCAGTAATAAATCTGGTCCAGAGCTATCTCCTGGATTTCTTGTTTATTAGAAGAGCCACCAGAGATGACTAAAATCAGGAAAAAGTAAGAAGAGAAAATATGTTTACACCTTCAGTGGTGGAGTAGACACACCAACCATTCCCTAATCTTTACCACATAATCAGCATTCACTGCTCTGATCTTTCACTGAGAGGCTTTACTATTAGGCCTTTAAATTTGAGAATCTAAGTCACATCTAGCCCTTATCTCGCTCCCCCAGCGGCTTTAACTAGGAGCAGTTTTGCCCTATAGGGGAAATCTGGCAATATCTTGAGACATATTCAGTTATCACAACTGAGGGTTGCTACTGGCATCTAGTGTGTACAGGCCAGGGATACTACCAAATATCCTACAGTGCATACAATAGTTCCCCATAACAAAGAGTTATCTGGTCCAAAATGTCAACAGTGCCAAGACTGAGAAACCCTGCTCTGCCCCAACCTACTGGCAACACTACTGACCAATTTAGCTCTATAATGACAATCAAACTCTGTATTGTTTCATTATAAGGCTGTTTAAAAGGACATGTTTAAAATTTTTCTTCTGGCTACCAATCACGAGATACACTTCTAGGCCCTGTGAAGGCTGAGGAGTAGGTTAGATCTGGCTTCCTGGCCAATTTTTTCTTAATTCTGTCCTGGTTTCCTCAGCCAGGAAAAAATTAAAGCAAACAAACAAACAAAAAAGAATTTTAAACATTAATAGACTGAAAATCCTATTTCATTCAAAGCAGTTCCTTTGAATGAAATAATCTGCAGGGCTCAGGTCAGTTCCAGACTCGGAGGCTGCCATATGTGGGATCAACTAGTAAGCCAAGGACTGCAGACTCAAGAAGGCCTGGTACACTGGAACTAACTACAAAGAACCCAAGTATTCTTCAGGGTTCCTCAAAATATCTTGGGAATTATACCAGAAATCAAAGGAAGCAGTGTAGAGCTAGGCTTCAGTACTCTGATCACCACTACACCCAGCTGTGGGAGAAAAAATGCAAAGCACTTATATGCAGCAATATCACAAGGCAGGTACTGAGGAAACCATGTGAGCTCCTCAAAACAGCCACCACCTACCTCTCCTGGAGGCCTAGGAAGTGGTCTTTTTGTAGCACCAGATCTGGGGGAGGATGGGTTGTGACATCTTCTTTCATCTCCTTGGGTTCCCATGCTCTCCCCTTCTCTTCTTCACCTGTCACCTCCGAGACTTTCTCCTGTTCTCCAAAACCCATTTGGCCATCTCTGGAGAAGCTGCCAGAGCTGTGGCAGGAATGAATCGAGGCCCTCTCCCGATGGTCATCATCTTGTTCATGACACTGGTCTAGTTCACTCAGCTGAGAGCTTCCTTGGCTCACGTTACAGGAGGAGCCATATCTACTACTGCTGGTGGGGCTGTGAGAATGAGAGGAAGACAGATGTGTAAGTAAATGCAAACGAGGGGCCAGGGTAAAAGTAATGAATTAATCCAGGAAATAATAATCTTAGCAGTGGCAAGAATCACAAACAGGGGGTTCCTTGGAAAAAAAGACGAAATTTTACAATCTAGAAGAACTAGCCTCTACTCAGCAGAGTCACAACAGGGAAAAAAACACACGCTGGGTTCTACAACAGCACTTAACCCCAACCCTGCAACTGACTTTGAAGAATACTTTATCTTAATATAATATGTATACGTAGATTAAGATTAAAACAGTATGTTGTTTATGCAAAAAATTCTTTACTCAGACTTCTAAAGAAACTTGTCCAGTGGCTGTGATTAAAGTTTTCTAATTTCCACATAATGAAATGGATGAACTCTACTCCCTTTTTCTAGTAGATTAAATTGGGATCCCTTTTCCTTCCTCTACTATTGCAAATGTAAATGCCTATTCCTTAGGATGAGCAAAGGAGAGTGAACAATGTTCCTTCAATTACCTCTCAGGCGTCTGCATGATGAGGTAGTGAAGCCATTTGTAGAATCAAGAAATCCCTCATGAAATCTCATTGACCATCTCATGAATGTTACAGTGATATCCCTGGCAGCCTAGAGAGTGTCCTAAAGGTTAACATGCCCATCTGTAACTGAATTGCTCTCAGGACATAGTTGTTTTCAATAAAGTGGACAAAGTCCAATTCCAGGATCTGGGTCAGGGCCATTTTGATGCACTTTCGCCAGGCCAATCCTCTCTCAATCACCTGAATTCCCATACCCAGAAGGGTAATTAGTTCCCCTGCTATGATAGTAGCTGTAGCAGAGGAAGTGGTAATGAATTGTAACCAGAAAGTAGAGCAGTCTCCAGAAGTTACTCCCTTGAGCCATATACTGAATCTAAAGGATTCAGTCCTATTCAAGACGGTGGGACTTGGTGGTGATCTATAAGATCTATCCCAGCCAGTTTGGACAGTTCCATCACAAGTCAAAGGCCCTCATTTTACTTCTGGGTATCCTGCTGGAAAGCCTCCATGCAAAAGGACAGGAATTTCCTTGCCAGAGGGTCAAGCCTTTAACTAAAGGGCTTTTGTTTACTCTTGGCCAGATGAAGATAAATCGTTGTTTTCCAGTGATGTTTTCCCTATGGTTCTTCCCAATAACTTAGTATTTTCAGGGTGATTTCTGATCCTTCATCCTATAGCAACAGGATAGGTACCAGGTCACTCTTCAGAGTAGTTCCCAATACATGTGTGTACACACACACACACACACACACACACACACAGTCTCTCTCTCTCTCTCTCTCTCTCTCTCTCTCTCTCTCTCTCTCTCTCTCTCTCTCTCTCTCAAGCCCATGATGGGTCCCTTTGGACAGGCTTGGGCCAGAGGTCAAGGCAGAATTCTTACTGCACTGTATGATGCTTATTCTTAAGAGAAATAACAGTACTCTTTGCAGATGGACACTGCATAATGTTCCAGACTGAATAACTGCAGCAAACAATTGCCCTGAGCTCCTGTGAGACTTTACTGAAAGTACTTATCAGACACCAGTTTAAAGGGTAGTAAAAGGCAGACTGGAAAAAGTTATGCAAATCCATGTGGAATAGGATGTAGAATATAGATTATCCCGAGCCATCCTTTACACTTTGTATTTTACTTAATACCCTCACTGCCACTGGAGAAAGCATCTTAGAAGACTTGGAAAAACAAAGCAAAGTGGGTGTCTCTCCAACTATTACATATATTAAGTGCTGAAGGCCCAAGGAAGCCTATCATGTGGTTGTAATTAATATTTGCCACTCAACTACTTGCTGCCTCTTCCTGCCCTCCCTTCTCCATTTCATGTTACATAAGGCAGAGCAAACCAGAATGAGTATATCTCAGGGCCCAGCCTTTCCTTTCAGCAGGGAGCTCCTTGTTCCAATAAATAAATTATATTTGGCACTAGAGAGAAGGGAGAGGATGAAAAGACCCACACATTATTTCTTGTTACTTAACCTCTAATTAACATGAAGCTCAGGTGCTAGGAAAGACACAGAAAGGATAAAAAGCAGGCTATGACTAATCTATCACTAAGTCATTGCATCATAAATGGCCAATTCCTTAAAATCATTTATGATGCTTTAGTTGAGAACAGGCCTTTTGTTGATCTTTGGTTCTGTGATGCCATGCAGAGTAACTGGCTGCTTTACATTTGAAACAGAGTCAGTGTTAGCAAGCACTGCCTCCTCTGCCTCCTCTTTTTGTGTTTCTGGCTGGTGAAGTAGCTCGGAGACAGTGCAGTGCTCTTCTTCATGACTCTCTGAAGGACAGGTGGAGCCAGAGAGGTTGCCTCTGGTACCCCAGTGTTCTGCAGATGGTGGAGTTTCTTGGTTTTCCACTTCTCCAGGCCCTGAAAGTCCATGAGTACATATAACTGGCTTGACCTCCAGTTGCTCAGGGATTGCAGGGGGCTGAGGCAAGACCTTAGCTGTCTCAGCATTGACCCCAGACACTGGAGAAGATTTCAAAGTTTCGTCAGCCCCACTGGAGTTAAGGTCCTGATCACTGCTGATAACCCAAACTGGAGAGGATTCTGCAGGCACTTGTTCAGGGCCCCCTTTGTTCTCTTTTGGCCATGGGAATAAAAGATCCAGCTTCTTTCCAAATCTTAGTTTGGAATCACTTGCTACTACACTTCCTTTCTCTTCATTACCTCCTTCAAATAGAGATGACAACTTCTTAAAACTGGACACTAAACCAGTCTCTGCTGCTCTATTGCCAGAGGAAGAAGGTGGGGAAAAGAAAGAGCTCAGTGGTTTCCCATAGTCAGTAGCAGAGGATGGGAAACGAAGCTTTGGCCAGTTGGTCATGTTTGGGATCTCAAAATGTGGTCTTGGCTGCTCTGTTTCCTGAGGGACTGCAGGTGGATCTTTCTGAGCATCAAGTATTCCACAACTTTCTTTAGCACAAAGCACAGGTTCCTCCGGCAGAGGGTGAGAAAGGGACCCTTGGGTTTCCAGTGTGGCACTCTGGCCAAGTGAACTTGCCTTATTGAACAGTGTAGTAGTATTGGTTTCTAGTGAAATGGTTCCCTGTAGCTCCAAGAAATCTTGGTTTGTGGAAGCAGACTGCATAGCTGGCTTTGGCTCAAGGGGAAGAGATGGCTGAATGGGAGGAGGAAGCTCTTTGGCAATCCAGGTTGGATCTGGATGCAACTCTGTTGGCAATGAAATATGCTCTGCCTCAAATGATGTCTCTGTGTCTGTGCCCTGCAACATCCCCATGTCTCCTTCATCACTCAAAGACAATACTCTCTGCCCAGTATCATCCCGTGAGACAGAAGAGGCAGCTCCAATGGTTTCAGAATGCTGGGGTTCTGGAATATTGTCAGGAATATTACTGTTGTCCATTTCAGTTGTTAGTTTAGGATCATCTGTCAAGGTATTGTCAGGAATATTACTGTTTTCCATTTCAGTCACTAGTTTAGAATCATCTGTCAAAGTACTATCAGGAATAGTACTGTTTTCCACTTTAGTTGTTAGTTTACGATCATCTGTCAAGGTATTGTCAGGAATATAACTGTTTTCCATTTCAGTCGTTAGTTTAGAATCATCTGTCAAAGTACTATCAGGAATGGTACTGTTTTCCATTTTAGTTGTTAGTTTAGGATCATCTGTCACGGTCCCCAAGTTTGATTTTGTACTAACCACAGTCATTCTACAGTCACTGAGAATAGATTCTGAATTAAATGCTGCCGAAGCAGCTTCTCTCCGCATATTTTCTGAAGGTACTGATTCTACGGCATCTCCAGAACTACCATTTTGAAGCCATGCAGTAGCTAAGGTAGGCGATTCTTGTTTGTATGCCTCTAGTTTGGGACTTTTGAAAATTCCAAATAACTCACCTTTGAGTGGCTGAGATGATGCACCAGAAGAGAAAGAGAAAAAGGAGTTTTTCTTCGCAGGTTTAGGAGAAGAGAAAAATCCAGAAAAGGTTTTGGGAGGTTCAATTAAGCTCCCAGAGAAAGATTTCACTTTGGTCACAAACCCTGAAAGTATTTCTACTGAAGAGCCCAACACTGATCTGTCTTCCTCTTTATCTGTGTCTCGACTCTGGAGGTGCCCTGTACACCCTGGCTCTGTAGAGGAAGAGGTTGGCTCCAGGGTCTGTGTTAAAACCTCATCAGGGGCCTTTTCTAATGGCAAGTTCAATGAGTCACTAGCAAATCGTTCATTCTGATGGTGGTTAGTACAAGTGTCTAAATTGTTGAGCTTTTCAATCAAATGTCTATCATGTGAAAAAGACTTGGTCAGTAAGCCATTGGGGAAGGCTTCCTGTATGAAACCCTCCTCTTCATGAGGAACTGCCCCCTGGGTCTCTGGACCAATGAGAAGTGCTTCAGTCTGTGTCTGACACCCTGGTGAATGAGGAACAATGTCTTTCTGTAACTGATTCATCTGGAAATCTGCTAAAGACACCCCTGATCCATTACTGGAATCAAGTTTTCCCTGACTGTCCTTCCCTACACTGAGCTCATCTTCAAGGAATGTAACTTCAATGGTGTTGCTAATGGAAACACAAGAAGCCATTTTCCGTTCATGAACTACCTCCTGGACCATGCTATCTCTATTGCCATTGGAACCTTCTCCAGTCATTGGGCCACCTATGTTTACAAAAACACTGGGCTTCTTACAGGGCTGGGCAGTCACTGGAGCAACAGTTGAAAGGCTATGTTTCTCCCCAGGATTCTGCTGTTTTTCATCCAAAAAGGACAAGCCAAAGAAACTAAAAGATCTATTATGAGAGGTATCTTTCTTGATGCTTGAATTAGTAGTGGGAAAAAAGGAAGGAAGTGTGAATAGTCCTTCTGTTTGAGATTTGGTCCTTGGTAAAGTATCAGGGGCTCTGTTCTCAGATTTTTCGGATCCAGTCAGGAAAGAAAATATACTCTTTCTGGTTGGTAACTCTGAATGGGATGAATGGGATGAAGGTGTTGTGGCAGTTGAAAAACTCCATTCTTTGTCAGAAAAATTATTTTGTTCATTTGAATTGCTTCTGCTCAGAATATCAGAAGATATTTTATTACTTCTTGAAACTTCTGTCACTGTAGACACACCACTAGTTTCGACTGAGGAATCTCTTGAAGACTCTGTGAGACAACTTGCTGAGGATGGATTTGGTGACTGCTGGATTAGGTGGTCTCTGGAGGATACTTCTTTTTCAGTCAAATTATCACCCTGGATCTCTCTAGTTGATGGTTCCTTTAGCTCGCTATCATCAATAGTAGTCTGCTTATTCAGACTTCTAACTCGAACCTTCCCTTTAGAGGAAACTGGTGCAGCAAGAACATTCCTAACATCCTGACCAGTTGGCTGTGTGAGATTAGGACTTGACTTGACCTCATTCTTATTAGTCACTGAAGAAACAGACATATTTTCAGTTGTCTGTGTAAGAGATACATTGGTTTTAAAGAAATCTCCAAGGGTACCAAAAATATTTGAAACACCAGAAGATTCATTCTTTTCCTGAGATGTTATCTTTCTCTTCTTATCACCATTCTTTTCTAAGTCTGGTGATCCTTCTTTATTCACCTGGGTTTTAAAGAGGTTCAAAAATCCAGATGCCTGTTTTTCATTTGCTGTTGCACTTACTGAAGAGTCTTCTCCCCGACCAAAGAATTTCAACGCACTTTTAAAAATCGTTCTCTCAGGCTCTGTGGAAGACTGGTCTTGAGGAAGCTCACAATTCTTGTGTTCATCCTTACTAAACTGTGATGTGACAGAAACTGAAAGAGAGTCAGCTGTAATGATTTCATCATCTTCTATATCTAAGTTAGCCTGAGGAATTGTTTGGCTTACCTCGAAAACAGATTTCAACAAACTTTGCTTTTTCACATGAGTGCTTTTATTTAAAGGGAATTCTTGCTTCACATTTTTAGTAAATTCTGGTTGCTGAGCATCGGATACTATTTGTCTTTCTGAGTCCTTCTTAAGAAGACTTCCCTCCACATTTTTGGAGTTACTCTCTGGTTGCTTACTCAAGATTAATGACTGAAGACCATCATTTGTGGGCTCTGCTATGTTTGACTGCTGATCCTTATTCTTTGTAGCCACAGACTCTAAAGATTCATTCTTATCAAAATTCAAAGTGCTTCCAACCAGAGCACCCAAAGCAGAAAATAATGAAGTCGCTTTGCTCAACGATGACATCTCTTCTGTTTGCTGTGGGCTGTTAGTCATATTCTCAAAATGAACCAAAGAAGCACCTTCTTCAGAAGACTGAAGCCAATGAAAACTGGAAAGGTGAACTAATGAATCCTTAATTACAGGATGGTACTTATCTCCTTCTATAATTTGATTTTTATTTAACTCCTGATTACCAATACTTTGGGGTTGATTTCTGAGATCCAATGTACATTCCAAGTCTTCAGAACCATGAGGCCTTTCTTCAAAAGATCCAAAATCTGCTTTAAATGTTTGAGAATTATAGCCTGAAAAATCTAATGGCTGATCCTTTTGGCCATAACTTGACTCTTCCAGTACTCCTGATAAGGTTCCCAAATTTAGATACATTGGTCCCTCCCTTCTTGGCAAAACTATAGATAAATCAAGAGGGTAATCAACTGGTTCCTCTTCAACATACCATTCATCTTCCTTGCCAAGCACTTCAAAACTGTTACCAGTAGAAATAATGCTGTCATTCAATATAATACTTGATAGATCATTTGTCTGTAAATCACAATTCAAATACTCTTGATAAGAACAATCAGGTATAAATAAATATACATACTGCCCAGTAGAATCAGTAAGAAGAGAATAGATATATTGACCATCATGGAACATATAATATCCATACTCTCCATCCTCTGATGGCCACCACACTCCATTTTCAAGATATGACAACCATTCCTGGTATTCATAACCAACACTTGATAAAACAAAGTTTTCATCCATTCTTAATGAATTGTGATCAACTATCGGGCATGTAGTCTTCTCATAACTTGAAGAACAACTTAAGTCAATGGGCAATTCTTCTAGTGAATTCTTAGCCTCATTAATTGGAAGATGACAAGAATTTCCATATAATGAGTTAGCTGCCCACATATCACCTCTTAATAAGTAATCTTCATTAAATGCAAACTGGTCGAATGATTCATATGGTAAGTCACACCAAATGACACTGTGTGAATTTGTTCTCCACTCCAAGATATTTGCATTTTGATCTTTTTGACAAAAACTTATTGCTGGGTTCTCTGAGTCAGGCCACAAAAAAACATCAGCTGATGAAAATATATTTTGATTCGACATATAATAAACTGGCTGAAGTTTCCTGGAATTTTTAGAGAAATCTTTTATATCAGATTCCCATTCATAACAAAAATGATTGTTCATCTCTTCAAAAGCCTGATGGTGGTTTGATTTATTAAGAATGTTAGTATTTGGTATAGGTGGATTTAACTTGTTTGAATTTTCATATAGGTTTGCCTCAAGAGCATGGTGTGGTGTTGGCCTCTTAGCCAAAGATTTCTCTAAGAGGTCCTGCTGAGTGCTTGGAGCACAGTGAAGTACATTGTTCTCAGAAGAAGGGCAATGTTTTTCACACTGCTGGTTTTTCCATGTAGAAGGGCAATAATGATTATCAACCCTAGCATCAGATACTGGTATGTTTTCTTTAGGTAAAGATAAGAAACTTTTTATGAAGCTAGAAGTTTCTTGTTTTTCAAAATGGTTCCTCTGCTTCTCAGAAGTCACGCATGAAGTAACAGAAATCTCATCCATGGATAAATGCTTATTTTCACTCAAAGTCTTCGTGTCAACCAAAGACATGGACTTTGCTTCATCTAGTTTACAATCAGTCATACTGCTATTGGATATCAAGTTAAATATTCCAGAGAGTAAGCTTGGAGTATTATTCCTGTGATGAGAGTCATCATTTTTCAAATTTAATTCTTGTGGACTAGACAAGTTTTCAAGAGAAGAGAACCTGTTAAACAGGCCAGAAAGGAGGCCTCCTTGGGTTCTTTTCTTGGAAACTTTATCTACAAGTTTGTCTTCACTAATTTCATTAACCAAGATGGATTTTGAAATGGTAGAAGTCAATGTTAATGAAGAGTCTGATATTGTTAAAGATGTCACTTGTACAAGAGTCTTACTTTCTCCTGAAGAATCAGAAGCTATGTGTTCTTTGGGCACGACTCCAGGGATGACAAAAGTATCTTTTTCACAGTTCTCTACTGCTAGGTGGTCACTTGAATTTAATTCCTCTTTACTCCCAAATTTCCCAAGATCATGATTAATATTTGGAACTGAATCAGACTTTATTTTATTGTGTGTGGCATCTTCAGGACAATTTATTTGGCCATTCTTATTAAATGTCTCTGTATCATTAAGTTTCCCTAGATTATTATGAATATTTGGAAGAGAACTAGATTTTACTGAACTAAGTGTGGCATTTTTGTGGCAGTTTCTTTGAATCTCTTCATCAGTGGCTACTTCTGAGCCATGAAAACTCTGGTCATTGACAGTGACATGGCTGTCAGTGAAAGGAAATTTAAACAAAGGAAAAATGCTTCCTTTCTCTCTTAAATCCTCCTGCTTTTCAGAATGACTAAGATTTTTTAAAAATGGAATATGTAGTTTTCCACTAAAGGAAAAGGAATATCCATCTTTCTTAAGACCCCTTCCCCATCTATCTTCCTCCAACTGCTGAGTTTTCTTAGCTTCTGACAAAGTTTCCTCTGAACAGGTTGCAGGGGAAGTGAGCAAAAACTGGCTAAAGGATTTTCTGAGTGGCTCAAGGAAATCATCATCACCAGTAACTTTGTCCCCCTCTAATGGCTTCAAAGAAGTCTCTTTATTTGCAGTTCTACTGCCAGCGTCATAAGGATGTTCTGGAGTACTTTTGGCACATATTTTTGGTTCATCTGGTAATAAAGACGGGTCTATATATGGTTTTCTTTCCAACAGACTCTCAATATCATCTTTCTTACATGCAGAACTAGTTAAGTTTGAAGGCTCATTGGCCACTTGAGAAGACAACAAATCCTCACTTGTGGGCATTTGCGACAAGCCTGTAGTTTCTCCATTACCCCTATCTAAAGCTCTGATGCTATTGTCATTGCCAAGGGTGTCTTCTCTTTGATCTGACTCTGAACCACACCCAATGAAGCTTTCCTTTCTTGTTGGATTGTGCTTGTCATCATCTTTTTTGGTTTTGTCCTTTTCCAAAAAGATCTTTAATGGAGTCAGCTTGCTAAAAACAGACTTTATAACTGAACTCTGGCTCTGTGGAGCTGAGTCAATTCCAACAGTTTCTGTTGCATCCTGAAAGCTTAAACTTTCACTTTTACTGCCTGTGTGCTCATTTTCAGAGGTTCTGTCATGTTTGCCAAAATCCTTATTATCAACTATTTGAGAAGATAATGAAGATCGAATGGAAAGATCCTTCTTCTCCAATACTGACTTGTCTCTGGGTTTAGATCCCGAATTAAAAGTATCTGTTTTCTCTGGAACAAAAGAAACTAGTTTTTCCACAGATGTGGTTAGATGCCTTGTGCCTGAGCCCACCTTTTCTGTGAGCGAACTGAACAAAGAACCAACAGCACATTTCACTCCATTCAGTTCAGGGAAAGAGATGGACTTGTCCTTGTCATTCTTGACAATAGTTATAGGTGGTATTTGATCCCAAGGCACTTCTGCACTATCAACAGTACTATTGTGTTCAGGTGTTTTTTTAGTTTTTGAAAGGGAACCAAATTTATTAATCTCCTCTTCTTTCTCTGCTAAATATTCTGATACTGTTTCTACAAAACACTGAAGCTCATCCATTGTATTAATATAGTCCTCCTTGGGTTCCTCAAGAGAAGAAAGGGTTATCTCTTCTCTGGGGCACCCAGACAGATCTCCAAGTGTGTTTGCCTCACAATTCATCCTTTGGAATGGAAATGCTGGATTTGCTACATAATATTCTTTAGGAAAGCCTCCACTATGATGTGCACTGGATGGATGGAATGTTGGTAATAGTAACCCTTCCTGCTTATCAGAAGAAGGGGAATCCAGAAGTTCATCAGAAGTACTGCTAGGAGAATCTCCAAGAATATCCAATGGAATAAGATTAGTGACATTCTGGTTTAAGCCAAATGACTTTTCACAGTTCTTAAAAGAACCAGGAAGATCATAACCATGACTTTCTAAATTAGTTTGCCACATGCCACTCTTGACCACAAATTCATTTTTGTAAGGGTGCAAAACTGAGTGATTTTGTTTCTTCTTTTCAATGTGGCAACAGTTACAATTTTCACTATTAGAATATGTACTTTTGAAGTCAGTCTTAGTTCCTAATCTATCATTATATTGTCTTCTTTTGCTGTCTTCAAAATGACTATATAAAGGTTTCTTTTTTCTTCTCCTATCTATTGTATTATATTTCTGAGGATATCTAGAGCAAACAGATGTGTCAAAATTAAAGGCAGTAGAGAATTCTGTTTCTTGGCTTTGAGACGGTATCTTTTTCCAATTCTTGTACTTTGGTTGTATTTGTTGGCTACAGTACTTATCATTTTTTGAAAGAGTTCTAATTTCTTTTACCTCTGCTTCTTTTATGTTACTGTTTTCTATAAACTCTTGTGATATTTTCCCCTCTATTTCTTCATATATGCCTTCTTGTTCTTCATAGTCAACATCAGAGAAAACTGAAATAATTCTAATTCTGTCATTTTTAGCCTGCAAGCCTTGTCTGATATAACGGGATAAAAGTGAAGGAACAGTAAGGCAAATAAAAAAGGAAAAACAGAGAAAAGGAAAAAACAAATATAAGATTTAGTGCACATTCAATGAGAAAACTAGAATCAATAAAATTGTCAATTTGATAAAAACCATTCAGACTGAAAAAATATAAAGAAATTCACATGTTCTTAAATTAATATCATAACAATGTAGTCAAATAGTATTTTCCACATCAGAAAAAGAAGAGCTATAACAACTACTTTAAAATACTTCACTTGCTACCATGAACTTTTAAGGATCCTTTCATTTTTTTAAGAAAGAAACAAATAAAATGAACAGGTTTCATCAATATTTAGAATGTATTTACATTGCCAAAGTTTAGAACTGTTAAATGTTCCATGAAAATATATCAAGGGATTTCAAGAACTCTAAATTTGATGATGAATTTGAGTCTAAAAAGCAGCCAAACTGTTAACTTGCTGGAAGTTATATGTGAAGCAGTAGCCAAGAGAATAGGGTCAAACATATTTCTTTTAAAAAGAAAAAATATATACATTATAAAAATCTTGATTATCAGAGGTCAAACCTTGTTATAGTACCAAAAAGGGCAAATTATCTAAAATATTAAAATTTGCTGTTTGTAAAATCTAAGACTATATGTATTGAGGATTACAGTAAAATGAAAGTCTTTCGCTATACCAATTATGTCAGAAGGCACACGTCCAACATAAGTCAATGAACACAGAAGACAGCTGATCTTTCTTTCAGTTAGTTTAGAGACGGACTACTTCCCATGTACTGAGGTAGGGGTGTAGAGAGGGCCTGCAGACTAGGAGCTTGCCGTCTCAATGTGTTCTTTTCCAATCTAACATCCAACAGTATTTATTTAGAAAACATTTAGCTATATTATATCTAACAAAGTCCAACTCTGTCAAACCTCAAATTATGTATTTTTACATAACTTACATATGTTTCCATTATTCTGGACTCATTTTAGGAAAAAAATTTGCAAATTAAAGTACATCACTAATGCTCCTCTAAGTGTTATTTATTATAGCTGTAGTCCAGGAAAATAATAGGATAATGATCAGGTAAACTGCAGTTGTCCAGCAGAGTATGTAGTCATTTAGGTTGATGTGCCACTATTACTGCTGGCCTGCACATCTAATTCTTGCAAATACAGAGAGGAAAGAGCCAAAAGCCTTTTTTTATTTTTTAACTATTATGTTTTTTCTTAAAGTAAGACAATATAAACAGCTAAAATCCAATGAATAAAATATGCAAATATTTAATTAACAAACCAGCAAAGAGTAGAGATCAACTATAGTAGGATTCCTGGCATCTTTCTTTTTAGAATCAGATTAAGAAGGCTGAGAATTCTACATGTTGGTCAATAGGTTGGTATATGAAAAAAATTCATTAAAAATATACTCAGTGATGATAGACAGTAAACTGAGACAGTATGCTCTCTAGCAGATAGACCATCATCTGAGGCTTAGCATAAATATTCATCAATTTGTTACGATGGGCAAAAAATAAGATCAGTCTAAAGTATGGTGAATTTTAGCATCCAAAAGTATAAGATAAATTGGAAAGGTTTTTTAAAAACTAACCTCCAACTAATGAAATAATTGATTCAGGCAAGGATCATTAATGGATGCTAAAATCAATCGGTTAAAAGGTTGTTGGGAAAGAGAGTACTGACACTCTCAGGTATCCTTAGATATCCTTAAGTACAAAGGGGAAAGGTAACTTCACATTGGAAAAATTGGTATATGCCAGATTTCTTAAACAAGAGATCACACTAAACATCACCAATAATGAGACAAAGTAACTTTATGTGCTTGCTGATGCACTGTGAAGGAAACATCACCTACTTAGTGTTTTTGCCAAAACTGTTTATCCTGACTCTAAACATAAAGAAACAATCAGACAAAACCAAATTAAGGGACATTCTCAAAATAACTGGCCTGGACTCTTCAAAATATGTTAGTGTCTTAAAAGAACCCCCTGTCCTAAAAAAGAAAATTTTGTTAGATTATTAGAGACTAAAGAAACAAGAAAATCAACTGTATTACACCATGATCCCTGATTAGAGCCTGAATCAAAAAGGAAAAAATATATGTATACACACACACAGAACATTACTAAACAACTGAAAAAATTTAACTATGGTCTATAGATATTATATTATTAAACTGGAGTATGATCATAGTGTCAAGGTTATGTAAGAGGTTCATAAAAAATAATTCATATTTATTAATATGAATTAGAGAGAAAGAGATAAAGTAAATGTGCCAGAATGTTAACACAACTGGTGAATCTAAGCAACATGAATATGAGTGTTCATTGTATTATTTCTCTTTAAATTTTTTTTTAAAGTTAGGGGAGGCAGAGGAGCATATATTTATGTATTTGCCTTTATACTCATAAATACATGACAACCATCCATGGAAGGATATATAAGAAACAAATAAGGGTGGTAGAAGAAGTAGGAGAGAGGAAGGGGAGAAGGTAGAGAAGGACAAAAGGTGTGGATAGGAGATTCTTTGCTGTATGCTGTATTGTACCTTAACATTTTTTTTAACCATGCAAATGTTTTATATATTTAAGAAATTAGTAAAATAAAAATTTTTTCAAGTTCCAGCAAAAGTGCTGAATCTATTATGAAGAAATCATATTGGTTTTCTTCTGTAATTTCCCAGAGAAATATTTAGATAGGAAGGATTATCCAAACATTTAACATCTGTGATTTTCTTTTTTTTAAATCTTGGTGAAGGGTATATCGAAATCTCTGGGCTGGGCAAAGAAGTGAGCAAGTTTTTACCAGCCATCCACCCCAAGTGGGCATGCTCTCACCAGTTGAAAATCGGTGGTCATAAAGACAAATACTTCTGATGGAAATGTATAAATGTAAATGTGTAGAAGAGAAAAAAGACTAAGAATCCATGCAAAATGGCTGTAACTTGGCCCATCCTACTATTATACTTCCACTATCACCCCAGGTTAAAGCGCCCAATTCCTTGATGTCAGTAGCATTCTGGGACCTGCACACTAGGAAAATAAAGTGCTTTGTTCCCAATACCCACCTGAGCGCCCGTCGCTCTGGGTAATCGAGGTCATAACTTTGTACAGAGTCATTGCAAGAGTCCCGGGAACTGCCTTCAAGTATCAGCTGCTGTGGCAATCGCACAGGTACAGGGAACTGGTGCACAGAAGCATTGGGCTGGGAAGTCGTATGGTAAGGAGGTGGGATGCTGTTGCTTGTCTCACTGCGATAGTCACTATCTCGGTCATCAACAGCACTATCAGGATCTTCAAAAGCTGTGGAATAAGCACAGTCAATCAAAGCACCCCAGCTTTATTTAGTTGTTCAGAATTTTTTTCTGCTTCTAACTCAGGTAGCCACAAGCCTGGACCTTGAGAACAAGAACAAGCTAACCTGCACATGAATCCAGTGACCTGAAAGTCATGTGCAGAACTGTCTCAATTAATACCCACAAGTCTCTCTTCTTATCAGTTGAGATAGAATGCTTGGTTTAATTTTAGTACCGATTCTTAAAGGAGTTCCAAGTTGCATTTTCCCAATGCAGAATTCTTTGAAATACTGCTTCTCTAGTTATCTGCTTCTCCATCTAATGAAAACCTGTTTTTAAATGTCATAAATAGATTCTGGTCTACTATTATCAAAAAGGGGAAAAAGAAAAAAAATTCCATATCTGAGAAAGGAGAAATTTTTGTTTAAATTTGGCTTGGTGTTTTCAGGCTTTACAATACATGGCTGAACCAAACGAATAGGTCCAACATAGGAAGCTGCTCCAGAAAATCTGGAAGGTCAAAGCCAATGCTTATAAGTCAAGCCAAAAGCTCTAGATGTAGCTGAGAACAGCAGCTGTCTTATTGTCTTACTGCAACACAGGTTTTTCTAACAATTCCTGTCAAGCACCTACACCCTGGGCTCAGAATTCCTATCCAAAGCATGGGCTGATGGAAAAGAAAAAAACACATGCACTGCCAATGAGATCTTGCTGACAATGCAGCCAAGTTTATCTAACACCAGCATCTACAATGTCATAGAATTATTTCTGCTTTTCAGGCCAGCACTAAATGATGAATTAAGTGAACACAGTTACAAATCCTGCTCCAAGCAAAAATAAAAATGTGCAACATTGTGCTTGGAAAGGGAGCTCAACTAGTGCTTTATAGATTGTTTTAGAAGGAAGCCATTTCTGACACCATCCCCACATATGTCTAATTTACAAATTCACATATTTCCTTTCTGGCCAATTTCCTATTTGGCTCACAATGAGGAAAAGGGACATTCACTATCTCAAAATGGAGATACTTTTCACAGATTATGGAATCCTCATATTAGTAATTTTTTTTAAAATCTTGATAGTAGTGTGGGCAATAGAAGCCTCTTGAAGACTGTAAGATTAGGCTTTTACAATTTCTCACGAAGGAGACAAGGATCTGTATCCATGCGCTGGAAATGAAAATGAGTTGATGAACCAGGAGGAAAAAAATGCAGACACAGATGATAAAACTTGAGGACAAATGGAAGGTAATAGGGAAATGACCCCTTGGCTTCTACATTAGGCAACCTAGTAGATAATAACTCCATTAAAAGAGACAAGGAGCACGAACATGTGGATTTTTCAAGCAAGGAAGAAAATTTAAACATTTAAACAAGTGTTAGACAACACTTGTGGGAATAGTGCGGAGTAGGGGTAAGATGATATGAACTTTTCCCATCTGAACTTAAGGCAGCACATGAACATAAGAAGAGGATCGTGATCAGAATCCCCAGGGGGGAAATCAGTACAAGAAAGAGGCTAACCTTCAAAATAGGCAAAAACAAGATTAGTCAAACAATAGGGGATACAACGGATTCTGCTTACAAAGCATTCTGATCACACATTATGAAAAGGACTTTGAAGACACTGGTTTTAAACCTTGATGCATTTGCTGTTCTGAAGACTAGAAATCAAAGGACAAAAACCAGTATGTCTTTCAGACTTAATTCTCCCTGAACCCACAGAAGGAATAAGTGTGGAAAAAGTGCTGAATTATTTATGCATACAGATGAGGGGGTAGAGGCAACAAAGGAGACAAAGCCAAAAAGCCTACTTAAATTCCAGCAGAAGTATAAGCACATAAGAGGGAGCAGTAATAGCCAATCCTACTCATTAGGAGGCCAGGAGAGGGTAGCTAAGCTGGAGATAGGAACCAATGATCTAGAGAGCCAGAAACTTAATGGATGGACCCTTAATTTCTCACTATATCTGACCTATTACTCTTGAATATGCCCTGCTTTTTAATTTTGCTAGGCTAAAGGGAGGATTATACTCAAAATTTCCTAAAGGCTGACAATGTTTCTATACTAAAAAAATAAGGAGCAAATATTAAGAAATAAGTGTCTATTGAAAGAAGCTGTGAGTGGAGGAAAAGAATATGAAAAGTAGGAGGGAACAGGAGAAAGGAAATATAGGAAGTAAAGTGAGACAAAAGAGAGAAACAGAAAAAAAGGTATCAAATAAAACAACATGGAAGAGAATGATAGAAAATAAACCTAGAAAAGTAAACTGGGGAAAGAAATCTAATCTGGGGCAAATATGGTCCACAGGCACAGAGTAAGTAAGCAGTCAAACTGAATGAGATACTGAACAATGAGGCTCTCTGGTGTGTGGTGCTCTCAATAGAGTCCTTATCTCTAAATCCAGAGTATAGGTAGAACTTTAACTGCCAGAGAAAAAAAAGGAAAAGAGAATTCAAACTTTTCTTTCTATGACTTATTTTTTTCTACTTAAGTTATGAATTCTTAAGTTATCTGAGCTCTCCTCAGACTACTTTTGAGCAGTTCTCCAACAGAAATACTCAGGATTCAAATCATAGAAAGTACACACTCCACAAGAAATTCTAGAGACAGGACAAAAGTTGGCCCCTCTTAGCACCTAGTAGACACCTAACCACTGGGACTCAACCAAACCCCTTTGTCAGATGGATAACACAGCCACTAATGTCAGCCTTGGGCTGTGTCTCCTGCTAGAAAGAACTGGCTACCCACTCTCCAACTTCTAGAACAAAGTTGGCCTCCAGCCTAGATGGGCTTCTTCAAGGAAATTCATACCATGTCCTCAGCCTCTTGTTCACTTCACAAAACCAATGAACTCACCAGAATAAACCTTCTCCTTCCAGTCACTGTACTCCTTAGCCAAGAGAACAAAGAAGAAAGTATCCTACATGAAGAGGCTGATGGTACTACTTATCTCTGGGGAAGAATCAGGAGATCCTGTCAGAATTGTAAGTAGGACTTTGGTTTGAAATTTATCATATACACACAGTCTTCAAGAAACCAGCCTAAAAGGATATAACATTCTCAGCAGATAATGTCTCCTGAGATTTAAGTAGGGGAAGAAAAGGTAATGAAGTTATATAGGCTAGTATGCATGAATATCCAGCTTTATAGTTCAGATAGAACATGTTAAAGGGTAAGATCAAGAAAATTATAAGGAATTCAAATTCTTACGTACTCTGCTGTTCTTCCCAGCCCAAAGAGGTCCAGTGGCCTACGAACACCGCCAAGTGGTAGCAAAGAAGAAGAGTGACAGACAGACAATTTTAGGAAGAATTCAAAGATCATTTCCCCATCCCACTGATTACTATATACCTTGCCTTACTTGAGCCTACCTTGCTTGTATTCCATTAATTTTACAAAACATGTAGAGAGCATAGGCCTTCTAGCAAGCATAAGACAAACCTACAAAGTACTCACTATACAGAGGATAACAAAAGACTCCTGCTTCCATACTCTTTTAAACCTCCCCTCCCCTTCTTTACTCAAAATGAGAAAAACTCAACCTGCCTCTACTAAGCCCTTCCCTGTCTATGTTCACCAAACCTGAACCTACCACAATACACCCACGAGAAGCACAGCCCTGAGACTGCAGGAAAGAGAGTGATCCCCTTGTCTAGGAGCCTCAGTGTCCAATTTTGCTGCTCTCTACTGAAAGTTAAAAAGCCAAAGAATGGCCTTAATCTCTCACTTTCCAATATGTAATAAAACACTGTAGCCTACTGGGTGCTCAGAGGTAGCCACTTTTTTCTCAATTGCCTATAAATTCTTAATAAAATCCATTAAAACATAGAAGCTGTGAATGACAAGGGAAAACATTTTCTACTCATTTTTCAAAATAAAAAAATTCAGTTTTAATTAAATTTAAATCCTATCTCATAACTAAACTGAATTTGAGGCAACAAATGTGACAAAGAAATCACAAAAAATAGGCCTTTATCTCAAGAAACAATGAGTTATTTGGCTTCATATGGGTATTGAAGTCAAAGCTAAGTTCTTCTGGCCCTGCCACATACTAGCTATTTGATCTTGAAAATGTTTTATAGATGTTTCCTCATCTTTAATATGAGAATAATAATAATAATGACATAGTCTCATTGTTTAAGAATAAGAGAAAATTAGGCCAGTTTCCTGGAACATGGTGAGCAATTAGTATTTCTTGTTGTTTTGTCATGTTGCCTGATTTTTGCTTGCCTTATAGGTTCCTAATAAGTAGGTGGCTGCTCTAACATCTGCTGAGAGATTGTCAAAGTCTGAGTTGAAAAACCCTCAGAGTCCTGAGGGTGTGGCTCCCTTGAAAGTTTGCTGTAAGACTCCAAATTCTGGAAGCATCAAATGATGCCAATGTGGGCTGGTTTCTTTACCTGGGCTGACTCCCGATCCTAAGGATTGGGACTACTAGTCACAGGCTGTTTAACTATACCCTGAGAGTCAGTTTTCTTCTATATATTTACCTTCTTCCCATCACCTACATCTCTTCTTCTCACCCTTTAGAAAGAATTCCTTTTTAAATTTTAATAGTTTATTTAACCTTCTAACCTTGGGAGGAGAGAGGGTTTAACAGAAAATTCTCCCAAGCTATGGCACAGTTGTCATAGCAACTGTTAAGGGTAATTCTCTTGTTTCTTTTTAAAAGAAAACTGAAAAATGATCACATAGAACTTCAGATTACATCTTCCAACCTCAACTGCTCCAGGAAAGTGACAATGCTGTTTCTCAATGAAACTCTGGGACCAAAGAAGCCTCTCCTTACAAGACACTGCCTCATCTTTGAATGTTCCACAACAACACATAGCAATTTTTTTCTTTTCTTTCTTTTTTTTTTTTTTTTTTTTTAGCAATTTCTTATACATAGTAAGTGCTCAATAAATGTTTAAAGCATGGATAAATCAAACAAATGATTTGATCCCATCTACTGGGTTCATCCATAACTCATGAAAATAACAACAGTTATGCTCTCTGAACAACTAGTTCCCTATTCTCACTTCAGCCTGGTACCATTATAAAAGAAATAACACCAATTTAATGAAGCAAGTTTCCTGCCCCACACCAAAAATGCACTAAAAATCTCATTAGCCAGTAGAACAATTACTGAGGACAGTTAGGTTTCTAGACAATAAGTACCAAGAAAGGGAAGAAGGAAATGTTCCAGGAAAAGGAAGTTATACATGCAAAGGCACGTTCAACGAACTAAAAACAGTTCTAGCATATCTGAATGAGAGGCTTCAGAGTTATGAAAGAACTTGATCAAAGAGGGTTTAAATAATGCTTAGTGAATTAGTAATCATAGGTATTTGGAATTATCTGGAGGGTAATAGAGAGCTACCACAGCTTTTAAGAAGTAGAGAGACAGGATCAGATTTGCCATTTTAGGAGAATGGTGTGGTACAGTGTGGTCAGTAGTCAGTAGGTTATGGAGGCTGGTAAGGAGGCTAATGCACCGACCTGAAGATGGCTTGAACTATGGAAGTGGCAGAAGGAGTGAAGAGAAGTAGGTACACTGATGAGATATCAGTGTAAAATCAATAGGGTTTAATAAGTAACTGAAAGTGGGAAGTTAGAGAATAGGGACTATGTGATATTGGCTAAGTTTTTTAGCGTGAGCTACAGGATAGCTATGACATCATTCACTAAAAAGAGAAATACGAAAGAGGGATGAGTTGAAGGAGATGATGAATTCATTGTTAGATATATTGACTCTGAGGTATCCATGAGACATCTCAAATGAATATGTCTGGTAGACAGCTGATATATGCGTGTGGAGCTAAAAGAAAAGATGTGGAGCAGAGGACCTGGAAGTTTTCAGAATACAAGCTCCCAAGAGGACAGGGATTTTTCTACTTTGTTCCTTGCTGTATCTTAAGTGCCTGGCACAAAGTAGAAGCTCAACAAATATCTATAAATGAATGGTTAAAAACTAAAATGTAAGATAAGAATAATGATGCAGAGAGTGCAGGATGGGGGTGAGATTATATAAAGGGAAGGGAGAAACTTAAGGAACAGCCACATTTACAAAGCATACAGAAATAAAAGTTAAAAAAAAAAGAACCGACAATACACAGTGCTGGGAGCAACTAAAACTCTCATGCATCGCTGGCAAGAATCCAAAGCAGCAGGCCACTTTGGAAAGCAATCTGGGCATGTCTTATAAAGTTATACACATACCACACAACCCAGCTATCTCCCTCCTATATATTTACCCAAGAGAAAAACATGTTCACACCAAATCCTATATACAAATGTTTACAGTTGCTTAATTCATATTTACTAAAAACTGAAAACATAAGTGCCCTTTAACTGATGAATAAACTGTGGTACATTCATACAGTAGAGTACTACTCAGGAATAAAAGGAAATGAACTACTGACACACATACATGAATCTCAAAAGCCAGACTCAAAAACCTACATACTATATGATTCCATTTATATGATTTTCAAGAAAAGGCAACGGTCAAATGTGTTATAGAAAAAACTGAGTACACTAAGAGCTTATTAGAAAACCAGCAAATTCTAAAATGGGGCATTCACACATATCAAATGAGTATCACACTGACAATTTTAATGAACATGCTAATATTTCCCACCTCTCTGTAGCCTCAAGCCTCTTCAGCTCACATACTTAACAAATGAATAACCAATTACTTTCTAGCTCAGTGGCACCTGACACTCAATCAAGCAGTCTAGAAGACTAGTCTCCACGGCAATGACCTTGTATTTACAATGTTATGAGCTTTCTTCAGATATGTTAGCATACCAAGTATACATCAAGTCCAAAACTACTGAACTCATAACACTTCAAAAGCAGAAACTATAGGACGATTCCCAAAATTCCTCTCTACTTAATCTCCCATGTTCAATCTGTCAACAAGCTTAGTAGTTAATTCTAAGTCTGCTTCCTGTTGTCCCTTTCTTATAGATTTCACTGTCCTTATCAATTAATTTATTACCTCATGCCTAAATTATTACTGATTTTTTGCTGGACCTTCTAATCTCTGTCCCATTCAACCTATTTAGCAGATGGCAAGTACACTAATTTTCCGAAATGCAGCTTCTAATCACATTATTACCCTTTCAGTAATTTACAACTCACTCTTATAAAAGAGTATATTTACCCTCTGTGATATTAAATAAAAAAAAACCTTACTGTTAACCAGTCCCCAAAACAAAGTCTTCATTAATGAAAAACAGGTATTGTCCCAGTTCCTCTGCTTACTATACTAAGGAGATGAAGAGAGGAAATGAGCCCTAAATACCCTACCTGTGCCCCGGCTTCTGAAGCTGCAATGTCCTACCCTTCTACTCCTTGCTGGTGTACTGGAAATGGTTTGAGCTTTGGAATCAAATAAACCTAGGTTCAAAGCCATCACTTACTGGCTGTGTGACCTTAAGCTGGTTAACTTAATCTATAAAAAAGTAAAGATTAATACCACTTATCTCTCAAATTTGCCTAAATATTGAAAATCATGTGTGTAGCATTTAATTACCATGTGCTAGACAACTAGTAACTACTCAGTAATGTTCCCTATCTTCCTTTATAGAGGTGGCACCCATTCTTAAGTTCCACTTAATTTTCCTTAATAATGCTCAGTGACTCTAATACAGTATTTCTGTTAATCAAGATAAATGCCATCTGCCAATTTCTTAAAAAGTTAAACACCCATACCCACATGATCCAGTCATTCCATGCCTAGGTATTTAACCAAGAGAAATAAAAACATGTGATCATGCAAATGTTCATATTATTCCTAACAACTAAAAACCACCCAAATGCCAATCAACACACAAATGCAAAAACAAAATGTGATATATCCATATAATAGACTACTACTTGGTAATAATAATAATAAAAAAAAGATTACTGATACACTCAAAAATACAGATAAATCTCAAAATCCTTATGCTGAGTGAAGGAAACTAAACACTAAAGAGAACATACTATATGGTTCTACTCATATAAAGCTCTAGGAAACCAAATTTAATCTATAGCAATAGAAAGCCTATCAGGTGTTGCCAGAAGCCAGGGGTGGGGAGAAGGTTGAAATACAAAGAGTATTCAGAAAGGTTTAGAGATAATAGAAATGTTCTGTATCTTGATTACAGTAGGTTTCACTGGTGTGTGTGTGTGTGTGTGTTTGTGTGTGTGTGTGTGTGAAAACTAATCAAACTGTACTCTTCAAAAGGATGTATATATCTCAATAAAGTTGATTTGTAAAAAACACTTGCCCTAGAACTTGATTGTTTTATTGCTTACCTTTGCCCAATCCATCCCAACCCTATCTTAGGTTATAGGTTTTTTAAGAGTAAGATCCAAGTCTTATATTTCTTTAGGATATAACAATTGAATAAAGCAAGTTCTTCAACATTTTAGAAAGCAGTACCTTTAAATTTTAGTAAGAATTACTTGAGACATGTTTAAAATGCAGATTCCTAGACCCTACTTCCAGAAATTCTAATTCGAAATGTCTAGAGTAGCTTAGGAATCTGCAATTGTTGTTGTTGTTGGAATCTGCCTTTTCGACAAGCAACCTGGGGACCCTTGTGACAATAATTTCTGAATTACATTTTGAAAAATACAGTCATAGAATTTCCTATATGAAAAAAAGCCAGTCTCTCAGACAAAAGCACTGTGTTCCTGCTCTGACAGAAGGAGGAGGCAGTCAGATGCACTATCCGACCGAGCTAGAAGCAATTCAATGTGATCATAGAGGTAAGTGAAAAAATGCTAATAGATCCAGGACCCAATTAAAAATGAACCCTCTTTCCAAGAAGGCAAAGCTTCTGCTCTTATTCCTGTTGACTAGGCTACAGCAACAAACTTACAGGCTTCTTCTACTTCATTTTGTTTCTTAGTAAAAAAATATAAGAAATCAGAAACAGTCACATTAAAAAATAAGGTCTATAATTATCAAACCCCCAGACAACTGTTACATCACCAATTAGTGGTCCAGTGCTGGTCAATTTTTCCATGACAATAAAATGACAGGATATTTGAATCCCAGACTTCAAGTGAACAGCCATCTGTCTAGGCAATGACAGGACTCACCTATCAATTACTAAATTGTAGTAATTACCAGGTAGTTCACAAAGGACAATAAAGTCAAACATTAGAAATTATTCCCTTCCCTTTTTCAAGATAGTAGATAAGTACCATAGAATTTATTTAATAGAAAACAGAAAAAACATATAAGAAAAGCACTTCAAACCTAACATAGGGGAATAACAAAAAGAAAAGAAACTATTGACCAATCTTGTGACTATAGATATGAATATCTGAAATAAAATATGTACAAGCAAATCTCAGCATTATAAGAATAATTTACCATAATCAAGTAAGGGATATTATAGGGAAAATTGATTAATGCATTCATTGCATTAACAAGTCAAAGAAAACACCCATGAACAACTGAGTAAGTAATGTTATTTTGAAATGTTCAACATCCACCCCTTATTTTTAATATAAAAGCTACACTGAAGTATAAGATACAGAAAAATAAACAAGTCAAAAACGTACTGCTCAATAAATACTGTGAACAAACTCATGTAACCAGCACACAGATCAAGAAACAGTATTACCAGGACCCCAGCAGACCTCTTCCTATCCCTTTTCAGTCACTCAATCAGCTTTTGAACTAGCTGTTTCCTCTCACCATCACACTTTCTTCAGAGAGCCACACTGCTAATTCCCTCACCTTCTTCAAGTCTTTATTCAGAAGTCACCTTCTCACTGTGGCTTATACACTAACCACCTTATTATAAATTATAACTCAATTTCAATTCTAACATTTCCAATTGCTTTTCATCATCCACTCTATTATTGGCCCATTCTCTAACATCCTACATAATTTCCTTATTCATTGTGTTTACTGTCTTCTCCCACTTCGGATTTTTGTGTTTTGCTTCTTAATCTATACCAAGCACCTAGAACAGAACCTGGAATGTGTCAAAAATGTTTGTAACTCAACCAGAATGGCAAGAAATAAGAAGCCAAGACTATAGTAATTTAAGGAGCCTATGGGACACAATTAAATGTAAAGATATCCATGTCATAGGGGTACCTGAAGGAAAACAAGACGTTGAACAGCTATTTGAAGAAATATTGATGGAAAACTTCCCTAACTTGGTGAAGGATATAGACATACAACCCCAGGAAGCTCAGAGAGTTCCAAAAAAGATGAACCCAAAGAGGCCCAGACCAAGACACATTATAAAATGCCAAAGGTTAAATATAAAAAGAGAATCTTAAAAGCAGCAAGAGAAAAGCAGTTAGTTACCTACAAGGGAGCGCCCATAAGACTGGCAGTTAATTTCTCAAAAGAAACTATGCAGGACAGAAGGGCTTGGCACGAAATATTCAACGTTATGAAAATCCAGGATCTACAACCAAAATATTTTATTCAGCAAAGCTATCATTTAGTCAAAGGACAGATAAAGAGCTTCCCAGACAACAACAAGCCAGTATTACAGGAAATGTTGGAGGGACTTCTTTAAGAAGAAAAAAATCTATCAAAAACAGGAATAAAGAATGGTAATAACTATATTTCTATCAAAAAGTACCTCAAATGGAAAAGAATTAAATGCTCCAACCAAAAGACAGAGTGGCTGAATGGATAAGAAAACAAGACTCCTATATATGTTGCCTTCAGATTAAAAGACACACGCAAGCTAAGAGGAGGGGATGGAAAAAGATATTGCATGATGAAACTAGAGGGTATTGCGCTGAATGAAAGTCAGATAGAGAAAGACATATATTGCATGATTTCATGTACATGTGGAATCTAAAGAATAAACAACATCAATAACAAAAGTGGAAATAAGCTCACCGATACAGAGAATATTTTGAGGGCTACTAGACGGCAGGGAGATTGGGGGTATGGCAAAAACGGGAAAAGAGATTAAGAAATACAAATGGATAGTTACAAAAGAAACAGTGAGATATAAAATGTAGCATAAAGAAAACAGTTAACGTTGTAATAAATATGTAAGAAGGAAGAGGGGTATTAGATTTAGTGGGGTGATCACTTTGTGAGCTATATAGATCTCTAATCACTATGCTGTACAACTGAAACTAATATATTATTGTATGCCAACTATAATTGAAAAAAATGCATTGAATTGTACAATGTAAATACAAGCAACTAATTGTCTATTATATTTCAATAAAGCCGGGGGAAAAAATGTTTGTAGAAGGAAGAAACCAAGGGATAAAGGAAGAAAGTGGGGGAGTACAAGAGGGGCAGTGTGTCTGGATGTGAGAAAATGAGTATGAGCAGTAGGAATATGAATAGGTACGATCTTTCTAGAGTATAATTTGAAAGTATCTAACAAAATTTAAAATATATATATTCCTTAACCCAGTAATTCCACTTAATAAAGATGCATTAATTCAACTAATATTTATTGAGCAAAGGTACTAGGTAGGGGATACACAGATAAGCATTTTCTCTATTCATGAAATTATGGCCTAGAAAACAAATATTAATCAAATTTTAAAAATCACACATACTGAATAAATATTATGAATGCAGATACATAAAGGTACCTAAAAGTATATATAATGGAAGAAGAAAACTCCATTTGCACTTTTATAAAAAATATATTTGTACAAAGTATCTCACTATAGCACTATTTAGTAGCAAAAAATATTGGGAACAATCCAAATATCCACCAATACGAAAGTGTTTTAAATTACAATATATTCCAACAGTAGAGTATATCAAATTTGAATCTGATCAACCCCAGCTCAGTTAGCAAATTACAGAAATATGGAGGAAAGAAGAGTATATTAAACTGTACCATGGGAATGTACTAAGCAAAATTCAGAATATGAGGAAACTGTAAGTCAAAATTGAGAAGTCAAATGGCTTGATTTAAAACTGCAAGGAAAAAATTAAGAGCTGGAAGAGGAATCCATCAATTAAAAAAGAATTATTAGATCTATCGAAAAGAGAAAACAGGCAAAATTAAACTAATGTTTAGTGATGCACACTTGAATGATAAAATATAAAGAAAATCAAGGAAGAAAAAGCAACTTCATTATCATAGAAGTAAGGACAGTAGTTACTTTTAGGGAGGAGGAGACTGTTATGAGGAAGGGGCACATGGAGGGCTTTCTGAGGTGCCTGGGAAAGGTCTGTTTTTGGCCTATCTTATTAATTCATTAAACTAAATGTTTTATAAGGTTGTCAATATATCTTTGTTATATTCTACAACTAAATTTTTACATGTATCAAACAAACTGCTCACATCACTATAACCACCACATCTGATTGTTTCATTCCCCTGCATTAAGTCTTTAAAGTCTCCCCACTGTCTTCAAGATAAAACATAAACAGCTTGCTATGGCATTCAGACTCTTCATGATACAAGCCCTCTGTGCCACTCTGGCCTCACCTCTGACCCTTCCCCCCTCTTATGCCCTGCTCTCAAGCCATCCAGAATTTTAACAAGCTTAAGTTATGCTTTTCCATAATATATTAGTGTCCTAGTACCATAAAGTTTTTCTCCTTCTTTACTTGACTGACTCCTATTCATCCTTCAAAACTCAATTTATGCCAGAGGTATGTGGGAAGGGAGGGATGAATAGGTACAGCGCAAGGGAATTTTAGGGCAGTAAAATTATTTTTTATGATACTATCGGGGTAGATAGGTGTCATTATACATTTGTCAAAACCCAAAGAATGTACAACACAAAGATTGAACCATAATGTAAATGAACCTATTAGACTTTAAACCTATAGACTTTGGTTGATTTAAATTTTTTTTTCAGTTTATATATTTTCTTCGAGATATCTTTCCTAACCATTCTAAATTTGGATTAAGATTTCTTCCTCTATATTCCTCTACTACTCACTTATCAAATGATACTAGCTACATGTTTCTTGCTCTCTGGACATAAGCTCACTAAGGTCAATGACTTTCATCTTTAAACCTAAATGCCTAGCATGGTTCTTGTCATGAGGAAGAAGTATCCAATAACTGTTTGTGTAATACACAATTCTATCAATTCTTGATATCTATAATTCTATAAATCGTGTCTTATCAATCAAATTCCTTTCTTAGCACTTTGTGCCAATGAAACCTATAATAAGAAGCTGTATGATTACCGTGCTTTTATGGGAATAAGAGACTGTTATATATACGTACAACAAAAACTGTGCCCAAGATAGGCACTTGAGTGTTGTAATCAAATGAAACTTTGACACATTAACGTGACATTTTTAACATGCATAATTGTGTGGCATAGTAACTGAAACAGAAATGATAGGTTGATATAATGACTGCAAAAAACCACCTCGAATTCTTTCTGGAAGAAGGCAAGATAAAAATAAATAAATGAGTCAGAAGACTACAATTAACATTTTTATTTTTATCAGCCAAACCATAGTTTCTCTTTTCTTTGTTAGTTTGCTAGCACCTATAATCAGCATCAACATCACCAATAATACTACATGTACAGCGTAAAATTCATCATTCACTTTTACTTACAGATGTCTTAGACTTATTGCACTGCCCTACTACTAAAATAAGACTCCCAGCACATTCTACAGAATCCATAACTAGAATATTTTCCTATCTCTAAGAGTCCTAGTGCTGGAGAAGAGGTAGCAAAAGCTGGAGACTGACTGATCCTTTACTCCTACTACCCAGAAAGGAGGGATCTTCCAGCTAGTAAAAGGTTCCTTGGCTAGGACTGAGGGAGTGGAGTGGATTATCTTTTGAATCCTCCCTTCATATTTTTCACTTATCCTACTATGAATATCTTTCTTTGCAATAAATACATTCCAATTAGCATCTGCGAAAGTTTGCTTCTTCCTCTGCCACCTCAATACTTCTCTATTTCCAAGATATTACTATTGAAAATAAACTGAGAGAATTGTCCAAAATTAAAATATAAGCAGAAAGACAAGATGATAAACCACAGAAGGAAGTTTGAACAGGACCCCAAACAAAGAGGATAGCCCGGTTACCAAGAGCCAAAATAGGAAGTCAGGAAATAAGAGGACCAGGATGGTAGAGGAAGGAAAGACAGTCTAAGCAGGCAAGCAGACAAAAAGATTCTGAGTAAACCAGGGCATGGAACTATCACCTGTGGTTGTTTTCACTGTGCTCTCTGCAATATAATTTATAGAAAGGCTGGCTATACCTAAAAGCAAAAGGGGGAGGAAGCATTCTCACACTTTGCTAGTAGGGGTGAAAACAGTACAACCCGTACAGAGAACAATTTTGTAATATTTTCCAAAATGTTAAATGCATTGTTAAATGCACAATGCTTTGACTCACTACTGACTCTTTATCCAATATGTATACATGTATGAAATTATATATGTAAAGTGATATCAACTCCAGCACTGTAACAGTAAACACTGGAGGCAATTTAAACACCCTTTAATAGAAATTCCAATCCTAGCTGGGTACCTAAAAGAATCAAAAACAGGTATTCAAACAAATGCTTGTACATAAGTGTTCACAGCAACACTACTCACAATAGCCAAAAGTTAGAAAAACTCCAAATGTTAATCAACTATGAATGGAAAAATAAAATGTGGTAGAGTCACACAATGGAATAGTCAACCATTATAAAGAAACGATGCACAATACAACTTGGATGAACCTCAAAAATATGATGCTAATTGAAGAAGTCAGTCACAAAAAGTCACATATTAAATGATTACATTTATATGAAATATCCAGAATAGATAAATTCATAGAAAGTAGATTAGTGATTGCCGGAGGTTGGGGGTAAAGAATGGGGAGTGAATGCTTAATGAGTATGGGGTCTCCTTTAGGGTTGATGAAAACATTTTGCAATTATACAGAGGTGATGGTTCCACAGCATTGTGAATGTACTAAATGTCAATGAATTGTACTTTTAAATGGTTGATTTCATATGAATAAATTTCACCTCAATTTTTTAAATGTCCATTAATAAGGACATTAATGGTTCCCTAAATGTAACAGATATCACATATATTAAGTGGAAAAAAAGCAAGGCCATGTAAACTAGGCAAAACATACTACCATTTGTGAGGGGGTAAGTATATGCATATGTTTGTGAATGCATAAACTCTAGAAAAATCCTCAATAAATGGGCTCTGGCCAGAAACTGAACAGCTAAAGGATAGAGAAAAAAATGTTTTTCATAGCATAAACTAAATCTTGATAGAAAAATAAACCTTATACATGCAGTTCCTTAAAGTGGAGGGGCAGGGAGGTTCAGTCCTAGGTTTGAGGTAACCAAGAATCAGCTACCTAGGAAACACCAAAATGATTAGGATACGTTAATGCAAAAGTCAGAATAGGAGTCTCAGATAAAAGTGGTAAATGGTGAAAGTAAGATGGCAAAGAAACAATATGAGCTCTGGACCTCTACCTTCTATGATTTCAGAAATAAGAAAGGGAAAATGGAAGAAACTGATGAGGTGAGAGAATCTGCAAGATAGAGGCCAGCTGGCCATGAAATTCTATTTTCCCACAGGGTATATGGTTCTAGATAAATAAGTGAAAATAATCAGTGACATAAATCTTGTTTTTATGCTTCCAGTGCTCACAGAAATAGGTTTTCAGCAACAGCCACTAAAATTTTAAATAGCACAAAACTTTCAATCCTACAACAGATTAAAAAGGAGAGTGATAGGTGACAAGAAGGACAATAGGTATCTGAAGTAAAAGTAAGAAAAGGCTCCCAAAGGAGTGAATCTGCCCTGTGTATCTTCATTCTTTGAAGAAAACTGTGTACAACAGAGATTTCCTTCTGCAGATTAGCAAATATAGCACTGACATCACTCTACTCCCTCCAAGCCAATATGCTCAGCAGATAATTTGGCATCTTTTTAATTCTCTCCCCATACTTTTCATTTATCCTACTATTAACAATCTTTCCTTTCAATCAACACATTTTGATTAGCTCCTTACAAGTTATCTCTAACTAGTGTACATGAACAATAGACTAGTAATTACAGGAAGGTGGGGGGGAGTGGGAAAGTAGATGGGGTCAAAGGGGTCAAATACATGGTGACAGAAAGAAATCTAACTATGGGAGGTGACAGAAAGAAATCTAACTATGGGAGGTGAACATACAATGCAATATGTATGTGACTTGCTGTTGAATTGTACCCTTGAAATTTACTGGATTTCGTTAGCCAATGTCACCATGATATATTTTTTTAAAAAGTCATATCTAAATTCATCTCTGTGGAAATCTTTCTTGAACATACTTTATGCCATTCTTAACCATTTGCTTATTCCTCTGTCACCTCGGCACCTTTCTCTCTATTTCCAGGGTATTACTATGCACCTGCTCAGAACTACTACATAAAAAAACATAGGGAAGTTGCCTCAATTGTGTATTTGTCCTCTTCTAACCTGCATCCAGATTATAAGCCAGATCTCCTGATCCATTTTGCATCCCTCCATTGCATCCTTCCTTGGATCCCACAAGTATACTCTCTGGTCTATGTTATCTACTTATTAAGAATAAGAATACTCCAAGAAAATACAGAAGACTTTGGGAAGAAGGAAACTAAAAGATGTACCAGATAAGCTTCTACTCAGGAGTTTTGCATTTTTAATAAATGCTTGTCTGGAGTCTCAAAGCTTCACAAAAGAAAGTAAGAAAAGTACAACAATGTGCTTTGTGTTTGTTAATTGCTAAAAAGTCTTCATTTCTACTAAGGATGAACATGAGCACTGTAATGCTTATAAATCACCTTAAAATACAGCAGATTAAGCATTAGTTATTGCCAGCCTCACATCTCAGTTTCCTGAATATGAGTCTTGCAGTTTTAATTACAGAAGCATCCTAGGAATCTACACGCTCTGAAGAAAGGAAATTTCCAACTCAAAGAAAAGAATGCTATCTTCCAACAAATATTGCAAATTGCATGCTTTTAGTAATAACTGTTTTCCTCTTTTTTTTTCCCAAGAAGTGCAAATAATCTTTTCCTAAAACCCAGGTTGAATGAGATCTCTCAAGGGCAAACAACAAGGTTTCATTCCCTAGTACTTAACACATCAGAGGGTGAAATTAATAGCTGTGTGGACACCAAAAGAAACAGAACATACATCTCTACTCCTGCAATTCAGTCTTGTCTTGTGGAGACAATGCAGTCTTGTGGAGTAAAAAATCCTGTCTTTCACTCAGGGAGCAATGGAAAGTCTAAGAAAAAGTTTAAAGCACATCACTAAACTCTACTAAAAGATAATGGGTGATGGGCTGATGACACTCCAAAACTTACATATGATACATGTATTCTTTCACATACTCAAATATAACTAAAATTTTTAACTTATTTTTTGAAAAGAAAAATTAAGATGGCGGAAGAATATACACTAAACTGTGAAAAGTAGTTATCACAGAGTGGATTGGAAAGGGAGTATTACAGAGAACCTTCATTTTCTATATTACACATTTCTGAATCATTTGAAGATTTTTATAGTGAATATGTTATGTGTTTCTACAAGTTAAAGTAAAAGGGAACATATAATATGTTGGGGGGGGGGACAATTGTTCACAACACCATGCAAAGTGGCCACCAATAATTCAAAATTAGTAATGAAACTAAAACATTTTGTGAACAGAAGCTGCAGGAAGTCCTTAACCAGTAACAAATGTGTGAAAGTCATAAGAGGCATGTGAATGAGGACAGAGGAAACATTTCTATTGTATTCAAAGCCAGGATTTCCCAGAAAGGAATCTTTGCAGTGGAAAGTAAACAACCTATTCCCCGTGGCTTCAATAAATTCTTAAAACATAGTAAGAACCCAAAAGAAACACTGATCAAGAAGTAAATCTCAAATACTTAGTTGTGATCATTTTATTGTGGTATATGGTACTCTAAGAACAAGTCAAATGATGGAAAAAATAATCAAAAGCTATCTCTCATGCATACATGTTTGGACAAACGTAAAATCTCAAATGATTCATAAGAAACTGCTAACAACTGCCTTTAAGGAGAAGATCCAAGTGACTGGGTACAGAAATGGGAGCGATAACTTTTTATTGTATTCCCTTTAATATTTTAGTATCGTTATGCATATTATCTATTTAATAAATGATTTTTTTTGTTTGTTTTATAAATGAATTAATTTTAAAAGAAGTCAAAAGCCAAATAAGAGACATGGAAAAAAGACTGGGCTGCTCTTTGCAATGCCATGCAAAATGGCCACCAAGAAATCCTAATAAGGAACCAATACATTCTGCAACTTTTAAGCCCAGATAACTGAAATGAAACCAAATTTTAATCCAGAGGGCACTGAACAGAACACTTGAAATCCATTGTAGATACCGAAATCCACATTAAGACAATAAATGCCTGGGAAAGTTATGAAGCTAGAACATTTCTTTTATGAGGCGGCACTGCAATAGATGGAGCTAAATGCCAGCTGGTGTAGGGACGAAGTAGCCCAATTATCAGGCCTTGAATGTAAGTAAATTGCATAAGTATTAAATTATGGCTTTGAGGAGAGCATAAATTTGTAATAAAATTTGCAGTGGCAGTGTCTCAGGGGAGCCTGGGGTACAGGAGTGAGTTTGATAATTTCTCAGGTCTCCCAGGACTGTCTTGGGCACCTATCCTCCCAATTTCAGTGTAGGGCATTGTTTAAGAAGGCCAGCAGAAGTCCTAGTGGACCGTGCTAATGACTTAAAGGGGTCTGCCATGCAATAGCAACATAGCACTGCAAACAGACATAAGGATAGGCTGAGTTCTATTCCTTCAAAAGTTATGGTGAGGGATTCTGGTTCTCTATAAGACATTATTGGAAACATGGATCCACCTACTATTATGCTCTTAAAAGGATGACTACTACTAGCTCAGACTCTGAACCACAAAGTTCTCTGACAGCTGGATCTCCTGCTAGGCTGGGGCTATCAGCATGGTGGCTACTGGCTTCTAGAAAATGAGCAGTGCAGAAAACAAACTGCTGGTGAATAGGCCACAGGATCTTATGCCAGTTAACCTTCTTTTTTATATGGAGCTGTGCAAGGTGGTTATATCTGACAGTTAGAAATTGTCAAGTCCTCTCAAGTTGGTGTCCTCTGGAACAAAATGCGAGAGTGATATTCCCATAGTCTATATGATCACACCTTCACACAGAGAGTATCTGCCAACTGGTTCCACTCCATCTGGCATGGGATAAGTCCAGAATGGAAGAAAGGCATTCTGGACCAAAAACAGATGGACTAAAATTCCTATTTTACTGGAGTCCACTATCACACAGACCAGGAAAACAAGTTCTGGCCCCCATCAAGAGGCAACTAGAATACTCCATAAGCTTAAAGCTAGTCTTATCTATGCTAGAAAAATAGGACTACGAGAAGCATTAGCAGTACCTGCCCATAGTTTTGTGTTTGGCTGATTTTAGTGAAGGAATTATACCCTCTGTAGAGCAGGAAGGAATCTAATGTTCCAAGTGGTTACTTATATAAAATGGCCCATGTCTCTGCCTCTCTCAAAAGGCAGCATATTAGAAATAAATCATAGCATGGCAGCGGACGGTTTAGATGAAGACTAAGAACAATAGGAGGCTATGAAAGGAGTATTTGAATGTAGTACAGACTAGGGATAAGGCATATCAGGCTTGGTAGCTTAACAGTAGTAGGAAGCACCAAACACCTCCTACTTCCTGTCTAAGAATCAATAATATCAACATGATGGTTCACCAGGAAATATAACAATAAGAGTTGAAAAGAAGAAGGGTAAGTCATTTTATATAGACACTAAGTATGTTGGTAAAAGAAATCCTCTTGAAGTTAGTGATGGTCAAATAAGATGTCACAACTTGGTAGCCAAGCAGTGTATTATTGACAGTGCTTCTGAATGTTTTTCATGGATGTGATTCACACCTAAATGTTCTGAACTGATCCAATCTTTAAAAATGATTTAAACAATATGTTGTGTTATGCTTTATTTTACCAATTTAAAAGACTGATTCATACTCAGGAAATTTTGGTTTATGATCTGTCACTATTTAAGGCAATGTTATAAAAAAACCAGTGAAACAAACCCTCAGACAATCAGAGAAATCTTTGAAGTACCAATGGAGGGCTGTATTTCAAACAAAAGTTCAAGCTATCTTTGAGGTCATATTACAAACAGAAATAACATAGACCCCATAACCTTTTTACTTCAGACATTATAATATCATTAACAACTTTAGGGATAGCACCAATAAAAGGGCCACTGAAACTTTAAGAGCCACTTAGAATTCTTAGTTGTTGAACTAAAAAACTACGTCAACCTCAACAACCAACTACCATTCAACTGAGCCTCAAATCCAAGCTAAAAAAATAAATTTGTAATGACTTGCCTCTATATTGTCAGGCCTGGACTATTTTTAATAAACATTCATATATTTTTTAATTTTCATACAAGAAATGCATTTAGTAATTTGGAAAGTGCAAACAAAACAAAACTTACCTATAATTCTACCACTGAGAGCCACCATTACTGTATCTCCTTAGGGTTTTTTCTATGCCTACGTGTATATAATTTATTTTTTAGATTACTGGAATCATACTACTTAATCAGCATAGGATCCTATATTTTAAAACTTATTCACATAAATATTTCCTGTATTTTAAAAAATTATTTATTTAAAAGTATATTATTCCATCATATGGAATGCCACAATTGTTCAATCTTCCATTATTTTTGCAGTTTCTCTCCATTAAAATTAAAGCCTAAATGTAAATCTTCCTTTGCATCTCAAGTTATTTTCCTTGAATACTTCCTAGAAGTGAAATTACCGAGTTTGAAAGACTGTATTAATTTATACACCCCAGCAAAATATGTGAGTACCCATCTCAGGAAATCCTTGCCAGATTCTGAATCACTTTTGATTCATTTCTCAATTGCATCCAGTGATACTATCATCAATAATATAGTAGGCTGGCAAAGCAGACATGTATAAAAACTGAAAATAGGAGAAAGTTGTAGAACTTAGTAGCCATAAGACTGTTTGGTGTGGTGGCACTGTGTGTTGCTGCATTCTTTGACAAGACATAGGTAGAAATATCCTTACTAAAGAATGAACTTTGATACCTTAGAAAGTTTAGGACATTTGGAAAAAGAACAAACCAGTTTCTCTCCTGGTTATGTTTAGGCGTGTAGCTAAGGTAAATGTTCACATTATACCATTTGTTGCAAAAGAGATTTGTACCAAATATGCAGACCAAATCATACAGCCTCAGAATAGCTCTATAAATTAGGAGCAAAAATTACTCAAATATGAAAAAACGGGCATGCAGATAAGACCAGCAAAACTAAACATGATGTGCTGAGGTTTGAGCATGCAAAAAACATGCATCTCTTGGTATCTGCCCGCAACTTGAGAACACATCCTAAAAGAAAAGTGTAATCATTCTATTTCACATGAGTATATAAAATAAAATTTGCTAAAAAGTCCTAGAAGAAAAGTAGTGGGCTGTTGTGCTACTAATGAAAATGATTCAAAGATACAAAGGCAATTTAATGAGGAAAAAATAGCCTTTTCAACAAATGATGCTGGGACAATTGGACAGCTACATGCAAAAAGATTACATAGACCCTTAACTCATACCACATACAAATACGATGAATGAACCTTGACTGGATCTTAAACTGGGAAAGAAAGGACAAAAGAAAATTGGAGAATTCTGAATACAGAATGGATATCAGAAGATATTATGAAATTTTGTTTAATTTTTAGGTGTGATAGTTGTTTTGTAACCCTATGTGAATTATACACTAAAGTTTAAAAAATTAACTTTCAAGAATCTTAAACTTTAATTAGTAGGCTTGTTGTTGGTAATAATATTGGCATATTAATCCTGAAATTTGTTTGTGCACATTATAGGAAGAGCAAATGAGTAAATAATTTGGTGTTCTTGGAAATAAGGGATCTCATTGAGAGAGAAGGAAGACACTTATATGAAATGGAGGAAGGTCGGGCGAAAATCCCTGTTAATTGGTGATATCAGTATGAACATATGAGTTGTATATGTGTGTGTTTTCCTAGCTCTATCCAGTCAAAGAGCCAAAAAGCAATTGTATTCCGGTAGCAACGAGTATTAACTAGTTCCAAGATCCTAATTTCCAAATACCACTCCCACCAAAAGGGACCAGGGCTCATTATAGAAATGACTTATTCTAGGACGGAAGCAGAAAAAGGACAAAATGAGCCTGGTATATCTTGTACCAGGAAAGGAAGTAGTCAAAGAACAATAGAGCCATGTCAAAAAGACACAGGATTTGGTTTAACAGGACTCTTAAAAGCCAAATTTGGGACAATTTGACAGAACTGGATTAGAAAACACTGAGTTAAAAAAAGAATTCATGAGTCCATAGTGATAGCCATTAAAAATGGAGGATAGGAGATGGGGGAAAGCTCTTCTTTACAAGAAACTACTCAATGTAAGAGTAACAACAGAATTAGAAAATCATCATTTTGCAACCACTAATAGAATAATAAATTTAGGCAATGATCATAATAGATTCTAATATTAATGAATGAAAACTTGTGAGAAAATAGGATATATACACAGTCTCAAAGTAGTATCCTACCCCCAGATTACTTATTTGTTACACAAGGGAAAAATACCTTAGCAGTAGAGGAATCTGAAAAACATCATCTGAACTAATAATTAACAACAGCATTACAAATAAAGGAATCAGATAATTTTGCAAAATTGACATCCACTGTGTAGTAACTAGAATTTAATGGTGAAGAAACAATCAGATAAATCCAGATTTTAGAAAATTTTGTAAACAATTTAACTGGATTTATAGAATATCTATGTTTGTATGGAATTCTACAGCTTTTGGGGAGAGCAGCTATTGGTGCAGAGAGATAACTCCTTCCCTTCCCCATCTCCTGGGAGAAGATAAATGTTTCTCCTAAATTCAAGTGAGAAGAAGCACAGATTCACAAAGTTTGAGTGAGAGTGCTTGCAAAAATGGGAGCTAGACAGATTGGATGTCTACTTGGGCAGGAGAACTGTTGATCTGAACCCTGTACCTATATATACATATGATCTGGAGATCATTAAGGTCAACTCTTCCATTTTACACATCAAAAAACAGAAGTAGACAGTGGAAATATTCCCAAAGTCACTGAGAGAGATGGCAGCAAACCCAGATCTAGAACAAGAACTCAATTATTCCTCTTTATAGCTTTTAACTATTCAAAGTAGTCCATTGTAAAATATTTACAAAATTTAAGAAATGCAGTAGTTAAAGTCATAATCCCACATACCAGAGACAAATTTGGTTAATATGTTGGTGCTTCTTTTTCCAGATAGTTTTCCCAAAATTGTATAGATACATTAAGTGTAATAGTCTGCCTGGGCTGCCATAACAAAATAAATCAGAAATTTATTTTCTTGGTTTTTGGAGGCTAAAAAATCAAAGACCAAGGTTCTAGCAGGGTTCAGTTTCTGGTAAGCGCTCTCCTCCTAGGTTACAAGTGGTCACCTTCTTGGTGTGTCCTCAAAGAACAGAGAGCTCTGGTATCTCTTCCTTTTTTTAAAGAGGGCACCAGCCCTATATTATTAGGGGCCCACCGTAGGACCTCATTTAACCTTTAACACTTCTTCCTCATAGGCTCTGTCTCTCATTACAATCACAAGGGTGGGAGTTTTGAGGGTGTCAGGATTTCAACATATGAGTTTTAGGGAGACACAATTAAACCCATGGCATCCTGCCTCTGACCCCCCAAAAATTCACGTCCTTATCACATGCAAAATACATTCATTCCATCCCAACAGCCCCAAAAGTCTTAACTCATTCCAGCATCAACTCAAATTGAAAAGTCCAAAGTCTCATTTAAAAATCAACTAAATCAGATGTGAGACTCCAGGTATGATTCATCCTGAGGCAACTTTCCAATGTTGAACCTGTGAAACCAGACCAGTTATGTGCTTCTAAAATATAATGATAGAACAGGCATAAGAGAGGTATTCCCATTCCACAAGAGAGAAATAGAAAAGATAGGTTCCAAGCGAGTCTAAAACCTAGCAGCCAAATTCTTTTATATCTTAAGGCTGGAGAAAAATTCTCTTTAGTTCAATGTCTCACCTTTCAGGACCACTGGGGTGGCAGTGCACACCCACAGCTCTCCAAAATGGCCTTGTCCCCCTAATTCTCTGCAGTGGCCCCCTCTGAAACAGAAGGAAACAGCCTTGCCCTACGGGCCTGTACTAGGAGTGGAAGCCCTGATACTCACAGAATCACCTCCCAAGTCATTCTTCCCTTTCCTCAAGAATACCACACATTTACAGCCAAATAACTCTATGGTCTTGTCCTGTAGAATCCAAGAAGTCCAAGAGCCTTCCTTCAATCCCATCCCTCTTTCTCTGTCCCCTTTAGTTGAAATCAGCAATGTCTTTGGTATAATCTCATCTCTATTTCTGGCTTCTGCTGGGATGGCTAAGTCCATGAGTTCTACCTATGATCTCTTTATTCTCTTCAAAACAAGCTTTCTCATTTTTTACAACATGGATAGGCTAAAAACTTTCTAAATCTTCAAGTTCAGGCCCATAAGGCAAGGCTGTTTGTTTCCTTCTCTTTCAGAGGGGCCACCCTTTCCTCTCACATTTTACTATAAGGAGTAAGGAAGACCCAAGCCACACCTTCAATACTTAGAAATCTCCTCTGCTAAATGTCCAATTTGAACACTCACAAATTCTACCTTTCACAAAACACTCAAACGATTTAGCCAAGTTTATTGCTACTTTATAACAAGGATTGCCTTTTATCCAATTTCTAATAAACTGTTCCTCATTTCCATCTGAGACTTCTCCAGAATGGCCTTTAACATCCATATTTCTGTCAATAGTCCCTTCGCAGTAATCTTGGCTTTTTCCAGCATACACCTTGAAATTCTTCTAGCCCAAAGCCAGTTCTACATCTGTAGGTATTTGTTACAGCAGCACCCCACATTTTGTCACCAAAATCTGTATTAGTCTGTCTGCTCAGGCTGCCATAACAAAATACCATAGACTGTGTGGCTTAAATAATAGAAATTGTATTACAGTTTTGGAAGCTAGGAAGTTCAAGACCAAGGTGCCAGCCCAATTCTACTCCTGGTGAAGGTTCTTCCTGGCTCACAGATGGTCACCTTCTTGCTATGTACTCACACAGAGAGCTCTGTTATCTCTTCCTCTTCTTATAAATGCACCATCTTATCAGATTAAGGTCTCATTCTTATGATCTCATTTAACCTTTATCATCCCTTCACAGGCTTCATCTCCAAGTAGTCATATTGGGGGATATTATTATTAATTTGAGAAGTATACAATTCAATCCATAGCAGTAAATCTTAAATTACATACGTACATATGTATGTACACATACACATACACATACATACATACATACAGGAGAAATTTGTATAATTTTTACCTTAGTTTTGTGAAAATTTCCCTCATTTATTATTCAAAGCACAATTTAAAATAAATGTATAATATTCACTCTTTGGCTATTATCATTAACTTATTAACTATTAAGTCATTTTCAAATTTTGCTATTTAAAAGATTTTGCAATGTATATCTCTGTCCACAAATCTTTGTCTGCTTCTGGATTACTTAGGATAAATTTCCAGAAACTCAATTGCTGAATCAAAGGCTACGAATATTTTAAGGGGTCTCAGTACATATTGCCAAAACTGCTTCCTAGAAACCTGTACTAATGTATACTCTCCCATCTATGTTAGACATTATCATTAGGATTAAATATTTTTCTAATTGGAAAAAAGAATAGCAGTGTCATAAATAACCAAAAAGACAAGGCTTTTATTATTATTAAGAAGATTAAAGAGTCAGGACAACCAAATAAAATATAAGTTCTTAATTAGATCATACGGTGTAGGTGGGGGACGGGGGAGACCTATAAAAATTCTGTGGAACAATTGGAGAATTCTTTCTATAGACTGTATATTAGATAATATTATTGTATGACTGTTAAATTCTTGATTCTGATAATGGTATTTTGGTAATAGAGACTGTCCCAGTTCTTGGGAAATAAATGCTGATATGTCATGAAGCCTTATACTCAAATGATTCATAAAATACATGTGTGTATTTTTGTGTATGTATATATAGAGAGAGAAATAAAGATATGAGAGGGAGGTGGGAAGGAGAGGGAGCAAATGAGGCAAAATGCTAGTCACTAATTCCAGTAAAGAGTAAATGGGTGCTTGTTGTATTATTCTCAACTTTTCTGTAACTTTAAAATTTTTCAAAATAAAAATATATGCAGGAATAGTCAAAAGATAGGAACAGACTATTCAAAGAATAAAAATTAGTCAGTAAACAGATGAAATATGTATGAGAATTAATGAACCCACTGATTAACTATAGCCACTTATTTACTACTGGCCTCTTGGCATTTGCTATTTAATCACTTCAAATGCACTTCATCAAATGGGCCCAGGAAGAAGTGGGAAGTTAAGTCTTCAGTCATTCCATTTCACTTCTCATTAGCAGTACTGGAAAAGGTTTGAAAGATTAAAAAATATCAAAATTAGCTCATTATAATGAATTTTAGAGATGACCTATAGACTTTTAAACAACCAGCTCTTCAATTCAGATTCTTCTGATGGCCTATAAACTTAAATGTTTGATAAATTCTAGGTCTGAAATGGCAAAAAAAAAAAAAAAAAGTAATAAATGATATGAAAAATAGCAGGTTTTCTTTAAAGAAAAAAATGTTGACCTCTGCCATTGGTCTTACTTTTACCAGGAAAGCAGCTTGTAGAATAGAAGGCAACCAATGGATTTACAAACCACAAATGGAGGTTTTAATTCTCTCAAACAATATGATGGAAGTAGTATAACGCTGGTTCAAGAAAGACATAGGCTATTGAATCAGGTTGTCTCTGTTTGAATGTTTACTTCGCCATCTACAACCTAAATGATTTGTGGCAAATTACTCAATCTCTGTATGCCTCAGTTTCCTCATCTGAAAAATGGAGACAAGAGTAAAATCTATGTCTTAGGGTTGTTGTGAAGTACATGTTAGCTCTTTGAGCAGCATCTGGCATACTTTAAGACCTCAAAATATGTTAGCCACTACGGTTCTTATTACTAGTATTACTGCAGTGATTACTACCATCATTACTACCACTTTCAACCTGCGGTTGATAAGAGTGACATTGGATACAGAAAAACGACAGTAAACAAAAGCAGCACAAAACACACAAAAAGACACACACACACACTTGTTGAAAAAGTGAGAGAATAGACTGCAAGTCAGTCCTTTAGTGTATCCTCAAGCTATTTTGAGAGATATTAAGGAAAAGTTATTATATATTAATAATGCATGGCTCGTTTCAAGAAGGAATCTGTGTAGTCTGAATAAATTAATCTAGAAAAAATGGTAAGTTCTCTCAGTCCTTCATTTGTCAAACTTTATTGAGGCTATGTCATGTTATCAGGTATGAAGCCAGACGCTAGGAATACAAAATGGAAGAATGTCTATGACTTTAAAAAATGTGTTCTTGTCAAAGAAATATATACCAATTAATATATAGATCGGTTATATAATGGATATATGCCCATCGTACTAAGGAAGCAGAGGAGAGACAACTCAACTAGACTTGGGGGAAGGAAAAAACAGCAGGAAGTTTTCCCAGAGGTGATGACATTTAAACTGAGCCTTAAAGAAAAATAACAGGTAAATGGAGAGTGAGTAAAATCATTCCTTCAGGGATGAAAACTGGCAAGTGGAGAAAAAAGATGAGCACCGCCGCCCTGCCCATAGCCACAGAAAACCAAAAGACCTCTTCTTAAAGCTAATGGGCACAGAGCCATTGGAGGTATAGGCCTAAGTAGGTGTGCTTCTGGAATATCTTCTGTTAACATACACCAACACCCTCCCCAATGCCAAATGAGCCACTTTTGGAGAACTCACAGAAAGCTGTGATTAAGATTCAGAGACAAGTTTCTCACTTACAACACTGGGCGGCAGCAGTGGGCAATGACTTCCTCAGGCTTTCTTCTTGAATAGGATACTGGAAACAGAAAGGAGGAAAAAAACACATAATTAAGAAACCCAAGTAAAAGGAGGGGAAAAAAAAAACACAGCTACCTGTAAAAAGGTTCAGCATTTGACTTGAGTCAAAATTTTTACTGAACAGAAACAAATGATTCTGCCACTGATTTCCCTGTGTGATCTTGACATACATGCTAGACTATCAGATATAGCACTCAAATGCGATAAGCTAAAGTAGGATAGCGGAGAGGCTGTCCTGACCAATGGCACCTAGGCACTCTTCCAGCTCTGCCAGGCAGCTGTAGAATGCTTAACCTTAGATATCTTAGAGAAGCCTCAGAAAACTCAATCCTCTAAGTTTTCCTGTAGATTTCCCCATTTGGGTGATAGAACAGAAAACCTGAGACTGGGTTTTCTCATCTTTAAAATAAAAGTAAGTGCTTCTTTCCTCACAAGATCACGTGGGAAGTCAGTGAAATTATTTAAGCATATAATGCAACATCTAGTATCTACTAGTGTCCTTTCCACTTATACTGTAGCCTCCCCAACCCAACCTACCACCATCACCACCAAAAAACAAATACAAAGTACCAACGCCATTAAAAAAAAAAGTTCTATAATAAAAAAGCTGAATTAAGCTCAAGTCTTGAGGTTGTGCAGAATTTAGAAAAGCAAAACGGAAAAAGGCATAAACAAATTAACACAGGTACATAGAGTCTAAAAAACAGAAGTTTAGTTCAGAGACCATTGGAGGATTAGAAAAATATAATTTGCTCCATCAACTTGCAAATATGAGATCTGGGGTTGTAGTCCCGACTCTGCCACTTATTAATAAGCTATGAGATCCTGGGCAAAAAAGAGCTTCTCTAACACTGCCAACAAATGAGGCATTTACTCAACAGATATTTCTTGAGTATCTATTATGTTCGAGGCCTTGATTTAGGAAATGAGGGAACAGAGTTTGTAAATCACAGTAAGGAGTTTGGATTTTATTTCTAGTGTACTAGCCACTTACAATTTTAAGTATGAGAGATATATGACTTGTTTATACTTTAAAAGTCACGCTGTATGCTGTGTAAGATGAACTGTAGGCAACAAGAGAGGAAATAGACTATTACAAATATACAGGCAAAATCTGATGGCTTATATAGTAGTGTTGGTGGTGAAGGGCATTTCAAAGTGATTAGATGTGAAATATAAAACACTTTTTGTAAATAAATATACTTTTATATGTAAAATATTTTATAAACAATAAACTATGATACAAATATCTGCTATTACTACCTCCATTAGGGAAGGATAAGAAGTCAACCACAATTATATAAGATGAGAGAGTATTAGTAAAACTACCAAGCATAAAAATATTCAAAATTTCTTGAAGGTTAAGTGACCCACTCCAAAGTAACAAAGGGGCTTAGTTATAAATAATAACCATTATAAATAATGATTGTTTTTGTAGTGAGGACACAGGTGTAACAGTAAGGAAATCATAAAACTTTAAGTATTAAACTAGAATTCAGACATAAGCGATAAGAGTAGATATTCTGAGACATATTTAATGAATCTCTTCAAGGCCCAAAGCAGGAAGTTGAAGACCAACTAGAATCTAATTAATAACATTAAAAGCGCTAAGAAAAAATCTATAATACCTACGTACAAAAAAAAAGAAAAAATAGTACAAAAAATAAAAATTACAGGCCAACCTCACTTATAAATATAAATGCAAAAATCCTAAATAGATTACCAAACCAAATTCATATTATCCATCGTAAATGTTGTATTTATATGTGAAAATATATTGTATGTGTGCATATATATGCTGAACATATAACACCAGGTAGTGTATAAATTAAAGGGTAGTAAACATCTGAAAATCTATTCATGTAATTCACTATAATAAGCAGATTACAGGAGAAAAGCTATGTGATCTAATAGATGCAGAAAAGGCCTTGAATAAATCCCTTACTTTTTCATGACAAAAATTCTTGAAAAGCAGAAAGCGTAATCTGATAAAGGCTATCTATCAAAATCTACAGTAAACATTATACTTTACGACTCATGAAGCATTCCCCTTATACCCAGGGAAAAAACAAGGCTCCCCACTTTCACTCCAACTATTCAAAATTACACTGGGTGTTTTACACAATGAATTTTTTTTTTTAAATAAGTGGTCATCAAAAACAATGAGGGTCTGAGAAAATATCATAGCCAAGATGAGCCTAAGAAGGAGACAAGACAACTAAATGTAACACAATGTCCTGGATGAGATCCCAGAACAGAAAAAAAGTATGAGGTAAAAACTAAAGAAATTTGGCAGGGGGGGTGGGGTGGGGAGGAGGAAGACTATGGAATTTGAGGGGGGAGTTAGTTAATAATGTAATAAAATATAATAAAAATAAGTAAAAACATTAACTTTTAGTTAATAATATACCAATACTAGTTCACTAATTGTAGCAACTGTACTACACTGACATAAGATGTTAATAATAAGGGAAACTATGTGGAGGCCAGAGGTGATAAGGAAATTCTGCTATCTGCTCAGTATTTCTATAAATCCATGACTGCTCTAAAAATAAAGTCTATTAATAATATATATATACATGAAATACACTTAAAAACGAAATATCAGGATTGGAAAGAGATAAAAACTTATTCAAAAATGCAAAAACTAAAAAACCCAAGGGAATCTCTAAACTAGTGGAGCAAAAGTTGCTGAATGAGATGAATGCTACAAAAAAAAAATGAGCAGCAAGTATAATAGCAATGGCCTATTAGAAAACGTAGTTTTTAAATGTACCATTCACAATGACCAGGAATAAATCTAACAAAAGTAGTGTAAACCTGCATGGAGAAAATAGGTTTTCTCCCACTGCATTTCTCACCTTCTAACACTTACCATATTTATTATATTTCTGCTCATTGTCTTTCTCCTATCTGATCCATGAGAACAAGGATCTTTGTTTTAACTTCTGACATATGCCAAGCACCTACAACATGCCTGGTACATAGTGATCCATAAGTTATTTGGTAAATAAATGACTGAATGTCACCAATAAACAAAAAAATGAAAATTAAAATAATGCTCTAAACTCATTAGATGAGTAAAATCTGGTAATACTGAGTTTTATTAAGGATATAGAGAAGAAGAAAAATGGGGATGTAAATTGGTACGATTATTTTAGAGAGCAATTTAGCACTATCTAGTAAGGGTGAACAGAGCATATCCCACAACCAAGCAATTCTACTTTCATATATATATCCAGGGAGTCTCTCATACATAAGCATAGAGAAACAGGCTCAGGGATGTTCACTGGAACATGCATTTGTAATAAAAACCTAATTGTCCATGGGCAGGAAAAGCAATAAATGGTGGTACATTCCAAATCTATAAAGTGGTAGATCTCCAAGGATGTTATGTAAGGGAACCATTACATACTGTAGAATATAAAGATAATACTCTACATTGTATTTTTTAAATTATTTTGCAGCAAGTTTGACCAAATCTTACTGAAACCTGAAAGTAAGTATACAGGTTTTAATTTACTATTTCTTCTATTTTTACATCTGCTTAAAATTTTTTCATGCTGCTAAGACCATTAGAAGAAAGGCTGGTGGAATCACTTTACAATAGATGAAATAGACCGACACTAGTTGAAACCATTGTTGAAATGTAACATCACTAAAAGTGAGATCAGGCACCATCTGCCTACCAAAAAGTAAAAAAATTCAATCTAAATCTCAATTTAATCCTCCAACTACTAGATATAATTTTCAGTTTAAAAGAAGTGAATGGTAAATGAAACCTTGGGGATATGTAATCAGCCAATTACATAAATACCGAATGTGCAGAGTTCTACACAACAAATGAGGGAAAGGGAAACAACTATAGAATAAAAATGATTTAAAAGACATGACCAAAAATGTACAACTTGTTTAGATCTTGAATTGAACAAATCAACTGTGGAAAAAAAAACATCTTTGAGACAATAAAAGACATTTGAACTCAGACTAGTTATTAGATAATATTAAGGAATTATTTTTAGAACAGAATAAAGAGCCCAGAAATAAATCCATATCTATAGCTCATTTAATATATGACAAAGGAGGCAAGAATATACAATGGGGTAAGACAGTCTCTTCAATAAATGGTGTTGGGAAAATTGGACAGATACATGCAAAAAAATGAAATCAGACCACCTTCTTACACCATATACAATATACTCAAAATGGATTAAAGACTTAAATGTAAGACCTAAAACCACAAAACTTCTAGAAGAAAACAAAGGCAATAATCTCTCTGACAGTGCTACCAGTAATTTCTTTTCAGACATATCTCCTCAGGCAAGGGAAACAAAAGAAAAAATAAATGAATGGGACTACATCAAACTAAAATGTTTCTGTACAGCAAAGGAAACCATTAACAAAACAAAAAGATGTCCTACTGAATAAGAGAAGATATTATGACACAACTGATAGTGGTTAATATTCAAAATATATAAAGAACTCATACAATTCAATAAAAAAAAATTCAAAATGAGCAGAAGGCCTGAATAGATATTTCTCCAAAAAGGAAATATAGATGGCCAAAAAACATACGAAAAGATGCTCAAGGTTACTAATCATCAGAGAAATGCGAATTAAAACCACAATGAGAGATAACCTCAAACCAGTCAGAATGGCTATCAATAAATCAAAGAACAACAAGTGTTGGCAAGGAGGTGGATAAAAGGGAACCCTCATATACTGTTGGTGGGATTGAGAATTAGTACAGCCATTATATAAAACAGTCTGGAGGTTCCTCAAAAAATTAAAAATGAATATACTTTTTGATCTAGCAATTGCATTTCTGGGTATTTATCCAAAGAAAACCAAAACTATGATTCATAAAGATCTATGCATCCCTATGTTCATGGCAGCACTATTTACAACAGCCAAGATATGGAAGCAACCTGAATGCCCATCAACAGACATTTGGATAAAGAAGTTATGGTTCATATATACAACAGAAGATTACTCAGCCAGAAAAAAAAATGAAAACCTACCATTTGCAACAATATGAATGAACCTAGAGATTATGCTGAGTGAAATAAGTCAGACAAAGATAAATACCATATGATTTCACTTATATGCAGAATCTAAGGAATGAAAAGAACAAACTAATCAAAAACAGACTCACAAACATAGAGGACAACCTGGCGATGGCCAGAGAGAAGGGAGATTAGGGAGCTGGGAGAAAGGGGTGACGGTTTAAATAAGTACAAATTAGTAGCTGATAGTTGGTCATGGGGGGAGCACAGCATAGGGAATGCAGTCAGCAGCAGTATAATGGCTAGCTAGGTGTAGAGCCAGAGGAGATAAAAGGTAATCGGGGGATAATTTCATAAACTATATAAATGTCTAACCAATGTACTATATACTTGAAACTAATAAAATAAAAATTTTTTTTAAAAGAAATTATTGTTAAATTTGATGTTAATGGCAACTTTTTCTTAAGGTATTATCTGTTAAAGATATATACTGATGTATTTATGGATGAGATAAGATGATGTCTGGGATTGGTTTTAAAATATTCCAGCAAGAAAAGAGGAAAGATTTTTGCATGATCAAAAATTTCAACAATAAAGTTTTTAAACAAAGGGGCAATCACAGTGAGATACCACTTCACACCTAATGGGATGGCTATAATAAAAAATACAGATAATAAGTGTTGGCAAGGATGTGGAGAAACTGGAACCCTTATATACTCCTAATGGGACTATAAAATGGTATGACCACTTTGGAAAACAGTCTGGCAGTTTCTAAAACAATTAAACATGTTACCATCTCATCCAGCAATTGATTCCCAGGTATATATATATGCCCAAGAGACTAGAAAACATATCCAAACAAAAACTTATACATGAATGCTCATAGCAGCATTATCCATAAGAGCCAAAAATTGGAAACAACCATATTGTCCATCAACTGATGAATGGATAAAATGTAGTACAACCATCAGTGAAATATTATTTGACAATAAAAAAGAATGGAGTACTGATTTATTCTACAACATACCAGAAACTTTGAAAATATTAGGCTAAGGAAAAGAAGACAGTCACAAAGAACCACATATTGTATAATTCCATTTATATGAAACATTCAGAATAAGCAAATGTACAGAGACAGAAAGTAGACTGGTGGTTCCCTAGGACTGAGGAAAATGAGGGGAATGGAACATAAATAGCTAAGGGCACAGGGTTTTTTATGGGGCAAAATTAATTGTGATGGATGTAGAACTCTGTAAATACACTAAAAGCCACTAAATTGTACACTTTAAATGTGCATGTGAATTGTAAAATATGTAAACTATATTTCAATAAAGCTGTTAAAAAAACAACAGGGTGATGTAGGAAGGAAAGTAAACTTAGTGAGCTCCATCTCCTCGAATAGGAGCAAAAAGCAAAAATCTCAGAGGGTTGAGAACCACAGACCAAGAATCACCATTTTTAGAACTTGTAAAATTCTGCAATATTTGTATGTTATATTTATTTTTTATTGTTTTAATCCCATCATCTGATTTTGTACAGTGGCACAGCAAAGTACAGCAAGTTTCTTTACTAGGAAAACAAAGAAGATGGGAGTTTAAAAGGCTGTATGCTACTCCACAGCCAGGCTTTGGGAAAACAAAACCACAAAGTATAAAATGGATGCAAGGATAGAATGGATTTTGGCCATTTATCAAGGGGAAAAGAAAGACTGGAGCTTTCAACAAGGAAAAGTTGGGGTGCTAGGTTTGGCATGAGAGGAGTTAAGCAGCTTAATAATAGAAAGCCTACTAAAAATTGTGGTGAGGTTAAAGAAAATCCTGAAATAAATAGTTTGCACTTGTCTCAAATTCCATTTCTTCATCTTTGGTTTAACTCACTGTGTCCCTCAAAAAGATGTGTTGAAGTCCTAATTCCTAGTATCTGTGAATGTAATCTCTCTGCAGATGGAATCAAATTAATCCAATGTAAAAACCAAAAATACAAAATAAAATAAAAAATAATTTAAAAAAAATTAATCCAATGTCTGGTGCCCTTACAAGATGAAAAGAAATTTGGACACAGACATAGAAAGAGGGAGTAACATACTGTGATGACAGAGAGACCTACATAGGGAGGCATGTAATAATGGAAGCAAAGACTGAAACGATGTGCCTACAAGCCAAGGAACAGCAAGGACTGGTAGTACCCATCAGAAGGTAGAAGAGAGGCATGGGGTAGGGGTAGTTCCTTCCTCAGAGCCTCCAGAAGGAAGTGACCAGGCCAATTGACCTTGATTTTAAAATTCTAGCCTCCAGAACTGTGACAGAATAAATTTCAGTTACTATAAGCTATCCAGTTTATAGTACTTTGTTATGGCAGTCTTAGGAAACTAATAACACTTATCTTCTTTGTTCTTGGTAACATTTAACACTATCAAGAATTTCTGCCTTAAAACTTTCTTTCCTTGTTTTGTAAAGTTTTTCTGGTTCTCTTTCTTTCATGCAGCTCTTTCTCAGTCTCTCTTATTTCTCAAGATTCTATTTCTGACGTTTCCCAAGGTTTTATCCTTGTTCTCCTTTAATACTCTTTCTATATACTCAATCTGAGTGAGTTCATCTAATCCTATGACTTCAATTGTTACAATTATGTTGATGAATTCGAACTCCACACAGTTCCCCACCCTATCCAATCCTGAGCTTCAGATTCTCTCATTAAGTTGCTTACCAGACATTTCTACTGCTAATTCAGCCACTTCTGGAGAACAATAGGAAGAACAGGAAAAGTAGAAGAAAAATCCTTCTAATGAAATGTTAGGCAATCTTCCAGCTGCCTTTCGCACAGTTTAATTTCTTTCATTTTTCAACATGCTCACAGGTCCCTCCGTTGACATACTATTAATAGATTTTCTCCATCTCTCTATATTGCAAATAAGGCAGTTCCTACCTCATTGTCAGCTCCCAAGGCATTGATTTGCTCCAATTTGTAGGTCCAATATCTGGCTTCCTCCTCTGGGATATCTACCATGAAAAAGAAGGAAGCACATTACCTGGTTAATAATTTAATCATGGGTCAATAATTCTTTATTCAGTCACAATGATAAAAATTAGAAGGATAGTAGTGATGGACTATTTTACTGGTAGCTCTGTTCTTGCTATGAACATTTACTTGAATTTTCACACACACACACAAAAAAAAACAAAATAACGTACTACTATTCCCACTGGATCAGAAGACTTACTACTGTTAAGATGTCAATACTACTCAAAATGATCTACAGATTCAATGTAATCACTATCAAAATCCCAGTGATTTTTTTTTTTTGCAGAAATAGAAATCCTATCCTAAAATTCATATGGGATCTCAAAAGACTCCCAATATCCAAAACAATCTTGAAAAAGAACAAAGCAGGAGGACTCATATTTCCTAATCTCAAAACTTACAGTAAACAAAACAGTGTGGTAGTGATATAACAGACATATAGATGAATAGAATAGAATAGAATAGAATAGAATAGAATAGAACAGAACAGAACAGAACAGAACAGAATAGAATAGAATAGAATAGAATAGAATAGAACAGAACGAGAAAATATTTGCAAATCATATATTTGATAAGAGAATAATACCCAGAATATACAGAACTTCTAAAAGTCAACAACAACAAAACAAAAACCCAATTCAGAAGTGGACAAAGGACTTGACAGACATTTCTCCAAGAAATGTGTATCCAAGAATTTGTATATTTCAGAAGATATACAAATGGTCAATAAGCACATGAAAAGATGTTCACCATCACCGATCATTACAGAAATACCAATCAAAACTACAATGAGATATACTTCACACCCATTAGAATGGCTACTATCAAAAAAAAAAAAAAAAACAGAAATTAACAAATGTTGACAAGGATGTGGAGAAACTAGAACCCCTATACACTATTGATGGGAGTATAAAATAGTACAGACACTATGAAAAATAGTATGGAGATTCTCTAAAAACTTAAAAATAGAATTACCATATGGTCCAGCAATTCCACTTCTGGGTATACACCCAAAAGAACTGAAAGCAGAATCTCAATGAGATATTTGCACATCCATGTTCACAGCAGCATTATTCACAATAGCTAAAATATGGAAGGAACCCAAGTGTCCATCAATGAATTAATGAATAAGCAAAGTGTACTACATACATACAATGGAGCATTATTCAGTCTTAAAAAGGAAGGAAATTCTGACACATGCTATGACATAGATGAACATTGAGGACATTGTAATAAGTAAAATTAGCTTGTTACAAAGAGACAAATACTGTGATTCCACTTATATGAACTATTTAGTCAAAATCATAGAGACAAAAAGTGGAATGGTGGTTTCCAGGGACTGAGGGGAAAGCTAAATGGGAGTTATTGTGTAATGGGTATAGAGTTTCAGTTTTACAAGATGAAAAGAGCTATGGATACGAATGGTGGTGATGATGGCACATTAGGAATGTATACTGAACTATACTCTTAAAAATGGTTAGATGGTCAATTCTATTATGTGTATTTTACCAAATTTTAAACAAAGATAAAGAAAAAATAATAATGATATAACCTCATTTCTATATATTTAAGATTACTATAACTTCAAAAAAACTCATCTTTTAAAAACAGCAAATATATCTATACACGCAGCATAAAAGAGAAATAATGAGGCAATACATGGATCAGATAGATCAACTTTGGAGACCTTTAAACAGATACACCTTCTAGTAGTCCACATGAAGAAATCAAATACAGCCCTTACTCCTTTGTCCTCCCTGTCTAAAACTTGACCTCCTTCCCCTCAAATCGCTCTTCAGCAATTGGTGGCAGTATTTCAAAGTCTTACAATAAAATCTCAATTAATCTACTACCTAATTTGTATAGCACTTCCTCATCCATAAAATGGTGTACCCTGTACTTGTTAAAAAGAAGTAAGAGGGGATGAAGAAGAGCTGCAGGTCTGTATGTTCTGATGTAGAATGACTCACCAAGATACACTGTTAAGTGGAGAACAGCAAGGGGCAGTGAATGTGTTAAAATATGCTAGAATCTGCTACCATTTGTGTTTTTAAAAGAGGTTAAGTCTATATATGCTTATATGTTCCACATCTGACTCTGGAAAGATACACAAGAAGTGTTCATCATAGTAGCTTATGGAAGAAAACTGATTTGTAAGGGAGGCTTGATTTTCACTGGATAACTTTTTAAACCACTGTGCATATATTATTACCTCACTTCTCAAAATAGTTTTAAGAAGAAAAAATATAGAACTACAAGGATGTTTACTGTAGTGCTATTTATGATAGCATAAGCTTTGAATAATCAAAATACTCAACAAGAAGAGTAGTTAAATGTACTATAGTTTAAATTAAAAGCCCAGACTCTGGAGCCAAATCATCTAAATTTATATCCTGGCTTTACCATTTACTAGCTATGTGACCTTGAGCAAAAGACTTAAATACTTTGTGCTTCAGTTTCCTCACCTCTAAAATGGAAATAACAGTTCAATATCAAAGGACTGAAATGAGGATTAAATGAGATAACATATGTAAATGCTTAGTAATATACCCACTGGCACACAGTAATTAATCAACAAATGGCATTTTTATTATTGTGCATTCATACAATAAAATAAAACACTGAAAATATTATAGGGAAATAACATTTACTTTACATAACATTTATAACTACATAGTTAGTGAATAAAACAGGTTAAAATGTAATGCATACTGTGCCATTTTATAAGAAAAACTGTGTAAGTGCATAAAAATATAGCAACACATAAAAAAAATCTCCAGTTGGTGAAATTTTAAAAAACTTTTGTCATTTTTGCATATCTATATTTTCTGAACTTTCAACATAATAAAAAAATTACAAGTTACTATTTTTTTATATATTTTTTATATTTTTGTTATATAATGGAATAGAACATTTACAGGTTTCTGAATTATTCAAAAGAAAATTCCTTTGCCAAAATAACATGTTATAAGCTAAAATTCATATTTTAAAAGGACAATGTTTTTTACAACCACATCCCAAATATGGTTATAATAGAGGCAAAAGCTTAGCACACTCACATTAACTAGTGTCAAAGACAGATTTTATTTATCTAGATTTTATCCTAACATTTATTCAAAAGACCATTTATCAGGCACCTATTATGTTCCAAACAATTACAAGAGATACTAAAATAAACTACACAAGTGCCCTCATGAAACTCGAAGCCTAGACAAAAATGTATACTACTACCTATGAAAATATAAGTAATGCAGTGTTGAGAGGAATATTTGCTTAAAATTTAACGAGGAATGGACTGACAGACTTCTAGTATAACAGTGTGAGAAGCTCCACAGACCTATTCCCTAAAAAAACTGTCCACATGGGGAAAAAAAAAGCCATCATTTAAAGTCTCTGGATACAGTCCTATGGGCATACAGCAAATGAAAAAACATTTATTCAGTATAAGACCTGAAACAATAAAGTGCATTGAAGAAAACATAGGAACTAAACTCAAGGAACCTTGGACTTAAAGAAGGTTTTATGAATTTGATCCCAAAGGCAAGGGAAGTAAAAGCAAAAATAAATGAATGGGACTACATCAAACTAAAAAGCTTCTGCTCAGCAAAAGAAACCATCAACAAGGTAAAGAGACAACCATCTGAATGGGAAAATATATCTGCAAGTAATGCCTCCGATAAGGGCCTAATATCCAAAATATACAAAGAACTCATATGATTCAACAACAACAAAAAACATACTATCCAATCAAAAATGGGGCAGAGGACCTGAACAGACACTTTTCCCTAGAGTACATATAAATGGCCACAAAGACGTGAAAAGATGCTCAACATCGTTAGCTATTAGGAATACGCAAATCAAAACCACAATGAGACAACATCTCACACCTGTTAGAATAGCAATAATCAACAGGACAAGTAATAACAAATGCTGGAGAGAATGCTGAGAAAAAGGAACCCTCATATGCTGCTAGTGGGGCTGCAAATTGGTACAGACACTATGGAAAACAGTACAAAGGGTCCTTAAAAAAACTAATAGATCTACCAGATGATCCAGCAATCCCTCTACTGAGTATTTACCTCAAAGACTTAAAAATCCATATCCAAAAAGATATTTGCACACCAATGTTCATAGCAGCATTATTCACAGTATCCAGGACATGGAAGCAACCGAAGTGTCCTACGATAGATGACTGGCTAAAGAAGCATGGTACATATATACAATGGAATATTACTCAGCCATACGAACCATTTGTGACAACATGGATGGACCTCAAGATAATCATGCTAAGCGAAATATGCCAGACAGAAAAAGTTGAAAATCACATGATATCACTTATATGTGGGATATAAACCTAAAAGCAACAAATGAACAGGACAAACAAACAGAGACTCATGGACATGGACAATGGACTAGTGATTAGCAGAGGGTAGCGGGTGGAGGAGGAAGGGGGAGGTAGACGGGGTGAAGGGGGTCAAATATAGGGTGATAGGGGAAGGGTGAAGAGGGTAAAAGGGATCAAATATATGGTAGCTGAAGGAAACTGGACTTTGGGTGGTAAACCCTCAATAGAATATATAGATGTCAAATTATAATGTACATCTGAAAATTATATAATTGTATTAACCAATGTTACCCCAATAAACTTGATTAAAAAAAAAAAAACATTTATTTGAGAAAATCTACTGAAACTTTAAACAGTCAATTTCTGTAATATTTGAACCAAGACCCATTATCACCCCTGCCCCTCCCACCTCAGCAAAACAAACTCCATTCCAGACTAGTACAGCCAAGACCACAGCACTAAAAATACAAGCAGCTAAGCCCTAAGTAAGAACTCCAGTTTATCCTCTTCACCTGTAATTCAGCCTACAGACACACTAGAAAGTCTTCCTTTCTATTTTTCTGAAGTAATAATTGTTCTATTTAGTTATTCCTGAGCTTACTGGAAAATCGCACCATTTATGCTTAACACATCATATGGTACAAGATCTAAGTAGACTGAAATAATAAAATAATAGCAACAACAATAGTATATGTGAATATCAATAATGTGAACAGTCAAAATTAAAATTGAACTACATTAAAACGAGATATTTAAAACAATTAGACAGGTTAAAATTGCAAAATACAAAATCTTGACAAAAATGTTCAGAAAAGGGACACCTCAGACATAGTTGGTAAGAATATACAATGGTACAATCTTCCTAACAAATAACTTTGTAGTACTATGAAAAGTAATGATGCACATATTGTTTGACCTATTCTTTAAATTATACTTCAAGGACTTTATTCTAGACTCGTGAATGGCACAGCTATACAAAGCTGTTCATTACAGCAGTATGTAATGTCAAAAATACCAGGATCAACCTACATGTCAATTAATAAAGGATTGCTTAGATAATTTGTTATAGGCAGCTGTCCAGATCAGCAAGATATGCCTTAAAGATAACACGGAACAATGTCCAAGATAATATGCTTTCGTGGTTTATACAACACTATATATAGTCATGCACTGCTTAACAATAAGGTACGTTCTGAGATATACGTCATTAGGCCATTTTGTCATTGTGAGAACAGCAGAGTTTACTTATACAAATCTAGATGGTATAGCCTACTACACACCTAGGCTACATGGTATACCACCACTGTATATGAGGTCTGTCATTGACTGAAATGTCATTATTCAGTGCACAGTTGTTTCACCATATGTAGTATATAGAGTATGATCCAAATTCAAGATAAATTACTACAGAAGAAATGTCTTATGTCTAAACCAAGACACAAGAAAGTTAATAGCTGTTTACCACTTTACTGCAAAGGGAATGCAAAGGAGGTTAAAGAAAGTGGGAAGAGAAACGATTTTTATTTATATACATTTCCATACTATTTGAATTTTTACCAGAAGCCTGTACTTTTTGTGATTTTTTAAAAAATTACCTTTTATATTACTATTCTACTTATTAGTGCTACTTCTATGTTGAAATTGACAGATAAGGTATATATTCACTTCAAGACAATGTTAAAATATCAAAAGAATTATTGATGTTCTGTAATAAGCAAACATTTCATAAATTATAATAAGTAGTCATAGAAAACTAAATGATTTAAGAGAATGGTTTTAGTGTAGATTCTTTAATGAACACCATTTTAGAGTCCACTTTGCACCATCCCTGGGCTAGGCATTGTAGGTAACACAGTGAAAGAAGACTGCAAAGAGATGGCTGACAAAAGAGAGTAATGAAACAACTAGCAAACAACTTCAAACAACATAGCAAAAGTATTATATGGTTTTAAAAATCTAATCAAATAGACTCACCAAAAGGCAACTCAAATCTTGTATCAAGCAAAATTTTATGAGGAGTTGGGTTTTTAGTTCCACATATCTCATCATCTTTCATTAATGTCTCTGCCTCCAATGTAGACCACTCTCCAGGCCCTTCCTAGAAAACAGAGATTTAAAGTTAAACTTTTCTATGACTCCCCTCTTGGTTTAAGAGCGAGGTGTTTTTCTTTGAATTTCCTTGTTCAAGAGCTTCTGAGGGCCACCCGCATCCTGATGAGGCAAACTTAACACTGTCACCTCCTGCCTCTCCTGCATGTGGCTTCTGTTACCCCTCTTCGGTGGGAGAGCAGCTTTCACTTTGCTCAGCTCTCTGCAAGCTCACTCAGAGAACTTATGGAGCATCAAAGTGAAAAACCAAGCATCTCCATGGATCAATATTTAATCTGCACAACTCTTAATGACTGTGTCACTTCATGTATCATTATTTCTAGTCAGTAAAGAGCTACCCACATTACTAGTTAAGTAGATATGAACTGGGGCCACAATGAATATGAACTGCCCATCTGTCTGGGGTTGTACAGACTTAGCCAGGACTAAAAGAAATTTAGAAAGGAGAGGCACACCCTCACCATCTCCACTCCTAGAGAAAACTCATAGTCCACGCAAAAGCCAAATAGGAATACACTAGATTCCATCCAGGTTCACAGTGAGTGTCTATAGGGAAGTTATGCTGAGTTACATTCTAATCTGTGAAAGTGGAATGGAAGTTGTCTTGAAAATAATGTACAGTGACAATGTGAATACCAATTGCCAAACCTGGTAGCTCCTTAAACTCTGTTAGGGTTACATGTAGAAGAAGGAAGACTGAAACCAGTTCCCTGGGGATTCATGACCCAAAGAAAAAAAAGCAGAGAACAGGACAATGAGCAGAGACCAGGACACAGCTAGGTGGCTGAGGAAATTTAATGGGACTCCTCCCAGGAAAGTGTTAGGGGGAAAGGTAGAAACCACAGGTACCCTATATCGATCTCTCACACACACGCACACACACACACAGTACTAAAAAGGGGCTATATACCTGATAAGTCTAAAGAGGTGCTCTAGCACCTGAATTTAGTCACAGGGTAGAGGGAAGATGAGACCTAAATAAAATCCCCTGAACCTCTGGGTGAGGTAAGGAATAGGCTGGTTGCATGTCCTCTAACTAGAAAGGGGGCAGAACAATCTGAAATACCTAGATGAATATTAGTTGAATGGGGATAGAATGCAGAGAAGCAAGGGCAAGAACCATACCTCCAAGTGGGCAATGAAATAACTGACCTCATCTGACTGTCGAATAGTCTTCAGTGCAATCCACACGGTCCCCACCATGGTGTCCCAGATCAGTCCTTTGTTCCATACCTCCACACTTAGACCAAGATCCAGGCGACTAATCTCACTAAAGGAAAGAAAAAAAGAGCCCTTTAACGAAAGCCACGTAATATGAAGAAAACAGATACCTCTTCTGTTTTGCTAAAACTTGAATTTTCTCACCAGGATCCTGCCATCAGGGAAAATCAAAATGCCCCAGATTACTGCAACCACTGTTTAGGTACCCAGAAACCTGTGTCGGGTATCCACAGAAAAATGTCTTTGTCAATCTGTCCCCTCTCCTTTGGAGCTACGATGATGATTAGATAATGCAGTTTCACAGAGCTCTGGGGAAGTTTCTTCTGCTAAGTAACTCAAACAACAGTATATGTACATATGTATATACAAAATTCCAGGCTAGGTAAATTCAAAGTAATAGGTAAAGATGCCTTCCTTGCCCTTAAGAAATGAATGATTTAATCCTGGAAATAAGATACAAAAATATTAAAGATAAATAATTAGAAATACCAAAATAAATGTTAGATACTGCCACTAAAGGGAGACAAGAGACCAGCAATGGAGTTGCCAATGACAAAAGGACAGAGTAGGAGGATAATGAATAGGAGCAGAATGGCAGATTAGGTAGCTAATAAAACCCATGTGTAAAAGAGAAGAGGGCAAAATTCACATAACATTTCAAGGTGGGAGACAGGAAAGAAAATTCACACACATCACAGCAGGGTTAGAAGAGGAAGTGCTAAGGGAAATTGGAAAATAAACACACACAAGAATAAAGGTAGCTATGCTGATGAGAGGCTGCAGAAGATCACTGTTTCACATGCTGGGAACAGTTATAACTGTAAGTGATTATTATAGCCAACTAGAAGTTGGAAGAAAGGATTGCTAGGTTTATATACCATAGCCAGACCTGTGGTATGGGAAGAGACTTAAATAAACAATTTATAGGTAACATTGTGCACTAACTATGTAAAGAAAAGAACAAGCAGTCACATTTTCCCATCACTAATAATTGAGAGAGGGAATCTGGAGGGTGAAGCAACAGTGAGAAATGTGACACCACTAGCCTCTTTCTTCTTGAAGCCCCAGTTCGCAGCCATCAGCTTCTAAGACATTACTATATTGTGTCTCTCTTATCTCTTTCTACCTCTCTGTTCACTCCTTCTTAGTTCCCTTTGTCCCCTCTTTAAATGCTGGTGCTCGCCAGGCTTTACACCAGGCGCTATTCTCATCCTACATAATCTCTTCCCTAAGCTTTCTTATCTATGCCTATCTATGGCTTCAACTAACCAAAATATTTCCCCAACCCAGACTTCTTCCCTGGGTGCCAAGTTTTCTGGTTTTAACTATCTTCTATACCTCAACTCCTACCTTTTAAGTCTTGTAAGAACTTCAAATATAAGCTTTACATCTTAAGCTTTGCAATTGATCTTCTATCATCTCCTATCCTAATGAGTGGCGACTCACCCAATCATCCAAGATAATCTCGGTTCTACTTGTTTAACATCTTCTATCAATCCTTTTCTCTCTATTCTTTCTCCTATTGTCTTAGCCCAAGCCCTCAGAATCTTATCTTTTAACTATAAAAAGTTTCCCAAATAGTACTATAATATATTAAAAGCCCAAAGGAATGGAATGTTTCCAAATAAAAATAATAATCATCCTTATGTCTCTCTAAGCAATTTCACTTGAAAAGTAATTTCACTTCAATTTTAAATTTCTCAGCAAATTTAATACATTTTCTTGTTTGATCCCCTCATGCCCACCTTCCCCAAAACAAGCATGAGCTTGTAAGAAAGGTAGAACTTTACAGATATGAAAACTGGCACTTAGAGAAGCTAAGTGATTTACCCAGTCCTTCAAAATGATATTCTACAATTTTCTCTACTTTTCTAGAGCAGGGGGAAAGATTCCCAAAAGTTAAGGGGGGAAAAAAGTCTTTAAAAGCCAGCACTTACAATCATAATATACTAAACTCTGTGTCATATGTACGAAATTCCACTAATGTTTACTCATTTTATTAACCAGATGAATGTAGGGCAATTCACCCCATAAAGCAAAAGGAATATAAGCAGATGACTTGGGTACACATACACTCTTACATGCATAATCACATTTCTTCAAGAAGCCTTCTGAGTATCAAAGAAAGATTAAGTTATGTTTAATATCATGTTAAGTATGTTGTATTGTATCCTAATTCTGACCAATGTAAAAAACCAACTAGGTAGTATTTTCATATACATAAATTACCTGGGAGTTTACTCACATTCATAATTCATCTCTAAGAATAAAGTAGGAATCCATGAGAGAATAAAACCGCAGATATACTTCACCTACCACACCTCACTTGTTCCTGTAACTCTGAAGTTTTCAAAAAGAATATTTAACATATGTTAACAGATTAAAATGTTTTAAAATATTTAACAGTTTATAAATATTGGACACACACAAAATCTTCAGCCTCTAATTGTTTAATCCAACATAATCACCTTGGAAAGATTATCAAATATTGTAGGCAAGTTGCTGCTGCACAGTACTTACAACATAAAATCTTGTTCCCAAGAAGGTTGATCACCACGAACTGCTACAGTTGTGCTCTTCACATTCTGTACTTTCAGGGTCACATATGTGTTAAATTTATCTTTGAAAAAATGCAAAGTGAAGATATAATACTTAGTATTCAGAATGATAAAGCCCTTGAAATTAAATAATATCTAAATTAAAGCATTACATAAAGAAAAAATGAAAATATATATTGTTTAATGAAGTATCATTATAAGCATAGTAGAGTTGCAAAAGAATATATAAAACATATACTCCCTTCAAAAGTATAATCTGTAACTGTTTTTGCACATTTAAGAATATATAAAACACATACTCCCTTCAAAAGTATAATCTGTAACTGTTTCTGCAAATTTAAGAAATATATTTTATATTTGACCCAGGAGACACACCTATACACATATAAACTAAAACAAAAGTTTCGTGAAATACAGCATAAAATACATTGATATTTCCTATTCTAATTTACTTAATCTAATAAAATGTTAATCATAACCAACTAAATTGATTTTATAGCCCACTTGTAGTTTGAAAAGAATGTAACTGATCTAGTAGTAAAGATATGTAACTTTCAATGTAGAAAAAAATAAGTACCAAAAAAATAAAATAAAAAATAAAAATAAAATATAAGTACCATAAGAGAAAAAGTAATAAAGGATTGCAGAAGAGGAAAAGGTTACCTCTAGGTGTTGAAACAGATAAGAATTCAGGATAAATTTCCGTAAAGGAAGTGGATTTCAAGCTAGATCTATTCAGTTATCAGAAATATTATCACAGAATTTGGAAAAGGATATTCTCTAACCTGAGAGTGAAAGTTGAATACTAAACAAAGATAGGTGGCCTACAACTCAAAACTCAGAAGTATGACCTACTTCTTAATATAGCACAATTCTACACTCACCCTACCACCTTCACATCAGCCATGATTAGGGGCACTGAACTGAGAGTTCACTTTCCTGTGTAAGAAATTAATCATAATTTTACAAAATGAAAAAAAGAAGACAATCATTCATGACTCATCAAACTGGCCAAGACTGCTAAAATTGATTGTCTAATGTTAAAGATGTGAGAAAATGAGCCGTGTCATGCACTTCTAACAACAGGTAAATCTTTCTATTAAGCATCATTAAAAAGTTATGTAGTTTATATATAATCCCCCTTCATTTCCACTTCAATAGACCACTGAGCTATGTTTTATCATATGATTTTTTTACTCCGTTTCCCATATCTAGACCAGAGGCAGATGCCACCCAAGAGCAGTCAATCCATGGGCTGGTTAAATGATGAGACCAATATGAGTCCCTCTCAAAAGATTTTAAATAGGGAAAACAAAGAAATAGTTAAAATTGATGGTTGGTGATGAAGCTCAAAGGTGAGGCAAACTCCACTAGAGATGTCATCATGGGCTATATGCAAGCACAGAAAGCCAGCTAAAAGAGAAAGGAGAAACAGAACAGATTCTAAGAGAAGTCCTAACCCAGAACCAGCAGAGAGAGTAGTGGGCTCAGAAAGTGCTTTAGTTACTGTTGCATCCAAAGTTTAGTTTTCCAGATTTTCCTGGGTTCCCAAGCATGTTCATTTGTCTTCCCAGTAACGCCCAGGTCTCTCCCTTTTTCCCAGCAGGAACCAAAGTAATTTCAAATTCACAATTAAGGAAATATGTATTAAAATAAGGAGACACCATTTCCTACCTTCAGATGGGCAAAGATTAAAAAGTTTCTTCATATTATCTAGTATTGTTAAGGATTTGGGGAAATAAACACACATACTTCTGGTCTGAGTAGAATGTAGAAAAAACTTTCACAGGAGCAATTTGGCAGCAGCTAGCATATTTCTTTAAAATATATACCTCTGGCTCAGCAAGTCTACTTCCAGACTCTAGTGTACATACACCTTTGCAAAAGCAGGCAATGATAAATAAACAAGAACATTTATGGCTTAGAACAGCAACAAATTGGAAACAACCAAACAATCAAGGACTTAGGATACAAATCTACAACAAAATTCTGTACAACACTTTAAAAGAATCAGATACATGTATATACACACAGAAAAAAAGATTTTCATGTGTTGTTGGAAAAAGTACGGGCTGCATAAAACAGCTAATCTGTGTAAAAATGCATATACACAGAAAAAATCTGAAAAAGTATTTGAAAACCTCTAAATAGTTACTTCTGAGAAGTGTAATCAAGCTGCTGAAGAAGTAAGGGGACATTAACTTTTCACTAGTTAGATATACAGTTACAGATTTCTTTAATGTTTTATGACAGCACTGATGTTTTTTCCAGCTTTACTGAGGTATAATTGACAATTAAAAATTGTATATTTTAAGGTGTAACACTTGAAGATTTGATATATGTATATATGGTGAAATAATCACCACAAACAAATTAACATATCACCTAACATACCATTTTCTGTGAGTGCGTGAGTGAGTAAAAGAGAGAGAAAGAGAGTGTGTGTTGGGAGTATTTAAGATCCACTCTATGAGCAAATTTCAAGTATAGGATTCCTGTTAACTACAGACATTAGATCTCCAGAAATTATTTTATCTTTTATCTTACCTAACTGAAACTTTGTACCCCCTGACCAGCATCTGCCCATACTTATTTTTTAATTAATGTAATGAATTAAGTTAATTAAATTAATCAATAAGTTCAATGAAATTGTTTTTGTAAAGATTGCTCTTCTTCTGAGAAGGCTTTATGGGGGACGGGGGTGCAGGTTGGTGGTGCTCAGTCATCCTTGCTCCTCCTGCTCCCTCTTGACCCAGATGTGTGTCCTCACCCTTAATGAACTTCAAGGCCTGCTTATCCTTAAAGACCTTGAGCAGCTCCACAGCACACTGCTCGTAGGGGCCAAAGCCGCACACCTCTTGGATCCTGTCCTGCACAAACTTGGTGTGCTTGGAGAGGTGCCCATGGGGCAGCTGTGCCTCGGCTTTCTCACATTCTTGGCCACCTTGTGACCCTTGTTGAGGTCCATGGCCACTGGGTAGTGCACAGCCATGGCTGCTGCTCAATGTCTGCCAGAGCAGAACTAAAAAATTGCTTTTAAATCACAGCAAGTATGGGAGGACATAATTAGAGGCAGGTCTTACCTGGTGAACCCTGGAATTTGGCTCTTTTAACTGCAAGAGAAAAAAAAAAAGGGACACCATGAAGAATTTTTGCAGATTAATTTATTTAATCAACATTTCATGAGCACCTACTAGGCGAAGGTTGAATCAGGTCTAGATTTTTAAGCCTAAGTCTTTAAAAGAGAAAAGAAGCTGGGACTTCTGATCAAAGCTTGAAGGCAGAGAGTTAAAAGTCATCCAATCAAATTTCATAATCAACCCAAAAATTTCTTATAGCCTCCTGACAAGGAGGTAGAAGGAACTAAGTCACTCCTGTGGCAGCAACCAGTTTCATGTCATATATCTTTTTAAGGTTTAAGATATATATGTTCCTTATTTAAAACCCATCATAGAAATTCCCTCTATTCCATTCATGCCAAAGGAAGAGCATAACAAGTACAATCTAGACAATGGGTTTTAAAGAAGAGTGAGAAGTAATTTCTTTCTGGGAAAAGCAGATAACCTAGAGGAATTTCTGTGCAGTGCAAGAGCTGTTTCCAAAACATCAGTGAAGAACTAAAAACAAGAGAAAAAAGTCCCACTCATGGACATGGACGGTGGACACTGGTTACCAGAGGGAAGGGGCGGGCGGGGGGGAGGTAGATGGGATAAAAGTGGTCAAATATGTGGTGACAGAAATCTAACTATGGGCAGTGAACACACAATGCAATATACATATGACATACTGATGAATTGTACACTTGAAACTTATTTGATTTTGTTGATCAATGTCACACCAATAATTCTTAATAAAAAAAAAAAATCTCACACTGAGACTGTAGCATGCTAACTCCTACTAAAGGTCAACGACCACAGATGAAGGAAAACTGCTAAATTCCAGAAAGCACCAAACTTCTATCAAATATTTCTACCAATGAAGATTAAAGCTAAGTGCCACCTGTGGAAAAAGACAGAAGGAAATCCCAAAATACAATGCTTGAAACGATACTTGAGAGTACAGATAGATCTGCCAGTTCTCCTTGTGTGCATTACAACTGAAATCTTCACCTAGCATACATCCAATCCCTGCTTAATACTTCCAAGAGATGGGTGATTCTGTGCCTTTCACAAGGTTCTCTTCATTTCCAGGCAGCACTTAGTGCTAAATCTATTTCTTTGTATTGAATCAAAGTATGTTTCCCATGGGATTGCCCTTTGTAGGCTCATGTTAATTCCTCTTCCCAATTATTCTTCATTAATTTCATTTAATTCAAAATGTACTATAAAGCTACAGTAATCAAGACAATGTGGCATCAGCATACAGACAGACATAGATCAATGGAATAGAAATATATGAACATAATATGTAAAATCTATGCTTATATAATTATAATAGAATAATATATATTATCCTTACCTCACACTATATACAAAACTTAACTTGAAATGAATTATGACTAGAACTAAATGTAAGAGCTAAAACTATAGAACATCTAGAAAAAAAAATAGGAGAAAATCTTAGTGACCTTGGGTTAGGCAAAGACTCCTTAAATTAGATACAAAAAGCATGAAGTTTCAAGAGAAAAATAATGGATAAATTAGACTTAGTCAGAATTTAAAATACATGTTCCTCAAAAGATGCTGTTAAAAAAGCAAGCCATAGACTGGGAGGAAATACTTGCAAAACATATCTATAAGACTGATAAAGAACTAAAAGAAGAACTCTCAAAATTTAATATTAGGAAAACAAAGAACCTACATTTTAAAACTGGACGAAAAAAGATTTAAAGAGACACTTCACCCAAAAAGATATAGAGATGACAAATAAGCATGTGAAAAGATACTCAACATCATTAGTCATCAGGGAAATGTTCATTAAAACTAGGAGATACCACTATACACCCACCAGATGATTTAAAATTTAAAAATATGACAATACTAAGTGTTAGCGAAGATGTGGAAGCAACAAGAACCCTCACATTGCTGATGAGAATGCACAATGGTACAACCACTTTGAGAAACAGCTTGGCAGTTTCCTATAACAGTTAAAACATACATTCATGTTCCAGCAATTAGCTGCCTAAGAGGAATAAATACTATGTCCACACAAATACTTACATATAAATGCTCATAACTTCTTTATTAATAATAGCCAAAAACTATAAAGAACAAAAATGTCTAATCAGCTGATAAATGGATAAACAAATTGTGACATATCCATTCAATAGTATACTACCTAGCAATACAAATGAAAGAACTACTGATACAAGCAACAAAGATGAATCTGAGAAGCCAATTTTGTTAAGTAAGAAGCTAGACAAGACTATCTTCTGTATGATTCCATTTATATGACATGCTAGACGAGGCAAAACCATAATAGAAAGCATAGCTGTGAAAAGGAGCATAAAGAAAACATTCTGGGTTGATAAAACTGTTCCATTTTGACTGTGGTGGTGTTTACATGATGATATTTATTGATCAAAATTAAAAGAATATACTTGAAACTGATGAATATTATAGTATGCAAATTATACCTCAATAAAGCTAAAGAAAAAAATAACTCCCAGAATACCATACTTCGGAATTTATTCTATAGATTCCATAGGTGCATAAAGAAGTATATACCAGCTAATAAACTGAAACAATGTTTATAAAAACAAAAGATTAGAAAACAAATTAAATGTTAAATTATCTAAATGTGACAAGTAAAGCTTTAAATTTTCAGAAGAAAATATAAGGAAATGAATATTTCTGTTGGATGGATGGATGGATAGATGGAAAGATAGACATACATATTTTAGAATAAAAATCATGAAAGAAAAAATTTAGAGAATGTGATTATATCCTGGGAAAGAAGGGATTGAGACTGCAAAGGAGGATTCACCTTTATCCATACTGCATCATTTTTTTTTTTAATTTGGACTAATCTGACAAAACATTAACATATGTAAAATCTAGATGGTGAGTACCTAAGTATACATTATTCTCTGTACATTTTTTCTTTTTAAAAATGCTTATTCTTGCAGATGACTTGATTGTCTATGTAGAAAATCCAAAAGTCAATCAACAAACTCTTGGAACTCATAAGCGATTAGAGAAAGGTTGCAAGATACAAGGTTAATGTATAAAAGTCAATTCCTTTCCTATATACTAACAATGAATAAGTGAAATTTGAAATTAAAAACACATTACCATTTACATTAGCACCCCCAAAAAATGAAATGTGTAAGTATAAATCTAACAAAATATGTACAATATCTGTATGAGGAAAACTACAAAACTGATGAAAGATTGTCAAAGAGCTAAATAGAGACTCCACGTTCATGGATAGGAATACTCAATATTGTCGAGATGTCAGTTCTTCCCAACTTAACCTACAGATTTAATGCAATCCTAATCAAAATCTCAGCAAGTTATTCTGTGAATATGGACAAACTAATTCTAAAGTTTAGAGGGAGAGGCGAAAGACCCAGAACAGCCAGCTCAATACTGAAGAAGAACAGAGGTGGAGGACTGACAATACTGACTACAGAACTTACCATAAAGCTAATAATAATCAACACAGTATGGTATTAGCAAAAGAGCAGACGAATAGATCAATGGAACAGAATAGACAGCACAGAAACAGACCCACACAAATATATTTAACTGATCTTTGGCAAAGGAGCAAAGGCAATACAATAGAGAACTACTGTCTTTTCAACAAATAGTGCTAGAACAAATGGACATTACATGCAAATAATGAATCCAGACAGATTTTCACAAAAAAATTAACTTAAAATGGATCACAGACCTCTATGTAAAATGCAAAACTATAAAACTCCTAAAAGACAACATAAGGGAAAACCTAGATGACCTTGGGTATGGTTATGGCTTTTTACATACAATACCAAAGGCACAATTCATGGAAGAAATAACTGATAAGCTAGACTTCATTAAAATTAAAAACTTCCACTCTGTGAAAGACAATGTCAAGAGAATGAGAAAACAAACCACAGACTGGAAGAAAACATTTGCAAAAGTCACATCTGATAAAGGACTATTATCTGGAATATACAAAGAACTTAACAATAAAAACACACAACCTGATTTTAAAATGGGCAAAAGACCTAACAGACACCTCACCAAAGAAGATGTACAGATGGCAAGTAAGCATATGAAAAGATGTTCAACACTTTATGTCATTAAGGAATTACAAATTAAAACAAGTAAGTATCTATAAAATGGTGTTAAGAAAGAAACTGACCATAAAAACTAAATTAAATGGATAAGGTAACTATTTGTCCCTCGGGCTCCCTAGTTTCAAAACACTCTTCCTCTTCTTAAGTAATCATGAAAGAGTTCAGACATTATAACCCATTGCAAAAGCCAAAGGCCTAGGTGCAGCAATCACATGCTTCCAACTTAAATCTTGAAGAAGTAAAAGAGAGATATAGTGTTGGATAGAGAAATCTGCAAAGAACTTGGGATTCCAAGCAGTAGAGTTCTGACAGACAACAGTATATATCCATTGGTGTTAGAGCACCACAATGGACCATTCCTGTTTATGAATATTGGGGTTGTATGTCAATTTCCTTCAATTCTACAGCTAAGGAAAAATTCAAGCTCAGAGAAGTTCTGTGGCTGCGTCAGATTAACAATCAGTTGGCAACATCACATGGATAGTATATAATGGAGCTAGACAAAGGATTCATGTCTCTGACTCTAAATCTAGTTCTTTCCATTTCACCAGAATGCTGCTGCTCTTGGTGGTGAAATGGAAAGAAAGAAAAAAGCACAGCTCCTACCCCAAGGAAGATGAGAGAAACAGAGAAAAAAATGCAAGCACACAGAGTAAAGAGCTAATCATATAATTCACTGTGAGCCTACAAACCCAAATGGAATATTTAGATAAAATGTGCCACAAAGGAGAGATGAGTCAGGTTGGGATAATAATCAAAGAAGACTTCATCGAACAGATAGAAGTAGAACTGGAACAAAGGAAATGGGTGAAATATAGATAAGGAAAGAGAAGACAAAGAGGAAACGGCATGAAAAAAAGGCACAGAACCATATTTCTATCCGATGAGAGTCAACGCTTATTAGCCCTGTAAAATCTCTTGAGCTGGAGTACCAGATACTTGGGGCTAGTCAGGAACAGAGCTAAAACAAGGGAATCGTAGTATCCTAAATCCAGAAATTTTCTTATTTAATTAATTCAAGAATAAATCTTTTTAAATCTCCTGCTTTGAAAAGACAGCATAAGGGAGGAGAGAGGATACCAGGAAAGTTCAGAAATGAAGCAGATACATTTTATTCACTTTTCGGTTATTCCTAGAAAATAGCTAATCTCTTCCTTTTTTATTATCACCTACTTCTCACTGAAATTGCACCATTACGCCTTCCCTCTTGTCACTGTATTACTGTAAATTCTTAACCTTTTCTAAATTAGACTCCTTTGATCATTTAACAAAAGCTACAGACTTGCTCTCCAGAAAAAAGCACATACATCCACAAAACACTGTGTTTATCAAGGGGATATCTATGCAGGTTAAGATCATCTGCTAATAAAATTGCTTTTCTCTAAAATTACCAATGTTGTTCTCATTAAATTTGTTTTATTAGTTTTTTTCCTATTTTTATATCTGTAAGAGTTTGCTTTAACTGATTTGTGTTACATTTATTTGCTCTATTAAAACGGGCTAATTACATATGTTCACTCAACAAGTACAGTTAAGTCCTCACTTTGTCAATAAGTTCTGTGACCATAAGCAAAATGATGTATAACAAAACCAGTTTTAACAAAGTCTAACTGATATAAACAAGAGTTGAGTTCCTATGGAATTCAGAACAAAATGTTATTCGAGGACCTGTTGTACCTCTTTGGAACTGAATGGAATCATTGCTAATTCAGGGCCTTCTCTAGCCTTAGGAATAATAAACATAGGCCCTTGAGAAAAATCATAGTCAGAGGAACATCTTTTCCAAATTTTTGTCATTATAAAGACACAGCACCTAAAATCCGAGTGTCTTCTAACATTTAAATGGTAACTCTTGAAATATTACATTAATACTACGGTAGTGTAGCAAGAATAGCAGCTGCTAATGCTGGAAAGTCATTGCAGTTGTTTGGGAAAAGCAAGGGACTAGGATCCAAGAGGTCTTAATTCTAACTTGGATCTGACACTATTCATGTATTGGACCTTAGATGAAAAACATAACTATCTTAGGCCTCAGAGTTTTCGGATAAAAAGTGAAAATTATGTCTGTTCTGGAAAGTGAAGATTTTGTCTACCCAGTTTACATGTAAAATGGGGGGAGGAGAAAGATAAGAGAATTGGTAAGAAAGAACATTAAAATATAACTAAAGCTTTCATTTCAGTTCCCATTTTTAAATTAATTCCTTTTTATTATAAATTATAATGTCTTAATGGCTTGCATCAGATTTCAGTAAGAGCAACAGCATGGAAATTCATTTAAAGAGAAAAATCAAATTACACTGGTATTACTTAAAAAATAAAACCCACAGAAGTCTTGGTGGCCTAGTTTTACAGATTTATTCAGGAATTTGGGTACTAATACCTAGAGACTGCTTCAGCTGTCATTTTTTAATCCTTAAACTATTACTACTAATAATAAACTACAGCCTGAAAAAAACTGGTCTAGAGTTTTGCTTTCATCAGAGTCTGAAGGAATAAGCAATATGCAGGGATGACTGCAAGTGGACTCATAGGTAGTATTGCTCCAGAATAGAAAGTTTAAAAATTGGAATGTAACACCTTATTTTATCCACAGACTTTAAAAGATCTACTGACTGGTAGAGATACCTAGGAAGTGTTGTCAAGTAAAAATATTTAATACACTTTATATAATTCTACTTTATAAAAGCAAACCAAAACCTCACACCATATATAAGAATTAACTCAAAATAGATCAAAGACCTAACTGTAGGAACTAAAACTATAAAAACGCTTGGAAAACAACATAGAGGTAAATCTTTGTAACCTTAGTGATTTCTTACATATAACACCTAAAGCACAAGCAACAAAAGAAAAAATAGATAAACTGGACTTCATCAAATTTTTTTCACATCAAAAGACTATTAAGAAACTAAAAAGATAAACCAGATAGGAGAAAATATTTGCAAAGCATATATTTGATAAGAGTTTTGTATCTAGAATAAAAGTCTTATAACTCAATAATGAAAAGACAAATAACTCGATTAAAAAATGGGCAAAGGATTTGAATAGATATTTCTCCAAAGATATACACGTGCCAATAAGCACATGAAAAGATGTGCAACATTATTAGTCATTTGGGAAATGTATATCAAAACAAAACAAAAATATTAATCAAAATTGGTATTCACAAATGAGATACCATTTCATATCCACTAAGATAACTAAAATAAAAAAAGAGTAATAACTGTCGCTTGGATGTGGAGAAATAGGAATCCACATACACGTCCAGTAAAAAACATACAAGGAAACACACTCTGAAAAACAGCTCACAGTTTCTCAAAACAGTTACCATTTGGCTCCTAGGAGAAATTCCATTCCTACATACATATAGAAAAGAAAAACATATGCCCACACAGAAACGTACAAATATTTATAGCAGCGTTATTCATAATATCCAAACGATAGAAACAACTCAAATTTCAATGAACCAATAAACAGATAAATTAATTGTAGTATCATCCATACCAAGGAATATATTATTCAACCATAAAAATGAATGAAGTATTGATATATGCTACAATACAGACGAAACCTGAAAACATTATGCTAAGTGAAAGAAATCAATAACAAAGGACTACATATTGTATGATTCCTTTTATATGTTATATACAGAACTGGAAAATCTACAGAGACAGAAAGCAGATTAGTGGTTACCAGTTGATAGAGGGAGAGAGATTACTGAAGGAGTATGGATGTTTTTCTTGGATAATTTTTTAAACTAGAGAAAGGTGGTGATTGCACAACATTGTAAATATACTAAATACCACTGAACTGTATATTTTAAAATGGTTAATTATATGTATGTGAATATTGCCTCCATTTTTAAAAATATGTCTATTCAAAAGTTTGCACACTAATGTTCATGGCAGAATTATTCATAATAACTCCAAAGTAGAAATAATCCAAATGTCCATTAACAGATCAATGGATAAACAAAATGCGGTATATCCAAACAATAGAATATTACTCAGCCATAAAAAGGGACAAATACTGATAAAATCTACAACTTGGATAAACCACAATAAAGTTTTTGCTAAGTGAAAGCCAGCCACAAAAGACAATTATATTATATAATTCCATTTATACAAAATGTCCAGAATAAGTAATTCTGTAAAGATAGAAAGTAGATTCGTAGTTGCCTAGGGCTAGAGAAGTTGGGAGAAAACGGAAAGTGACTACCAATGGTAAGGGGTTTCTTTTTGATGTGATGATAATGTCCTAGAGTTGACTGTGGTGATGGTTGTACAACTCTGAATATACTAAAAAACCACTGGATTATAAAATTTAAATGGATGAATTGTGTGGTATGTGAATTATATCTCAAAAAAAAACTTACTTAAAAAAGGAAACAAGAATATTTGCTATAAAATAGAAAGAAAGGTATGGAAGAATACATACCAACTAGGCTGTTAACATTGCTTACCTCAGGAAATGAGATGGGGACACATATGAGGTTATCAGGTTTTTAATGTTTTTAAATCTTTATATATCTTTGTTGTTCTCTGATTAAAACAGTAAGTATTGATTTGAAAGTTTGAAAGGTTTAAAGTTTGAAAAATATTAAATATATATTTAAAATAAGAAAACATTACGTGGCTCTAAACTTGATATCTATATAATGATAAAGTTAATTTAAAAATAGTATTTTCAGTCAAAGCTGGGAGGGGTTCCAGCTATAGTGCACAATCCCTCTTTATCATCTAATTCTACACTATTATGTGTAAAAAACAAGAAGGGAGAAAAAGCAAAATGTGCAGAAATTGTCATAACTAAACACTTAGGCTCTTTAAGATTCCAGCCAACATGAAAACCCTGGAAATCAGAGCTAACAAAAGAAAGCAAAGGCAGAGCATTTGGCCCCAGGCTCCTTACAAATAAAAAGCAAAAATAAGAGAAGATACACTGTGCCTACCCTCAAAAAACTGTAACTTCTGCTTTTGCTTTTGAGTTTCTCTGACCTTGCTAAAGAATCAAATATACAACTGGCACCCCTGAGATTACAGGAAATAATCCTATTCATCCTGACTCTGCATCCAGTGACCTGGTTCCTCAGGCACAGGGAATGGCCAGCCTGCCTTGTTCCAGCCTATCCTACTCATGAAACAATTTCCAAAGCCTTGGCACACTAATTACCTTGTTTGCAACCCTCCTGCTTCAGAATCCAGCATTAAAGTGTGTCATCTCTCAAGTACAATAACCACCATTTCCTTTTCATTTGAAAGTTAACATTTTAAAAGATAGGAATCAAATATAATTTCACTGCCCTGTTTTCAATCTGGCATAGTTATTTTCAATTATATAGTTGAAATTATTAATTTGCATGTTCATTTTATTGTATTATACTTTTACATTTGTCAAATATTTGCACATAAAGATGCACTAACTGTGACATCTATCAGCCAAGTGACCACAGAAGTTCACTCAGGTGTTCTGACTGCCTAGCAAAATGTCCTTTTTTTCCCCCTCCATTATAAGTAACTATCAAAGTTGAACACTCAGCGTAAGAAAACCAGAAGCAAAAAAATCATTTTCCACTCAAAGTAATAACAAATATTTTTCCATGTTTGTTCAGTCTTTACCAATGTCATTTTTAAGAGAGCCCTAAAATCTCATCAGGTTTTACTTACCATATTAAATAATTCTCCCTTTGTCACACATTTAGGCCTTTTAATTTTTTATATGTATGTCTTAAGCTATTCATTTCTATGAGGGAAAATGAAATTTGGTCCTTAATAAAACAATGATTTATCTTTGTTAAAAATGAAGGAGTTTCTCTGTAGAAGACACTTTATAGAACTTCTTGGGACTACAGACTGAGAATGCGGTCTGACTCCCTGTTGGCCCTGATAAATTCTTACTGAAATAAACAGACACAGAAAAAGTGGGGAAAGCTTACACCTGCAACTGAAATTAGGGAAGAGTATAAAATGCCTAAAGCTTTTTAAAAGTCCTGACAGATACCAGGCAGGTAGACCAAGCTAACAAGCAGGATTTGAGGAGAGCTGTGACAGGAGCCCAGAAAGACGCTTGGGATTGGGGGAACATTCTCACTAAAGCAGTAGGACCCTCCTCTGATGCAGCGAGAGATAACACCTAGAGAATAACTTGGCAGAATCTGAGAACAATTATACTGGAAAAGCTGGGACATGCAAGTTGTTTGCTCATGTGGCAGACCATTTTCTAGTGTAGCAAAGTAAGTTGATCTATTTTCTAAGAGAAAGCAGGACTATTCTAGCACAAGGCAGCAGGGTGGCTGCATCAGATCTGAACCTGACATAGCAACTTTGCCAAATACAAATAAAATCCTACACAAAGAAAAGTTTCCCCTAACAGGGTGATTTGCAGCTTCCTCCTTATTCCCTTGAGGTTGCTGAATCACTTGACTGGCAATTAGGGTCCTGTGCTAAAATCTAAAAGGTGGCTTCTACCAGGAAATGGTAAGTGAGGCCATCTAAGAAATTTACTCCCTGTGTGGGTGGGGAGCCACATATGAATACATATCTCATTATTCCTGGGCAAAAAACAAAAACAAAAACAAAAAACATTTGTTTTTAAGACCATGAAATAATTCTAAAACAATGTAAGAACAACACAGCACTCAAAGGTAAAGAAACATTTTTGAAATTATGTTATTGCAAAATAAAATTTAGGCAGTATTTCACAGCTTCTAAATTTTTTAATGGACTCACAGAAGCAAAAGATAAAATGTAAAACAAAAGACTAAAATAATAAGGAAGCCTGCTGAGAGGCCAATAAAAATAAAAAGGAAGTTCAGTGAGATAAGAATATTAAGGTAAAAATGAGAAAAATAAAAATTCATTAGAAGTAGTGACAGAAAAGTCACCTTTGAAGAAAACGCAAGTGATGACTTAAAGGAGAAATTTAAGAAACTCTTCAAGAACAAAAAAGAAAAAAACAGAGATTAATTTTTAAAGCAGGAGGGGGTGGACAAGACAGAGAGAAATTGTAGCAAGCTCTAACACATGGATAATTGAAGTTCCTGAAGGTGATACTGGAACAAATGGAACAGAAATAATTTCAAATATAGAAGAAAGTTTTCTTCAGATGAAAAGACTCTGAATTTGCAACCTGAAAGAGGTCAGGGAATGAAAAGCACCGTCCATTTACAGTCTTTCAATGACAAAAAATTGTTGCAACCCAGGAACTCTATACTCAGCCAGTTCCAATTCACATATGAAAAAGAAATCCTTTATGCTCTAGATGCCTCGCTAAAATAAATACATATCATTGGCCCGGAGCTAAGGAAAGCAACCCAGTGCAACTCTTCATATATTTAAGTACTTATTTCTACAACATGAACCCACCCATCCTGTCTCCTTTTGATTAAATGAAGGGTGATCATCAGGCCCAAAGGCAGTCAAATAGTATAGGCCACACAGCAGCTCAACAGATGTTCTAAAAGAAAAACTATGCCAAAAGCAAACATTTATAAGAGACAGTGACTGCCCAAATCAATCAGTAACTTACTTAGCAGAAAGAAATGTCAATCACAGAAACAAGTCTTAGCCTAGGATAGGAGTGAGGACAAAAGTAGAAAAAAAATCAAGGAGAAAAATAGAACAGTTTTGTCTCCGCTCCACAGTGACAAATTCCTGAGACTAAAGGGGTAATAAGACAGCCTGTTTATTAGAACTGCATTCGATCTTGAACGATCTTTTAGTTCCCAAACTAAGTTCTTGCTACTTTTTGAGGGCCTATTCTTCCTAGGAAATCTAGTCATGTGGCTTTGCTGGTTTTCACGAGGCTTGGCTGCACACTTGACAGTTATCTTTATATTTTTACTTCTTCAGGTATCTTGAGAGGTGAGAGAAAAATAGTGTATGTGAGGAATCATAGGAAGTCCGATTACGTTTGGAACTTAGTGGGTATAAGAAATGGCAAGAGTTGAGGAGAAAGCCAAGGACAACCGTGAAGGGCCTTGTAAACCAGTCTAAGGAAACTGGAGATCAAAAATCTGAAGGATTTTAAGCAGATCTATACTGGCTATAGTAACAGAGAAACTGGAAGAAGACAAACTGACCAGTAAGAAAGCTGTTACAGAATTCCAAGTGAAAGAAGAAGAGATGAAATACTGCCATTTGTGACAACATGGATGGACCTCGAGACAATCATGCTAAGCGAAATAACCCAGACAGAAAAAGTTGAAAATCACATGATATCACTTATATGTGGAATATAAACCTAAAAGCAACAAATGAACAGGACAAACAAACAGAGACTCATGGACATGGACTATAGACTTGTGGTTACCAGAGGGTAAGGGGGAGGGGGTAGGTAGACAGGGTAAAGGGGGTCAAACCTAACTATGGGAAGTGAACACACGGTGTAAATATACATATGCCTTACTGCTAAAGTGTACAGCTGAAACTTATTGGAATTCGTTAACCAATGCCACCAGAAAAATAAATAAATAAATAAATAAATAAATAAATATTTAAAAAATAAAATTCATCCTTTAAAAAAAAAAATTCCAAGTGAGAGAGGATGGTAGCCTGTACCTAGTTAGTGAGAACTATTAGATAAAACTGAGAAGGAAAAGGTGATGACATCCTTGACAAGAACGCCAAAGACTGGGAGGGGCTGAGCAACCACTACAACTTATAGCTGGCTTCTCTTTATAGAATGGAGATGCACTGAATGCTGGCCACCCTATGCACCTAGATAAGGCACAGCATAAAACAAGCAAGCATGAAAGAGAGATGAGGGCAAGCAAATATATGGTCAGTTGTGGCTGATCCTAGAGGTTGAAATCCAAACTACTTCCACTAATTATTAGTGTAATATTGGGCAAGCTAATCTGTCTCACTTACTTCAAAAACAGATAACAAGAACGTGAAGATTGAGTTAATAAAGTATTTAGAACAGATTCTGGCATAGAATAGGCAGTTAATAAATATTAGTTATTATAATGATGATTATTATCAAAAATGGCAAAAAAGTAGAGTATGCAAAAAACACATTAATAAGTATAACTCCTATCCATAGTAAGGGCATTCATAATACACATCATTTCCACATATTCAAAATATTCCTCATTCTTTAATACGAAGCATAAATACTATTATCTCTCCTACTAAATTTCTCCTTATTTTTTCCCAAATGTTGTAAAAAAACAACAACAACAAAAAAATACTCTCCCTGCTCCAAATTCCCAGAGCAGTTTATATGCAACTCTTGCTTTCTATCTCCCCCTAGCAGTTATTTATATCAAAATCTTAACTCCTATAATGGACAAAAACTCTTTAAGGACAGGATTCATTTTTTTATTCATCAGATTATTTCTCCAAAATTCCTTCAGTATTATCTTGAGAAGCAGACCCTGAGACAATTCTTTTTTTTGGAACCTATAATACTCTCTTGAAGAAATATCATAAATACCCTTGGAAACAAGACTAACCAGAGTAACAAAATTAGAAATCTATAGGCCTTAAATGTAAAACTGGTTGATATAATCCAATTAAAATAAAGCAGTTTTGAGTTTAGATGCCAAATGCTACATCTCAAATATAAACATGTGATTGGCTTTTATTTTTATATTTTTCAAGGATCAGTGGATTATCTGTGCCCAGTTCCAGAATGCCTGGACATAGTAAAGAGTTAAGACCATATCTAGTTGGCCAAAACAAAAGTACCAATGGACGTTTTTCTGGAACAGCGTGAGACAATGAAACTGGTAGTTGAAGGACTCAGGTTCTTTGAGGACTCAAAGACTATCAGAAAAATTCTACCCACCCTTTTTTGATTTCGGTATATAACAAAAAATATATAACTTTCACTGTATAGAACAAGAAATATATAACCTTCATTTATCATATCTGACAAAGAAATCATCCCTTCTTCCCCTACCTGATCTCAGGAGACAGCATTAAAATTTGTTTATGTTTTATCCAGACTTTGTAAGTCTGTGTTCTCCATACAAAGGGCCACTAATTTACAGGAACTCAAACATCAGTCTTTATTCAAATTAACCCAAATGTATATTATATTTCAAGTATACCAGGCACTAGTAAAATACAAATTAAAAAACAGGTCTTTTGAAGTCAGTGGGAAAATAAATGTAGAAATACAGTTATAACATAAATGCTATAATAAAGGTAAATACAAGATATTCCTTGGAATGGGATAGGATTACAGTGATGTTAGTGAGAATTGTGAAAACAATAACATTTTTGAAAACACACTAACTGCCATTTAATCCCTTAAAAGATCCACTTAATCCCTACAGACACTGTACAATATAGTTTCTCAGTAGTATTATTTCCATTTTACAGATAAGATTGGATTAGGGTTTAGATAATTTGCTCAAGGTTACATAGCCAGTAAGCAATAGTGCTGGGACTCAAACTCAGGCAGTCTGACTTCAAGACCTATCTATATACTTCATCACTATGGTAGGTTGGTATTTTCCTGGTCTGGATAATATAACATCTTTCCAGTAGGTATTCTCGTTAGCTGCCTCCATTCTGAATGGAAGAGGCTTAAGGAATTTAATAATCTCTTTATTTCTTCCCTCAGACCCAGAGAAGGACTCAATAGGTGACTAACTCCATTGCATGTCATGTGTGTACACTACGGGGCCTTCTTGAGGAATCGAATTAGAGTTAGCAAAGTATAAGGACCTTCAAATGAATGTTTTAACTGAAACTGGGTTCTTAAATAATATTTGTTCCTCTCTTTTGAGGCTTTTCTGCATGCTAATGATGTTTTTCTAGGTATATTTCCTATATGTATATGAGTACATGTTTGGAAAATGGGGGAATAGAAATACTTTATAAAAGAATCCTTCATATCATGTATTGCACTGTCAGCTCTCCTAACACAGGAATGAAATAGATTTTTAAAGCGAGATATATATACTGGGAAGCCACTGGAAGATCAGGGTAGACAAGTTAACATGGTCTGATTTATGTTTTTAGAGGACAGCTCTAACTACTGGACAATGTAGCTCAAGGGAGCACAAATGAAGAAAAAAAGATATGGTGGAAAGCTATTGCAATCGTCCAGACATAAGATGGTGGCTTGCTTTAATGTAGTAATGGTAGACAGTAAGGAAAGATACAGTAAAGTAAAACAGGTAAAGGGTTAGGAATTAGTTTCTGGGTCCAAGGCAGAACAGCTGAGCATTCGCATGAACGGTCTCTAACACGTGGATATTTTTGCATTTTATTTTCATTCCTACTATATTTCTGGCCCTCAAAGGCCTCATAGTCTAGGAATAGCTGGCTGCACCGGACTGTGCTACTGATGGCCCAGATTCTGTAAGACACTAACCATCAGAGCTTAAGGACGGTCTTCTCCAATTTCAAGATCAAACCAACATTTTAATTGACATCTAGGACCATAAAGGGTTCAATAGGCAACATCCAAAAAAATTAAAACAAGCAAATGATCTAACATCTTCAACTCAGCCTAAATTGTTTGCGTAGACTCATCTTAAATTCAACTTCCCAACCTGTAACTGAGCTCCTTGACTCCCTTCATTTCTTATTTTTATGGATTTAACACATCCTTACAATTTGATGATTGGGCTCCTTCTCTCAATCTAAGTAGGTAGACTAACAAAACTGTTGGTATAAGAAATGTCCAAACCTAAGATAATTTGAGTCAAACAGAGGATACACCTGGAAGCAAGATCGCAACAGTTAAGATGAATGCTTCCAAGAAATGACAGTTTGCAGCTTCTTTTATGCATTTGGAAATTAAGAAGAGAACATAAGGAAGGTTACATGAAGGTGGGATAAAGCAAGGCCAAACTGGATAACAGGACACTTAAGATTACATGTTCTCTCGAGGGTAATCACACTTTAGGAGAAAGTGTCTGAAAAGAGGCATTTCAAAGGGTAAGTGTTAACCTAGATGGACAGAAACAATGCACAGGGCTTGTTTAACACAAAGAAAAGCCTTTTACTAAAGAAGTTACAGGCCTGGGGTGTGACTACCCACCATGACCTGTTCAGTTAGAAATTTATGATCAGATCACTCTGTGAGGGTACTTTCCATAGAATAACTTTTTCGTCCTCTGAATTATAAAATTATGAGTTCAGGAAGTAGTAATTCTCTCTTCTCTGTACTTTTTCAATATAGCACCAATAATGCCTTCTCCTTAAAAAGTCCCTGTGGCCCCAGGAATATAAGCAGTGCTAGGGCCAGAAGAAAAGAATCAAGGTAGCTACTAGATCTGATCTAAGACTTAAAGATGAAAAGATAAAGTGAGCGCTAAGATCTCCTCAGGCCCCTCACTGGAAGGAATTGTGCTCCCTAGAAAAGAAAAGCAGGTACAGGATCAGGAAAGAAGAACCAACTTAAAATAGTGTGTTAACCTGAATAATCTGCTGCGGTGTCCCCCTGAGGACCCCAAACACAGTGAGAGGTTTCTAGAGGGTGCGCACAGAAATGTCCAAGGCAAAGGAACACTAAAAGGAGAAGAGTAAAGTGAGAACTCAGAACAGTACACTCACACAATGGAGGAGTAACTAGCATTAAGTGTAAGACTTAAAAACCAGCTTGGATAAACTAGTGATTGTGAAGAAGGAATGCTTGTGCTAACAAAGATGCTCAGTAAGTATTTCCAAGAGCGATACAAGAAGAGAGAGAGAAAGACTTCTCTTTGACAAAATTCTAAGGGTAGAGAACGTTTATAGGTATAAATGAATGTAAAAACATCTTCAGGTATAATTGAATGTGAGAAGAAATTCTATACAAATATAAATTGAACATAGCATGTTTATACTTCTTTTTTAACAGTGAAGCCCCCCCCATATCATGATCTAAAGAAAAAAAAAAAAAAACATGATCCAAAAAAAAATCTATAGCACGTGAAACTTTTCTTAATGATAACCAAAAAGTATGTTATAAGAGGCCCTTAAAGATCAAAAGCAGAAATATTTAAAATAATATTTCAAAGAGTAAGATTAATACTATAAAGTAAAATAGATGGTATGCTGTGGAAACTACAAGGTGTTTTATTCATTCAATATTATTGTGAGTCAACTATGTACACACACACTATAAGAGACTTAAGGGAGTCGGAAAAGTGAACTGACATCATCTCTGCCCTAAAAGAACTCAATCCAGCAGGAAAGCTGCCATATTACCCAAACATGGAACAAGAACTATAAGAATTGTTTGCATGTATTTATCTCTACTTCCTCACCTCTCATAGATCTTTAATCATTCCAGTCTGGCTTCCACTCCCACCAGGCCACTGAAACTGATCTTGACAGAGCTAGTCACCTCCACGCTGCAAAATCCAATAGGCACTTCTTAAGATTGTAACCTGACAACTTGTTCTTTTAAAATACACTTTTGTTATCTATGACCATGCTAACCTGAAAAAGCCCGATCCTGTCTGATCTTAGAAGCTAAGCACAGTCAGGCCTGGTTAGTACTTGGATGGGAGACCACCTAGGAAGACTGGGTGCTGTAGGCATAAATAATAATAATAATAATAAATAAATAATTAAAAAAAGAAAAAGAAAAGAAATTGTTACAATATGGTAGTGTGGAGAGAATAATAAATAAAATCAAAGTTGCAAACCACTAATATACCTATAATTTCATTCATTCATATACACTTCTGAAAAAAAAGTCTTAAATATCATTGCTAAGCCTCTACCTGACTTCATAGCTATTTATCATAATTTAAAGAGAACACTGATGAAATATACATAAATATGCTATCCTATCCTTTAAAAAAAATAATTAATTTCTGTAAGAATCAACAAAATCTGCTACCTTATAAGTAAGTGCCTTCTCAAACCAAAAGGCAAACAAGTACTTACGTCAAACTTCAACTAACAAAGCCAATGACTAATTCTAAAGTAAACACAGTCTGTGGTTATAATTGAACATGTATGACTGCTCGAATATATCTTTTTAAATGTTTTTTTAAATAAATAAACCTCAGTTGGAATAGAATTTATATTAATACACAATCAGATTTCTATGGTTACTATTTATCAGAACTAATTCAAGCTTAGTTATACTCAGACAGCACAAGGTCAGTCTAGCCATCTATCACCTAATTCCTTCATTAGGCAACTAACTGTTACAGGCTATAGTGGAGTGTAAAGAAAAATTAGAACATTAACTAATTCAGTTTAATGTTTTAACTTTTAATACCTAAAGTCCCTATTAATAAAATCTCTGACACATAAATCATAACTATTTCTTGGTCTTTATTAAAATCTATTAAACATCCCACAGGGAAGCCCACAGATTAACTACTGATACATAGCTGATAGGTACACACATTAAATCAAATCAAATATTTCTTGAGCATTACTTAATATGTGAAAGACTCTGTGGTCCAGTTTAAGATACCCCAAACTAGCTGCAAGCTAGAATTCAACTCATTAAATTGTAAGGCAGGGAGGTACACGAATGGTTTTTAATAACTTACTTCCCCCTTCTCCAGTTGTAACAAAGGGTATGTACACGTGCACACATGTATATGCATGGTTTTTAATAGTTCATCCCCTTTTCCAGTTGCTATGGAATATCCAAACAAGTAAAAGATACTGACACCACAAAGACATGTTTGGCAACCAATCTTCAATTATCAAATATTGGTGCCTTATTTCATTTCAGTGATATATTGTGGTTTACTACTTCATTACAGTGATCTCTTAACAGTGACCAGATTGCAATTACTGATGCAACAATTAATACATTCCCTTCCTTGTCTATTTTTATTTTTTTATATACATTTTCAGACAGCTTATAAACTGCTATTATAATTTCAAATGAGTCATTACATTGGCACCTTTTAGCTTACTAGAGGTTTATCTTACTAGAGGTTTCTAAAAGATCCTTTCCCATTTCCAAAAACTAAATATGTAAACCCAGAGAGGCATTATCAAATTCTAATCTATAACATTCCACAAGGAAAAATCAGGATAAGTTAAAACTGTATACAAAGTATGATACAATTTTATGTTAAAAAAAAAAAAAGAAGTTAACCATCTTTCCCTTTCTCTCTTCTTCTCTCTCTCTCACCATAGAAGAAAAAAACAAAGAATTATTTTTCTTTTTCTCTTGATGTATTTTCCAAAATGTCTAAAGTGAGCATATATTGCTCATATGATGAGAAAAAATAATTTTCACCAAAAAGCTTTCCCTTATCACCATAGATGAAATCTGTTCTGTTTTATTTGTTCCTCTATAATGTTGCTTATCATATTCTGTTCTATATGACAGTTACATTCTCTCAAATCTATCTTTCCTTTTACAATGTAAATGAGTTGAAGGATGAACCACATCTGTTTATCTTTGTAAGCAACATATAATGTACACAATAATGCCTTAATATGTGTTCACTAAGCCTAGATTGTGCTTCAGCTGAACACAGCAAGGTATATTAGGCTAATTTCATATACAGCATAGGATCTAAGTCTCTTGAAGAAACTCCTGTTGAATCCACAACAAAAAATTATGTATATACTAAATGCACGTACCAATATTACAGTTCTTTTAACTAGGTACGTTAAAGACTAGTAAATGTTAAAATCTTCAACTATCATTTGCCTAAAGCCGGCAGAAGAGCACTTTGCCAGACCTACCCAAGTAGGAAAGTCTACAATTTTATCTTGAGTTGACTTAGCATAGTATGTCCCAATGTAATCATTATCTTTCTCATTTTACATGAAAGGTGGCTATATTTCCATGGAAGCCCAAATTCCCAGATACATTTTATATCCTAGGTCAGGCTTTATGAATAGTTTCTAGCTCCTAAACTTTTCAGAATGGTGTACCTACCACACTCTGCACTGTCTGGGTTTTTTAAAACTGCAAAGTACTTTCATTTCAATTTGGCCCTCACTCCAATCCAGTGAGACTGGCACAGGTCTTTCCCATTTAACAAAATATGATTCTGAATGAAGAGACGTACAGATAAAATTTTATTCATTACCTAGTGAGTTCTCTTGAACCCAAAATCCTGGGTTTTCCATTATACCACATGTCCTCACAAGAAAAAAAGCAAGTTAGGTTGTGAACACTATTAAACTAGAGCCATAATGAACTCTCCAATCTATAAAACACCTGCTATAATACTGCTCCCGAATATACATTAAACAAACAGAACTAGCTATAGTTAGACTGATTCACAACCAACAGTATACAAAGTCATCTTCTCCTGAACATTATTTATAAAATAAGACTTCTTTCATGTTACAAAGCACTATCCAGTATTATTAATTTTGTAGTTTATCATTTATAATAAGCCAGAAAAATCTAGTGCCCCCATCTGTAGAATGAGAATAGTAATAAACTAATAAGGTCATTATAAGAATTATTAATCCTTACCTGCTTATTAGCAAACAGCATGGTAAAGAATAAAGGCTTACTAAATGTTAGCTTCAGTTATTTCACTGATTCCAAGATGGTGGGACACTTCCTCATGATTTAAGAATGCAAGTCAAAATATGTCTTAAAAACAATGTTATAGCTCAATCAATAGTATTTTTTCTTGATGGTACATAAAATAATAATGCAATTATTGTAAGCAATCTCTGGTATCTTGTAGTTGATGAGAGATGCAGTATTTAATATAACAATACTGAGTTAATGTTTACCCTGCCACCATTCCTCCACCTGAACAGATCAACAAAAAATAGACCAAATCTGCACCCCTAACCCTGTTCTCTCAAGTCATGTTTCCAACTGTAACATATGGACAGACTGCCAGCACCTCAAATTTAACATGTCCAAAACCAAAATCACCATCTCCCCAGAAGCCCTTATTCTTTTCTTCTGTTTCCTGTCCCAATTAATGACACCATAATGAAAAACCCAACTCTACCTTGACCTCCTTCCTCTTCCTCTCCTAACTGAGGCATTTCCTGTCTCACAGTTGGAGAGACTACATTTCTACACGCCGTTTTATTTTGTACCTCTATTTTAGAAATTACCCAACTGTATATTCCAACTATTTAGTTATACACATAGCTGTCTCCCCACCTTGGCTCTCAATTTCTTGAGGGCTGGCCCATTTCTTACTTATTTTATATACCCAGGAGGACTAGTTTATTGCCTTACCCACAGTGAAGTGCTCAATTAATGTTTATGGAACTGATCACAACCTCGTTAAGTTTCAGAACACTTAAGCCTCTAAAAAAGAGAAAAAAAAGACTACCCAAGAGTAAAAGCTACTATAATTTACAAAGGAATTTCACACACATGATCTCACTTAAGAGTTTAATTCTCAACTCTAGGAGGTACCAGACTGATCAGATTGTAACACTTATTTTTAAATTGTGGCTTAAAAGCCAAAAGGCTTGCCAAAAGTTTTCAGTGGTAGAAAAAAAAAAAACAATTCAAATTCAAATCTGAAAACAATTCAAATTCAAATCTAATCACAAATCCTTTTCGTTTACAAACTTCTACCCTGCCCTTCTCTCAGTCTCATTCCCACTAAATTCCCACCCTAACGTGACCAACAAGGCCCTATAATTGGGCTTTACCTATCTCCCTGGCCTCATCTTCACCTGTTTTCCCTTCCTCTGTCCATACCAGCACACTTGCCTTCTTTCAGCTTCTCTTCACAGCAAGACCTTTGCATGTACTATTTCCTCTGCCTAGAGAATTCTTCTCCTCCCTTCACCACGTTAAGGCCTCCTTCCATATCTCAGTTCAATCTTCATGTCATCAGGTAAGGCTTCTTTGACCTGAATAGGTAACTTTCCCTATCACATGTTCCCATAACAACACGTATTCTCCTTTATAGCAAAAATCACAGTTGTATTTTTTTTCCTAGTTGTAACTTTATATTAATTTGCACAATTTTTCTTTGCTTATGTCTTGCTCCCTCACAAATATATATAACTTCCAAGAAGGCAAAGGATTTTTAAAAATCACAATTCTGGTTATGGTTTGTACCCCAATAGCTGGCACATTAGCTGTTAAAGAATGAACCAGTGGCCCTTTTTGCTTTCCAAACGGCACCATGGAGGTCGGAAAGAACAAGCGCCGTATTAAAAGTTGCAAAAAGGGAGCCAAGAGGAGAATGGTTGACACATTTTCTATGAAAGATTGTTATGATGTGAAAGCACCAGCTATAATTAATGTAATAGTGGGAAAACACTGGTCATGAGAACTCAAGGAACGAAAATCACATCTGATAGTCTCAAGAGTCGTGTTTTTGAAGTGTGCCTAGCTGATCTGCAGAATGTTGAGGTTGCATTTAGAAAATTCAAGCTAATTACTGAGGATGTTCAGGGCAAAAACTGCCTGGCTAATTTCCATGGCATGGACCTTACCCGTGACGAAATGGTCAAAAAATGGCAGGGTGACAAATAAAACCTATCAATGGTGTTTAAAAACAATAAAGAATGAATGAAACCTTTAGCATTCTCCTCATGCTTGCTAAGTCATCCCCACCACCTCACAGCTGATAAATCTTGCATCCTACTTTTCAGAGAAATCAGTTATTATCTCTCTCTACTCTCATCTCATCTTGCCTCTTTTTGCAGATTTCTTTCCTGCAGGCTCCATTCAGATTTTGTTTCTGCTTACAAGACCACTCTCAACCCTTCTCTTTATTACAAAACTTTTGAATATGTAGCCTAATTTGCTGATTCCACTTCACTTCCCAAATACTCTTCAACCACAGTAATGATTCCTACTCTCATACTAATGAAACTGCTCTAGTTTTCAAATCCAATGACTTTCGGTTTTTTTAATCCTCAACCAGTATCATTCATCTCTATCATCTAATCATTCCTTCCTGAAACTCCTCCTACTCCAGACTTTAGACACACAGCATTCTCCATTTTCCTGTAACTCTGACCACACCTATCAATGCTTCTTCTGCCCATTTTTTAGCTACAGCATTAGCTCATTTTTCTCCTCTTTTATCCTCAATAGGCAATTTATTCAAGCTTATGTCTTTACTACCAAATACCTACAATTCCCAAATATTTATCTCTAACACAGACTTCTCTACTAAGCTATAGATCTACATTTTCAGGTACCATTTTCAACGGTCATCTACAAGATTATTGCTACCTTCAACTCAACGAATCTTATTTGTAATACATATTACAGACACCATAAACTCAACTGAACCTAACAACTTTCCTTTCTCTCTATGTATTTTCTTCCCCAACTGAGATGACTTCTAGCTTCCTGATTTAGATGAACAGATGTCACAGAGCTGGGTGAGGACTGTTAACACTATTTTTATACTAAAACAGCCTGGGATAGTGCTAATCATTTTCACAATTATATCAGCAGCACTTGGCTAAAGATATTTTCACAACCTCTAGTACTACCATCTATGTGCAAGTCATTATTCATCTTTCAGCTGGACTACTCCGTTAGCCACTGTCCATCTCTTACCTGGACATTCCAACTGGACCCCCTCCTCCCAGTGTTCCTAGTCATGGCTTCCCACTCCCATCCATTCACCACAAACTGGCTATTTGTAAAACATAAATCAAAACATCAATCTTGCTTAGAACAATTCAATGAACTCCAATGCTGTTCAGAATAACATCCAAACACTTTGGTATAAACTGGAGGACCTTATATAATCTAGTCTATACAGAGTATCTACTACTCTGTATACCACCCCTCCTTCCAACAGCCCCTTCTTTTTCTCTTTCCCCTCAAAATATTTGCTTCCAATTCATTCTCCCTGAAAAACTTACCTTGGATCTCTGACTAATGGTTCCTTCTCATCGTTCAAGTCTCAGCTCAAATGTCACATCCTCAATGAGGCCTTCCTGAACAATCCTATTTCAAATGGCTCTCCCACTCAGATCACCCTCAATCTCTTTAACCTACTTTCTTCTTTCCACTGTACTTATCATTATCTGAAATTTATTATTCATTTATTTAATTTCTATATCTTCATTTAATAGAATGAAATTATTAAGAATAGGAGCTTAATAAACTTTTTGAATCAATGTATAAATAATAAATATGTGTAAATTAAGGTTTAATGAGGTTAAGTAACATAAAAATGATGGAGCTGATATATTTACCAACTCAGGTTTGTCTAAAATCAAAGCTTTTAACATCTACCCTATAACACATAGAGTTAAAGCTAATGAGACAGACTGGAGACTATGATCAGGTAGGTAGATAATAAAGTTTAAGATAACGAAAGCAGAGCACTATTCCAAGGAGTGACATGCTCTATGATATGAATGGCTGAAATGAAGTAAACATAGATGTTTATATACCATTTACCCTCTTCTTCTTGACAAGCAGATTTTCTTTACCTTTTTGCAAATGAAAGCTCTACAAATTTGGCTCATAACTAATAGAAATCATATAAGTAAGCTAGCCCTTTGACTGAATCATCTTTATTCCACTTTGAATCACATATAAAAGCAATTATCTCCCCACTGTCCAACTGCCAGTCCCTCCTTAGTTGCTAAGCAGATCTTCCTCACTCACTGCCCTCTAACCTCTCTCTTCTCAACATCACTCACAATAAAACATTATAGAAATTAATAAAGCAAACAGATGCAAGAGAAAATTAACAGCCCAACACAAACCATAGGCCAATCTGTTGTCCACAGTCCTAATGAACAGAAATAGAAGAAACAGAAGCCGCAATAGGAAAAAAAAAAAAAAAAGATTTTTGTTTTTGGAAATCTATATTTCCTAATGACTAAGAACTGCTTTTCCCTATTTATATGATTCTTCAGGAGAAAATACTCTATATGCATACACCCTAGCGCAAACTTTCTCTTGTCATATTTTTACCATATATTTTATGATTGTGGGGTTCACTAGCACAAGAAGTCCTCATGACCCTTTTTCCTTTGATGCCATGGGCCTCTCTCACATGTTCGGTGGATAGCTGCTTTTGGAAATGACACTTGAGAATGAATATTTCATTTTTACTGAAGATGAATAGAAAAATGAAATAGTTTTCTTTATGAAGTTGAACACAAAATTCTACCATCTACCTAAATTTTTGTTTCATTTCTCAGTAATTACAGAATGGATCACAACAAAGCAGGAAATGAAAAGCTGGTTAATTAAATACCCTCATCCAGAGTTGCTACACCTAAAGTATTCTATACAGAAGGAAATAAGACTTGTTTATCAAGAGCCCTAGGAAAATAGGTTTCACTGCTTTTCTATAAGAGTTCAAAACTCATCAAAAAATTTTAATTTACATTCAATCTAAATTAAGAATCTAACTTAAGTGCCTCCAATTCCTCCCCCACTTAATTCAATCTACATACTGTCACCAGGTTTATAAATACACCAAAGTAGTTCTTTCAATCATGTCAAGTAGATTCAAATTTTACACATCCATGTAACACTGTCTTGTCACTTTGAGCAATATTACTCCATTTAATCTTTACAACAATCCTATCAGGCAGGATATTAGAATGGTTTTTAAGTGTCTTCCAGAAGGTGCTTATTAGTGGAGGGGGATGGAAGAGAAAACAGTAGGGAAATCAAACACCTGACTGGGTCATCAAAAGTAATATCACCAATGAGACAGACAATATGTGCTTTCTGATGTGATACCCTGAGAAGGATACAAGATCAGCTATACAGTACTCCAATCCAGAATGCTTAACATCAGAACAACACAAAATGAGGAACATTCTCCTATAAAAGAGAGGAGACTTCTTCAAAATAAGCCAATGTTATTTTAAAAAAAAAGTTTTTATTAAGGCTGTAGAAATGTACCATATTAAAAGAAGCTTAAGAGATAATGACAATTAAATGTAATAATACTGGACCCTGTACTGGAAGAGGAAAATGATAAAATGGACATTTGACAATTGGGACAATTGACAAAACTGGAATATAAGTGGTAGAATAAAAGATTTGTATAATTGCTAAATTATACAGATAACTGTACTGTGGTTATGTCCAAAGTGTCTTTATTCTTAGGAAATACATACACTATGAAGCATTTAGGGAGTAGAGAGCCATAACGTTGGTAACTTACCCTCAAATGACTGTTCTTTGTAGTATTTATATTTTGCAACTTTTCTGTAAGTCTGAAATTATTTCTAGATAAAAGATTTTTTAAAATTATTGACATGAGAAAATAGTGTTCCATGAAAAAAGAAAAAGAGGATGGAGAGTGGCCAAACAGTATGTAACTGCACGGAGGAAAAGGCTGAAAAGATGCACACCAAAATATTAACAGGGAAAGGATCTTAATGGCCAAAGATTGACAATTTGCACATCAATAAGAATAACAACTACATGGATTGAAACACATCAAATATACTTAAATCTATAACATCATAATAATACTGAAAACAATAGCAATTAATTGGTCACTGTTGGAGGATGCTTAAGGGATCAAATTCGTTACTGTTAGAGGATGCTTAAGGGATCAAATCACTTTGAAAATTGGTAAAAAAAAAAAAAAAAAAAAAAGAATCAAGCATTAATTCTGACTTCCCTCTAAGAACCAACACACTTGGTAGCTAACTAGTAAATACGGGGACATTTCTCTTTATTGAATTATTCCAGCTAATAAATGAAGAATAAATGATTAAATTAAGTTATCACCGTTTTGTAGCCCCTAATAAATTGACTAGGTATTAAGCATCAACAGGGACTAACATCTCAGAAAAAATAATAGAAGAGAGACAACCAGACATTCCAGACCTTCTGAGAAAGAACCCACCACCACCCACGTAGCAGCCTTTACCAAAACAAAAAACAATCTGATCAAGCTTCTAAATTTAACATTAATATTATAGAAAACATATATAAGACTCGAGAATATGTTACAATTATGACACAGGGCTACGATCAACAAAATCCAGACTGGGAAACAAAACAAATGATCCAGTTTCTTCAACAAATAAATTGTAAAGAACAAATAAATTGCAAAGGGTAAAGGAGATGGAGATGAAACCCATACTTTAAAAGAAACATAAAAGACCTATAAACAAATAGAAATGTGTGCACTTTATTGTGGTCCTGATTCAAACACTCAAACTGGAAAAGGAAGGAAGAGAGGGAGGGAGTGTGTGTGTGGGGGGGAGAGAGGGAGAGAGATGGGGAGAGGGAGGGAGGGAGGGAGGGAGGGAGGAAGAGAGAGAGGGAGAGGGAGGGGGAGTGGGAGGGAGGGAGAGAGCACGAACGAGCAGACAGACTAACATTTATGAACCAATTGGAAATCCAAACACTGGATATTTAATGGAATTAAGGAATTTTCTAAAATTTGATATTGGTTTTGTGGTTATTTTTTAATCCTTGTCTTTTGGAGATACATGCTGAAATATTTACAAGTAAAATGATATGATGTATGAATCTACTTCAAAATAATACAGAAAGGAGACTGGATAATGTTTTTAAAGAAATAAGAGCTGATAAATGTTGAAGCTGGATGACAGGAACTATGGGTAACTGTTTTATCTACTTTCATGTTTTAAATTCTCCATAATAAAGTTTAAAAAACAAAATATAAACAGTAGCATTGAGGGATGGGATTTTAAGTGACTTTTGGTTTTTGTCCTTTGTTTTACCATAGCACTTACCTATATTTTCAAGTCATTTTCATTAGGACTATATTACTGACCATAAGCTCTGTGAAGGCTGAAACTATATCTCTCTTGTTCACCTCTATACTCTCAGTGTACCTAATGGTATATGACATATATAAAGCTGATAAATACTGTTGAATGAATAACTTCACTCTTTAGAAAAACTATATTCCTTTTTAAAAATATGTAAATGCCACTAAGTTCAGGGAGGAACTGGGATATTAAACATGAACTCTATTTCTGTCAATAAAATGATGGCCACAGATTTAATCTTAAATGTGAGAAATCATTCTGAACATAATGGACCTCTTCAGGTCATTTAAAAAGATATTATCAAGTCTGCAGGTTTAACATGTAAAAACATATGTGAAGTGGTTTGATAACCTGGCCAAATGCTGAGAACTAAGGGCTATTTATTCCCTTTAAAATATATATATTAGAAATGCAGTACTATTAGAGTAAATTGGTAGATTTTGGAACATTGCTTTATATTAGCCACTATAGTTGAATATATACATAACCAATGACCTAGAAAATCTTAATCCCAGATATATATATATATATATATATATATATATATATACCCATCAGAAATATATATGAGGTAGGACCAAAGGATACAAGAACATTTGGAGTGTTATTATAAATGATAGTCCAAGATGGAAAAAAACAAATGTCCAGCAAAGGTATTTAAACTGTGGTATATTTATACAAGATACTATATGGCAATGAAAACCAATGCATTATATTACTGCTATATACATCAACTGGGAACATCTGACAAACAATGTTAAACAGAAGAAGCCAGCCCAAAAGAATTATTGTATAACTAAATTTATGGAAAGTTAAAACAGTAGCCCCCTTTAATCGTGGTTTCGCTTACTCACGGTCAAATATCAAATAAAAACTTCCAGAAATAAACAATTCATAAGTTTTAAATTGCCTGCCATTCTGAGTGGCATGATGAAATCTTGTGCACTGTCCCATTCCATCCTGCTTGTGACGTACACCATTCCTTTGTCCAGCATATCCACCACTGTGTACAGTACCTGCCCATTAGTCACTTAATAACCATCTCAGTTATCAGATTTATTCAAGAGAAAGACTATATTCATACAACTTTTGTTACATATTTTGTTATAACTGTTCTTTTTTATTATTAATGATTGCTGTTAATCTCTTAATTTATAAATTAAACTTTATCATAGGTATATATGTATAGGAAAAAAAGCATTCTATAGCAGGTCCTCAAATAATGTCATTTCGTTCAACATAGCTTCGTTATAACATTGAAAACAAAAAAATCAATTCCCGGCCAAGCCCACTGTCTGTGTGGAGTTTGTACATTCTCCCCATGTCTATATGAATTTTCTCCGGGTACTCCAGTTTCCTCCCATATCCCAAAGTTGTGCAGGTGAGGTGAACTGGCATGTCTAAATTGTCTTAGTCTGAGTGAGTATGGATGTGAGTGTGAATGCACCCTGTAACGGAAGGACATCCGTTCCAAAGTGGGTTCCACTTTGCTTCCTGAGCTGCTGGAACAGACTCCAACCACCACAACCCTGAACTGGAATAAGTTGGATGGAAAATAATTCTTGTTTTTATTAATTTTTCTTAAATACATGTACGGTTTACTTTTATTTCAATGTTTAATAAATATTACATGAATTTGGGGTCTTTATTTACAAGTTTGGTGATGTTTCTGTGACCAGAAACATGCCATAGGAACTTAACTCTTGTTTATATCAATTATCCTATGGTAAAACTAGTTTCATTATACGTTTTGCTTAAAGTCGCAGTTTTCAAACCTATTAACAACATTAACATTAAGTGAGGATTTACAGTATATATAGGATCTGGTACCATCTGTGATTTCAAGCATCCACTGCAGGTCTGGGAACCTATCCCTGACAGACAAGGGGAGACTACTGTATGTCAATTATACCTCAATTTTTAAATAGTTCAAAAACAGGCAAAACTTCATGCTCAGTTTTGCCGTGAACCTAAAACTGCTCTAAAAAAAAATAAAGTTTATTAGTTAAAAAAAATAAAAAATAAACTATATGGTGTTGGAGTCAGATGTTACTTTTGGGAAGCGGAAGGGAATAATGACTAAGGAAGAATAAGGTGGGTTTCTGGAGTTGTCAATAGTGTTCTATTTCTTGACATAGGTAGTAGTCACATGAGTGTTTTCACAGTAGTAATTCAGTGAGCCATATACTAAAGATTTGTGTACTTTTCAGTACACGTCATAAGCCAATTTTTAAAAATTTAATATACAAACAGCAAATCTTCTCTGACCTTTAATAGTCCACTACAAGATAAATAAAAAACATGCTCCAAACTTTAAAATTCTTGTTTCAAAAGTTAGAAAAAAATTACAGTATTTTCTCACACCAGCAGGATCTTAACTTACTCTGCTTATCCCAAGTGAGACCTAATAGTCCTAATGGATTCTGGGTTAATATGAGAAAGGAGATTTTTTAAAAGCTATCTAGATTCCTTGGGCTCTTATCTACTATATAGATATGTCTCATAAACAGGCACAGAGAAGGTACTCAACAAATATTTGCTAATGATACACAGCCCAAACTTTAAACACTCACATAGCAAAGTCTGAAATCCATGAAAGCACAAGTAAAATCGGATAAAAACTCAGCCTACTAGCCTAAAAAGAGCAACTTTTAGAAACCTCGCTTTTAAAAACTAAGCAATTACAGAATGTACTGCTTATAAGGAAGAGAACAATTTATGACAACAGCTATCTGTGGCAAAGGAAATTGGTCCTTTCCCCCTTCACTCCTGCCTGGCTCAAACAAGGGACAATCAACTTCCTGATGCCATAGCTAAGTGAAAGGAACCCAGCAGCTGTTTGTAAGGGCAGGGACTAGAATGTGATGTAAACCCAGCATCAAGGAGTTAGCTGAGGCAGATGACAATAATGTTGGGGAAAAAAGGAGCAGTACCCAACCAATCTGTTCTTATGCCTAAAAACTCTAAAATTACTATTCTTACTTTCTCCACAGTGACAGTAAACCAAAATAGTTGACCTTTGAACAACTCAGGGTGTCAGGGGTGCCAGACTTTTCCCCCACAGTCAAAAATCCAAATTTAACTTAACTCCCCCATAATTTAACTAATAGCCAACCACTGATCGGAAGCCTTACCAATAACAAACAGTCCAATTAACATATATTTTGTATTATACTGTGTTCTTACAATACAGTATGCTAGAGAAAAGAAAATGTCACTTAAAAAAATCATAAGGTTCGTCTGTGAGTTTTTTCCAATCATCACAAATCTCCAAAAAATATTCCAATATGTTTGTTGAAAAAATCTACATATAAGTGGACCTGAGTAGTTCAAACCTGTGGTATTCAAAGGTCAACTATTTATCTTTGGGGTCTCCTTTAGCGAGAATTGACATACAATCAATATGTATCAAGTATTCAGAGTTCACCTAATAGTTTCCAAATAGTATCCTTTCAGATAGTTATATGGCTAAGTGACAATAAATTATAAACTTTTCTAAGGGCAAGTCACAACATAAATCAACTTGGTATACTTCTCATCACTATTGACTTTGCTTCGTTCCATTTTAAAAACACAATTAATAAATGTTCAATATGGAAAATAATTTTTAAATAATACAATGAAAATAAAAAAGTACATGGAAATCACAGGTCAAACTTACCAAGAGCTGAGGTCTTTGGTCTTTTTGATAGGCATAAAATGTTACCCACTGGTGAAGGATCTGCCTCTAATAGAAGATGCTGATCTGAGATACACTGAGGCATTTGGTTTGCTAATGGATCCAGGTGAGTGTAATTATTATGCTAAGAGCAATGAGCAAATCACACAGAAAGTCCATGGGGAGAGCTGACTGGAGATCTCCAAACATAATAAAGCCATCTGTAAGTGCATTTTTTGTACCACTGTTTATAACAGAAAATGAAATAATTTTGAATGTCCATCATTATGAAATTGGTTAAATTATGTACACTCATAATGGAATACTCCACAGCCATTAAAAAGAATGATTTAGCCTCACAGAGGCTGATAGAAAAAGATATCAAGTTGTTTAAAAAGTTGAATAATACTGTACATATCTAATTGTAGAATCTATACACGCAGATGTAACGAAAATTTCTAAGATATTCAAGAAACAGTAAACAGTAGTTACCTCCAGGGAATGATACTAGGAAATGGAGACGAGAACTTTTTCCTCTCAGTTTATGTCCTAAACTGTTTGAATTTATCATATATTAACCTTTATTATAAAAACAAAACGTGAAAGTAAGCAACAAAAAAGTTAACAGTTGTGTTGAGGGCATGGTAGAACTATGATGGTTTTTATTTTCCTTTTCATACTTTTCTGCATTTTCTCAATTTTCTGCGATTAACAATATATTAGCATATATTAGCTTTTTAAATCCCCATAACTAAACTATATTTTGGTTTTGATTTTTTTTTAAACCAGTGTGATCACTTCAGGTCTACGTTAGGGGAGGGAAATCCATAACTCAATAATAAATACTGTGACATTACAGAGAAATATGGAAAGACTCAATTCTCAAAACACTCATAATTTGCAGAAACTAGTCATGAACACCAAGACAATGAAAGTTAAAGAAAATCCCTGATTTAGTTTACTGGAGTTGCTCATGTGGCACTGGTTCCTATGAAAGCAAAAACATATCAGTATTCTGAGGAAAGCTGTGCCAAATATTTGCAGAAAGACTGAATGAGTTCTATAAAAGGGTGGTTTCTTAAAATTCAAGTATAACCTCCCACTCAACGTTGACAACCCTTTTAGAATACTCCTACCACTCACTGAATTTCTGCTTAAAAAGTCCTATGTCAAAAAAATCCTCACAAATAGCCCATTTCATTTGTTAAGAACAATCCTAGTTGTTAAAGTTCCTCCTTGCATTAAGCTAATACCTAATATTCTATAATTTTCAATCATTGGTCAAATTGTCCCAGTTATGTCCTCTAGAGCGAGTTTTTAAAACAATTTTCATCTACTATTATGATCCTCTCCCTCTTAAGTCTTCTCAAAACTAAACTTTTCAATTCCTCAAATGGCTTCTACACCCTTCATTATTCAAATTCTCCTCTAAAGAAATTCTAGTTTCTCAATGTGCCACTTATACTCAAATACCTGAACACAAAATTTTAGATCTTATCTAAGCAGTGCTATTATCACCTAGTCTGGGTCGCCATGAGCATAACAGTACAAGACTAGTCACCAGGCAGTACACAATTCATTGCCAAATTAATGGTACTGTTCAGACCATAAGTAATTTGTTTTAAGAGTTTAAGGAGTGTAAAAAAGATCATTGTGGACTTAGGAACTTAGGAAGTTTTCAACAAAAAATGTAGAATATAAACTGGGAAAGGAAGAATACATTTTTGAGAAGCAGAAAACACAAAAAGAAAACTATTTCAGGGGGTACAAATGCAAAACAGTGCAGAGGCAGGAATAAATTAAGTTAGTGCTAAGTATCTGTATAAAGATAGGCAAGAATAGAAGGCCAAAAAGGAGGGCTGGATCAGACTTATACTGAGAGTCCTTAACATGCAGGCAATAAGGCATGATTAAGGGGTTAGATCAAGAAACTGACTTCTTGAATGACATATTCAGGGTGATTAAATCAATACCAGTTGCCCATTTCTACATTAAGTAACTACCGTTTGAATTTTGACAAGGAAAAAGTTTCTAATTCAATTCTATCCCAAGACAAACAAAAATTGAGTTGTTCTACAATATCATTACACAGGCTTCTTTCAGAACATGAGCAACATTCCTAACTGCCAAAATATAATGCAAGGAATGTCATTTTAGATTTACTTTGATCCATTTCTGTAAGTTTCCCCAAGATTAATAATTTGCCATTGAATATGAGTATTTCTACACTAGGTAGCTGCTTGTTTCAGAAATCATTAATCTGCATTATCTCCATTTAGAAGACTAATCTCCAGGTTCAAGAGAAATTTGACTACTGAACATTAAAAGGTTAAGAGGTTTGCTAAACAGCAAAATTTCTAGACAATGAAAGCTGCCCAACACAAAAAAAACAATAGCAGCTCCTTCTCTGAAGTGATTTAAATTCAATTAAGTAGGAATTTCTGATTTAATAGTGCTCCTGACTAAAGAGTCTTTCGTAAATTCGATATAGCAGTAGAGATTTAAACTGTCCAAGAGTCATTGCAAAAACCAACCTCTCCCAAATCCTGCTACTTAACAGCAGGGATCTAAAGGAATAAATAGATTCCCAGCTGCTGAGAGATGTCTTACTAAAAGCAAAGCAAAATTCTCATTAATGAAAAATCAACCATGAAATAAGAAAAATTTTGTGTGTCTCATAATCCCCGGAAATAGCCAAATCCATTTTGGGTTAATGCAGATTTAACAAGACAGTGGAAGAGAACAGGGAAAAGCAGTTCCGTTTGCCAGCAGCTGGGGAAAACGCTTATCAGAGAGATCACAACAATGCTTCTAATCCACAGAACCAAAAGAAACATGAACTCAACTACCCAGTAAAAAGTGCCAGGAAAAGGCTCTTAGGGATAAATTCTCTTTCTCACTCACAATCAAGCCACCTTACCCTATCCTGTTCAACACAAATATGACAGGCTGTAACTTGAAATTCTCAAGATCAAATTCAGTGGGTATTCCAAACCCTGCGTTTTTTTATCAGATAATCTCTAAAATCACTGTCCTTGCATTCATTCAAAACCAGCATTCAGTTTCTACCATGTCAGTCATGAAGAATACAAAAAACAGTAAGAAACAACCTCTACCCTCTTGGAGCTTAGTCCATGCACCTTGCTTCATCTTAAACCCCAAAGCTCTTGCCTTAACATATCTTCTTAGGTGGATCAAGTGTCCTTGGTGAAAAAGCAGTATAGGTACTTCACCTTTATTGTGGTAGAAGCTAAGTAAATCAATCAATCATATTTCTTACACTACAAAAGGAGAGAAGGCAACACATTTGTGCAAGTCGGATATGAGGATAACCTTAATCTAGACGATAGGTAAGGAGCAGGGCACAAGACAAGCATTTGCGGGGTGTAAGCCAAGAAATACACTGGAAGAAGGGATGTGACAGCTGTACCAATACGCGTTCAAAGAATGATAAAAGGAACCTGCTCCTAAGCCCACTTTAGTTTTACGGCGCTGGGAAGAGAAAGAAAAGAATGGGAGGCTGCCCATTCTTTTGGTGTCTACTGAAAGATACCAACTATCCGTGGTTTCCTGGCTCGTCTACTCTCACTAGAGAACTCCGGTCACTGTTTGTTTAACAGGATCTGGGCCTGCCAGCCAACAACACTATCACATGGCCACGGGAGAGGTAACAGTCCCTCACAGGAGCGTAAGGAAAAACAAGAAAGAGTGGAAAGAACTCTTCAAATGTTTATAAATAAGTTAACAGAATTGTCCCCCGAGGCACGGACGGGAAGGGAAGCTTAGAAAATGTGGTAACCGGTTGCCCACTGGAAGCGTGTGGGGACCCCGCAGCGACCCCAGCCCAACCCACCGCCCAGTCCGTGCACTCACCACGCACGCAGAGCAGCGACATGGCCGAGGAGCAGGCAAGCCTCCGCCGCGCCGCCGCACCGCCGCACCCGGCCGCTCCCTCTTTCCTTTCAGCAGGTGCCGCGGCTGCTCCCGCTATCGGCCCCACGGGTCTGGCCGCTCCTCATGGTCCCCGTTGCAAGCAGCGTTCTGCCGCCCCCTCGGACCAACTCCAGTTCTCACCGTCTCAGGGAGTTCCCGATAGCTGTGAGTACCGGCCCGCAGGCAGAACACTGGGCGCGGCAGCGCGGCGCCATCGCTGAGAGGCAGGAGCGACCCGGACTCCCTCCCTCTACTCCACCCGGCATCCGCGCGAGCGCCTGGACAGAGCCAACCCGCGGCGCCCCGCCTCCCAGCCAATCAACTCACGCCGAGTCCACCGACCCCGCCCCTCACAATATGTAGAAGGCTGGGTCCCCCTCCTCTGTCCCTACGTGCCAGAATGAAGGCAGCTCCGCCCACTAATAAGGCTTAAAGCAGAGAGAGGCGGGGCTTCCCCTCACCTGTGTGTGATGGAAATTGAAGCCCTCTGCTCCTCCCATGTAGGCGGGCTTCCACCCCAGAACCGGTTCTTTTCATTGAAGAATTTATTTCCACTGGACTTCCTTAAAGGGTCTATGTCTTAGAGCTGACGGAGTACTTACCTGTAATAGCAATAATTTCACAGGATCGTACCACAAAGCAAGTTTTAATTAGCAATGAAAGAAAAAAAAAACTGAATGAGTATAAAGTAAAATGTCTGGAGACCTCAGTTCTTATCTAGACCTTTTTTCAATGTCTGTGACAGTGCTTAGTATAATCAGTCCGTAAGTATTTACTGATTGAAGGATGCAGGAAAGATAGGCTTTTTAAGCTAAGGACTTCTGGCAAGATGATGTCTGCACATGTGAGGAAATGAAAAAACCAAAGCAGAAAACAGAAGACACACAATATATATAGGTCCAACACTCCCTCCACCCCAAAATTCTGATTTAATTAGTTTTAAGTAGAGCTGAGGCATCCTATTTTTAAAAAGCTCCCCAGAGGATTTTAATGTGATGCCAGTATTGAGCACCATTAGACTAGGTTCTTTCTAAGCCCTCATTAGCCCAGCTCAGGCTTCAGCATTTGCAAGCTCTTGGCCCCATTGGATTCTGCCTGCCAGACCCAAGGAGAGCCTGTCAATCTAACAGGGTCTTTGCCCTCCAAAAGCAAACGTAGCTACCATATGATTCCTTTTACTGGGGTAGGTGCTATGAGAGTAACATGGCAAATGCTATAGCTAGGAGCTTGGAGAAGGCAAGGAGAAGACTTGATCTTTCCAGTGTTTATCCAAATTTGGATCAGTACACTGAGGAAGATTTTAAGCAGGGTAACTTAGCCTAATCAAAAGAGATGCCTGCCCCTAAAGACAATGGTCATTCTCTGGGCCGCTGGAGGTTGGAATATCTAGACCAACTCTCCTAAACTACAAGAGCAAGAAACTAAAAAAGTGTTAAACTTCTGGATTCTGGGACTGACTGAGAATACAGACAACAAAAGACAAATCTCGTTTTGAAGCAGGGAGTCTCCTAGGGGTTGCAGAGGCCATCCAACAAAGAATGGAAAATCAATTTGCACTTGGAAACAGTGTAAAGTAGTGAGAAATGATCTAATAAAATTGTAAAGAGCATGAACTTTGGAGCCAATCCTATTCATCTGGCCTATTATCTATTGTCACGTAACAAATTCTTCCAAAATTTAGTGGCTTAAAACATTTATTATCTCACCTCCCCCACCACACCACCACCTTTCCACATCTCCCTTGGTCCCTCTCACTGCCTCTGAGAGGAGACCATATTCTCTGTCTGTGGAATGTTATCCCTTTTCTAATAAACTTTCCTTTTGACTCTAAAAAACAAATTTAGTATCTCATAGTTTCTGTGGGTCAGGAATCTGGGTATGGTTTAATCAAATCCTCCGGTTCAAGGTTTTTTACAGATTGCAATCAAAGTAACAGTTTGACTGCAAAAGGATCTACTTCCAACTGATCATTGGCAAGACTCAATTCTTCCTGGGCTGTTGGACTGAGAGCCTCATTTCCTTATTGGCTATTGGCTAATCTCAGTTCCTTGTCATGTGGGCCTCTCCAACATGGCAGTTTGCTTCATCAAAGCATGCAAGCTGAGAAGGCAATAGAGTCTGCTAGCAAGACAAAAGTCATAACCTTTTGTAACCTAATCACAGAAGTGATATCTCCTCATTTTTGCTGTATTCTATTTATCAGAAGCAAGTCACACTCAAGGGAAGGGGATTGATTACACAAGAACATGAATACTAACACGAGGCTTGATCATTGGGGGGCCATCTTAGATATCTGCCTACCACACCTCGATTTGAGTTCTAGCTCTGGTACTTGTGACCTTCAGCAAGCTACGTGACCTCAATTGCCCAGGGAATAATAATAGTATACTTCATAAGATGGTTTTGAGGTTTAAATGAGGAAATGCATTTAAATTACCTGCTACATACCAAATGCCGAGTACTTGTTTGTTATTACTTAGATTATGGACACCAGGGAGGGGAATGTGGCTAGGAAGTGAAGACAGGCTAAACATAACAAGAGTCTGAAGATTGTGATGTAGGCTCTGAGGCATCTCAGTTTCCCAGTTAAAAGTTAAGAAGAAAGCATTAAGGTCCTCTGCCCTCTAGGCACTTGACCAGGACCAGTTATACTCATTAGCAAGGTAATATGCATCAGCAAGGTAAGTGTATTTTCAGAAGCAACTCAAACTTTAATAGAAAGCCAGAGCCTCTATGCCCCAACTGTCTTTATTAGTTTTTCCAGTCTAGTATTTGAAAGTTCTTTACCATTCAAATGGAGTTCACACTTAGACTTAGACAGGTTGCTGAAAGTTAAGACTCTGAGATCCAGGAAATGAGGAAAGAAGGATCAGAAAAAGTCAGTAATGAAGGAAACTCAAGAATCTCAAGAGGATAAGACCAAAGTACTCAGGGTTGGAACTCAATTGCTGCCTTTCTGGAAGCCCTCAGGCAGGAGAAGAGGACTGGGGTAAGAATCCTGTTGCAGGGGAATCCCCTACCAACTTTATGACCCTTTAAGACATGCTCTAAGGCCATTAAAAGTTTACGCATTCTGCAAGTTCTTCGTTTTTTGGAAAATGTCTCCAAATCCCTCCAAAGAGAAATTTAATATAAATAACTCAATTCGACAAATATTTATTAACTATTTTTTAGATCAGAGAGGATACAAAAGTAAACAAAGCACCTTAAATAGTTTCTAAAGATCTGTAAGAGATAATGAGGAGGAACTAAACTAGGACAGTAAATAAGGATGGGGTGGGGAAGAGGAAAAAATCCTTAACATTTCCCACATTGTGAAGGAGCTAAGAGTGATAGAACTTGGCATACAATGACTAGGAACATAGTAGAGAATATTTTTTCTTTTGTAGTAAAAGATTGGGTAAGAAGGCAAGAGATAGAAAGAGTTTTAAAGTCAAGTTGGCTAAAAGGATAATGCTCCAGTTAACAGATAGGAAATCCAGGAGGAATAGGTTTGGGGAGAAAAATTTGTTTCCTTTTGGAGGTATATATTGTTTGAGATTATGTGAAAAATCCTTGCAGATATATACCCGTTATACAGTGCAAGATGTAAAACTGGACCCTGAGAGAGCAATACAGGCTAAAGATAGAAATTTCTATAAAGGCATAACTATTTTAATCCCCATTTTGTCAATAAAGAAAATGAGTCAAAGCCAGAATACAAACCCAACCATATCTTTCACCAGAGCTCAAGCAGTTAGCCATAATTCTATCTTGTCTTTCAAGTACTAGAGGAATTCAGCAGAAGCTGTGGAAAGAATCAAGACAGGCTTCATAAGGGAAGTAGCATGGTAAGAGATGGATCTCAAAGTATGTATAGGACTGGACATGCAAAGATGGAAGAAATGGTATTCCATAAACAGAGAATAAGTAGCACAAACAATTTAGAATATGAAAATATTAAATGTATATAGGTATTTAAAAGTAAGCTTGCAAAGACTTTGAGGGTTGGTTGCCAGGAGACTATATAATGAGAAGAGTACAAAAGTCAACTAACAGAGAACAGCCACATAGAAGGAGTAGGAAGAACTGAACGAAAAGGAATGGTCTGAGAGAAAAAACAGGAAAATAAGCAAACTATTAGTACATTCTTCCATTATAAATCTTATCTTATTGAAGAGTAATTATACATCTTTTCTTTAGACTCAGAGCTCCTCAACAGCAAAGGACAAGTTTTCTCTATCTTTATCCCTAACACATAAGCACAACACCTAGCAAAGGTGCCCCAAAAAGATCTGTTCACTAATTGAATAAATGAATGAATGAAAGAGAACGTTTTAAGAATTGGTTGTTGTCAGAGATAAACAAAGCTAGTCACTAGTCAAAGTCGTAGGAACAGATTTCAGTCAGTAATATTCAATTGCATTAGCGAAAATAGTCTAGTGTGAACTGAATTCAACTTTGATTTGTACAGAAGTAATTGGGTGGTTTTAAAGAGGGAAAGAAAAAGAATAGGGAGGTGGTTGAGTGGGGAGAGCTCAGGAGAGTCAGAGATATAAAAAATTTCAAAAAACGGGAAGGGAAAGGGTTGGTTCATGCAAAACCCATCTGAGTTTGCTAACTGGTACTTATTGAAGTAAGGCTTCTACCCTCCTACAAAGACTAGGAGATAGAAATCCTATCTATCTTCAAGTGTTGGATGCAATGAACAGTAAATTTTGGGGGCAATCTTGAGTTTTCTCAAGAAGGCCAGAGTCATACTAAGCATGCAACCTTGAGCTGTGTGGGTCCCAGACCTGGCTGGTCCCTGGTCTGGCTGTGATCCACTCTCACGGCTAGGAATAGGATCCAGATTTACAATATTGCATTAATGTAATAGGGTGCCTGTGCCTAAAATATGCAAACATAATTCAGCTTATTGTATCATACATGTGTGGCTGAATACCATTATTGTACTCTAACAAATATGGAGCCCATGCACTACCCGCAACAGAAGTGTGCTCGCCATAATAAAGTTGGTGCCTGCCGGTTCATTCTCATGTCAGCCCCTTGTGCATTCTTCCAACTGGGCATTTCACCACCAAAATCTTCCCTTCTTGATCAGCTTCGTGCTGGCAAGCTGTTAGAAACTGTTAGTGTTTGTTCAAGTCTTTGTAGGATAAAGTTGAGAAGGAGTCAAGAAGAGGGCTCAGAGAAGTGTGGCTAGAGTTTGGTCAATGAGAGTATCTTTGTCATTACTAAATATTGTTTAATGCTGCAGAGATTTCCTTTTAACAGCTTTACTGAGGTATAATTTATATATCATAAAATTCGCCTGTTTTTTTTTCCTTTAATTCACCTGTTTTAAGTACACATTTCAATGATTTTTAGCAAATTTTCAGAATTATGCAACCATCATCACAATTCAGTTTTGGAACATACCCATTGCCCTCAAAAAAGTTTTATTGTAACCATTTTCAGTCACTTTCTGTTGCCATCCCTAGCCCCAGGCAATCACTAATCTACTTTCTATCTTTCTAGATTTGCTTTTCTGTACCATTCATATGAATGGAACTACACAGTGACACAAATACATGTCTTCTGTGCATGGCTTCATTTGCTTAGCATGTTTTTGAGGTACATCCGTGCTATGACATTTATCAACACTTCATGACTTTTTGTTGGTGAATAGTATTCCATTGCATGGGTAGAATTTTCTTTGTTCATCAGTTGATGGATATTTTAGTTGTTTCCAGTTTGGAGCCCTTAACAATGCTGCAATGAATAATCACATATAGGTCTGTGTGTGGACATAAGAAACTGGCAAAATGTTTTCCAAAGTAGTTATACCATCTTTCTTTCCCACCACTAATGTACAAAGATTCCAGTTTCTCCACATCCCTACCAAATACTTGATATTACCTGTTTTTTATTGTAGCCATTCTATATGTGTATGTATAAATAGTATCTCATAATTTTAATTTGCACTTTTTTTTATGCCTACAGCACCTGGTCTTCCTAGGTGGTCTCCTATCCAAGTACTAACCAGGTCTGACCCTGCTTAGCTTCCGAGATCATATGGGATCAGGCGTGTTCAGGGTAGCATGGCGGTAGACTAATTTGCACTTTCTTAGTGGCGAATGTTGAGCACACTTTCATATACTTCTTAGCCATTTATATGTCTTCTTTGGTGAAATGTCTTCTATTCAAGTATTTTGCCCATTTTTAAATTAGGTTGTCTTTTTATTCTACAGAGATTTTGAGCACTGAACAAAGGCCTCTGAATTTGGCAATCTGAGATCACTGCTATGATAGACAACTGTGATTTTGGGAGCTTCCCAACATTTTTTAAACATATTATGATTCACACTTTTCTAGAATCTAGAAATTCATTTTCCCAGTTTCCCACTGCCTTCCTTCTACCACTCTTAGGCTTCAAAACAGAAGAAGCCAGCATGAGGAGGCAGGTGCCCTGTGGAATACATTTTCTGGAGAAGGCAGTGTTTGGGGCCTCCAACTTTCAGTCAGTAGTGATGGAATGGTCTGGTGTAAATAATTGATCTCTGTGACATTTGTTGTAAAGTCTATGCCCAGTGCAATGGCAGTGGGGTCTTTGCTGGTGCAGTTCTGTGGTATAATTTAGGTACTTCTTTTTCTAGACTGCTTAGACTCCAAGCCTCCTAGAGATTATGTGAATTTCCCAATATCCCAATTTTTTTTTCTGCTTAAACTAGCTAGAGTGAATTCTACTATTTGCAAGTAAGATCTTGCCTGATATATAACAGGATTCCAGTTTCAAAGTTTGAAGGATTTCAAAGGCAGAGCTTGAATCCATACTGAACAAGGAGAAGGAGCAAAGGAAGTAAAAGTAACAGGTTATAGATACTCCTTTAAAATATATGATATTTAGGAGAAGATTCATTAACCTATAATAAATACAAAAGAAATTACAACTAAAACAGCCAAGAAGAAGTCTTAAACATATAAAATTAGCAAAATTAAAGAAAAATTATAAATCTAAAAGCAGTAAAAGTAGAATAGAAATGTTACTCTAATGCTTAAAATTCATGTCCTTGCCTGGCATATTTGGAACTCAAATGAATAAAATTCCACCTGTGGGAACATAGTCCATGCAAATAATTCAAATAAATGGAGGAAACCCTGTACAAAAAAAATTTGTACAAGGATTATCTAAATAGTGAAATTCGAAAATCAAAATGCCCACCCAACAATTCAATGAATTATAATTTATTCATTCCTGTCAAGTATTTATTGAATACCTATTTATGAGTAACACTGTACTCTTATACAAATGGATAAATATCAATTGGCCATACAAGAGATGTAAGGGTCCATGCTTTCAAAAAAAATTTATTGTCTATGGCCATGCCACACTGAACATGCCTGAAATCGTCTGATCTTGGAAGCTAACCAGTTGGGCCTAGGAATACTAGGTGCTGTAGGCTTAAAAAAAATTATTGAGCATCTACTAGGTACTACACATAGTAATACAGATACAAAAGGTAACAAGACATTTCTTCAGAGAGGTGCTGTCTGAGGATAAAAGGACTGTGAAAAGTGCAATAATCATGGTTAAGATGAAAAAAGAGTTTGTACATATGTACTTAAAACTTTTAGAATTTTTTTTTAGAATTGTTTAAATATTTAAGAAGTATGTTTTTATTTTAACTTAGCAAATAAACACAGACTCACTTTTACCTGCAAGAATAGAGATATAGGGTAGGAAGAATCAACATCATTAAATTGGCCATACTACCCAAAGCAATCTATACTGGCATTTTTCAGAGAGCTAGGATCAATAATCCTAAAATTTATATGGAAACATAAGGTACCCCAAATAGCCACGGCAATATTGAGAAAGAAGAACATCTTTCTTGTATCACACTACCTGATTTCAAACTATACTACAAGACTACAGTAATCAAAACAGCATGGTACTGGCATAAAAACAGGCACATTGCTCAATGGAAAAGAATAGAGCCCAGAAATAAATCCACACCTACAAGCTCACTTAATATATGACAAAAAGAGGCAAGAACATATAATGGGGTAAAGACAGTCTCTTTAATAAATGGTGCTGGGAAAATTGGACAGATATATGTAAAAAAAAGGAAATGGACCACCTTCTTACACTGTACAAGAATAGACTCATAATGGATTAAAGACATACATGTAAGACCTGAAACCATAAAACTTCTAGAAGAAAACATAGGCAGTAAATTCTCTGATATTGCTAACAGTAATTTCTTTTTGGATATATCTCCACAGGCAAGAGAAACAAAAGAAAAAATAAGTGGGACTACAACAAACTAAAAAGGTTTTGTACAGCAAAGGAAATCATCAGCAAAACAAAAAGACAATCGACCAAATGGGAGAAGGTATTTGCTTATGATACATATGATAAGAGGTTAATATCCAAAATATATAAAGAACCCATACAACTCAACAACAACAACAACAACAACAAAACAAATAATCTAATTAAAAAATGGACAGAAGACCTAAACAGATATTTATTCCAAAGAGGAAATACAAATGGCCAATAGACATATGAAAAGATGTGCAAGGTCACTAATCATCAGAGAAATACACATTAAAACTTTAATGAGATATCATCTCACGCCTATCAGATGGCTATCATCAATAAATCAAAGAACAGCAAGTGTTGGCAAGGAGGTGGAGAAAAGGGAACCCTCATACGCTGTTGGTGGGATTGCAAATTGGTACAGCCACTGTGGAAAACAGTCTGGAGGTTTCTCAAAAAATTAAAAATGGATATACCTTTTGACCCAACAATTGCATGTCTGGGTAATCATCCAAAGAAAACCAAACCAATAATTCGTAGAGATCTATGCACCCCTATGTTCATGGCAGCACAATTTATAATAAGCAAGATATTGAAGCAACCTAAATGTCCATCAACAGATGATTGGATAAAGAAGTCATGGTTCATATATACAATGAAATATTACTCAACCCTTAAAAAAAATGAAATCCTACCATTTGCAATGACATGGATGGACCTAGAGGTTATTATGCTGAGTGAAATAAGTCAGAAAAAGATAAATACCATATGATTTCACTTATATGCGAAATCTAAGGAACGAAAAGAACAAACCAATCAAAAACAGTCTCACAAATATAGAAGACAATCTGGAGACGGCCAGAGAGGAAGGGGGTTTTGAGGAGCTTGGAGAATAGGGTGAAGGGTTAAAGAAGTACAAATTAGTAGTTGATAGATGGTCACGAGGATGGGGTGCACAACATAGGGAATGCAGTCAGCAGCAATGTAATGGCTAGATGAAGAGCCAGAGGAGAAAAAAGGTAATCAGAGAGATCGTTTCATAAACTATATAAATGTTTAACAAATGTACTGTATATTTGAAACTAAGAAAAAAAAAAGAATAAAGATACATACCTCTCTTCATGAGTTTAAGTCTAGTAAGAATGAAATAGTTTGGATAACTGAAATCACAGATGATCCCTAAAACTCACTTTAACCAAGTTTTCAAACCTCCTTACGACATCTCCCTCAGGATGTCATAAAAAAGAAACAGAAGGAAATAGCAGAATAAGCACAGAACCAGGCTTCCCAATCCTACTATTACATGCTAACTACAATGTGCCAGACATCAGAGCTGGGCTGAACTTCAGAGACAATCTAGTGCTATATCAGACAGGAAAATAAGATATAAAGAGTACAAGTAACTAGAGTAGGATCAACTGCAAGGTAGTAGGAGTTTCAATTACCTTAGTTACGTAGTCTCCATTAGAGGGCCATTGCGAGTCAAAAAAAAAAAAAAAAAAAAAAAAAAACAGCAGATATGAGAGTATAAATAGTAAAACCTTTTGCAAGAAAAGGTATTATCCTTGAAACCTGCATATGCTCAGAAGTTCATTAATATCATAACAGACTGAATTCTGGTACCAAACATGCGCAGAAAGCAAAAGTGCTATCAGACCTCTCCCTACAGCTCACTTCTTACCTTGGTCTAGCCATACTGGTTTCTTTATTTCCCTCAAAAGCACCAAATCCATTCTTGCCTTAAGATTTCTGTATTTAATATTCCAGATGTTACCAGAAAGTAGGGTTCCCCTCCTAATGTGTTGTCCAGGCTCTTGATGTCTGGAACAAAGAACTGAGCAAGACACTGAAGTAAACAGAAAAGAATAGCTTTATTGGAAGGGAAAGTAAAACAGTACACTTCCAAACGTGGAAGTGGCCAAGCAAGAGAAGGGTGGCTCATGGGCAAGGGCACAGTAACAAAGTCTTTGGGGTTTTTATCCTTATTTGGTTTGGGTGGTTACTTTTCTTAGGGGAGTGGGCTTTCTTGATGGACAGCTAAGATTGACAGAACTCAGTGATTCATCTTTTGCTTTCTGCGCGTGTTTGGTCCCAGAGTTCAGTCTGTTATAATGATATTAATGGACTTCTGAGCATATGCATTATATTATAATGATGATATAATGAGGCTCAGGTGAGTTGAAGGTTGTTAGGGTCTTCATTGCACAGGTGCAAGGGACTGGCTTAAACTAGTGCCTAATTTTCTGCTTATTTGTTCCTTTGTATGAGTTAATTTTAGCCCAAAAATGCCTTTTGGCTTGCTTATTTGTGGGTGGACTGGGGTGGACCCTTTCTAGAATAGGATGACATCAGTGTTTTGCAGGCAACCCAACACTCCCTATCTAACTTTCCTGCCTAACCTTTTTCTAAGATCTAGGAATCCTTTCTTATTAGTATGGATGTTAAGGGATGGGAGGTCTCTTCTTCTGTATCTGCTTCCTGCTGAGGAGGGTAGTTGTCCCTGCCTATTGGGATTTCATGGAGCTCTTTCGCTCTCTGCCTCAATCAGGATGGGGTCCTGGGTATTCTGCTGAAATGCCGCCTCTGTTAGCAATAGAAAAAAGAAGATATAAACTTGTTATTTAAATCACATATTTATTAATTTTCTATTATTGATTTGCCCATTAACTGAGTAAAGGAAAACAGGGTTGGTTAATATATTTCTTAAAGAATAAAAAAATCTTTTTGCTAAAGGTCCTCTCCCCTCTTGGACTCTAAGGGACTTGCCTGGCCTAAAGACATTTCTGCTTACAATGGACCAATGATCCTTATAAATAGCCAGAGAACCTGAGTCACCATTTTCTGGATAATTATCTGGATTTGAGAGAAAGGGCTTTTTCCCAAAGAAAAGAAGAAAGGAAAAAGACTTAACTGCGTATACTTAAAAAAAGTTAAAATTCTGTAAGTACATTTTGTAAATGAGTGATGTCCTGTATCACCAGTGCTGGTACAATGTGCCCCAAGGTCTTTGCCCGTCTGTCTCCTTCTTGTTATTTAGGCTTAACTCAACAAATACTTCCTTAGTATCGCCTTCCCTGGCCACTTAACGTAATTGCACCCCCATTACTCTCTATCACATCATCTTATTTTCATCATAAAACCCCCTTAATTACCTATTATCCATTTTTATTTATTGCCTGACTTCCCTTTATAGAGTATAACCTATATAAGGGAAGGGATGTGTTTCTCTCTATTGGAAAAAATTATCTAAGACTTAGAAATAATGTAGAGAGTGTAAGGCAAACGCATGACATGCGGAAAGAAGTTTTAAAAGCAAGACTTTATTGGGAGGGGGCTCCCGGGCAAGGTTCTCTGGCCCAGGGAGGAGAAGGGCCAGAGAAGTCACGCCCTGGGATGGGAGGGTGCAGTTTTTATGGGGTTATGTGGGGGTAGGGTATAAGGTGGGAATGTTAATCAAATGTTAGTTGAGCATCCGGATTAGGGTGGGTCCTTATCAGTTGGGCATTCCTGACTTTGATGTCCCGCTAGAAGGTCTGGATTCTGATATCAAGCTGGGAAGCCTCCAGGTAGGCATCTGGCTGGTCCTTCCCCTGCCTACCTAACAGAGAGGAAGAGAGGAGGCAAGAGAATTAAAATGTTAAATCAAGTTATATTCAGAGACTGCAATATGCTGATCAGCTCTATAGCCAAAACAGAAGAATATCTGTAGAACAAAGGAAGATTTCTGCTGGGATTGCTAACAAACCATTTCCCTACCCTGCGAAGGGAAAATAGAAAAACAGTTTTTAAGCAGGGGTCCTACACAAAATAAAATCATTCATTCCCTATGGCTAAAAATATGGAATCTATGGATCAAAGGCTGAGAATTGCCAGTAGGCCTTTCACACTACAAATTCTTACCTTTTCTTGCTACATATTCTTATCCTTTCTTACTGTAGGCCCATATCAAAAGAAAATGGGTAAACAAAGCTTTTAAACTGTAATTCACAGAAACTGAGTGGATAGTAGGGCTTTTTTTTTTTGTCTTGGCTTTTTGTCTTGCTTTCTCTTGTCTTTCGTTTTCTCCTTATCTAATAAACTTTCCTTTCGACTCTGGAGGGCCTTTGAATTCTTTCTTGCACTCAACAAAGAACTCTCTCTCTCTCTCTTTTTCTCTCATGGTGTGGGCCCACTCAGGGGATATTTGTCCTGTCCTGCATCAGACACAAGCAAAAGAAATTCTGGCGTTGCCTTGGGCTGTAATACTGAGCACTGTCTAGAGCAGAGACCAGCAAACTTTCTTTTTCTGTAAAGGACCATACAGTAAATATTAGGCTTTGTGGATTAAAAAAAAAAAAAAAAAAAGATTGAGGCTATTATGTAGGTACTTATATAACAAGAAAACAAATTTCCAAAATTTTTAATTGATAACTTTCAAAATAAAAACAATAATTGAATACAATATTTGGTAATATGAGTCTACTAATGAGAAGGAAATTCTTTTTAGGAGTACATTTTGCTTAGTTGGGATTCAAAGTATCATCAAAATCAATTGCAAATGTTCACCTGTTAATGCTGATCTATAATGACATTTGATGTATCTTTCTACATTAATAAGTACTGCCAAATACTGATGTCAGTCCATGAGCATATGATTCAAGCTCGCATATTCTTTTTAAAAAAATTATTTATTTTTTATGGTGACATTAATTAATAAGTTTCAGTTGTATACTTTAACAGTAAGGCATATATATATTTACATTGGGTATTCACCTCTCATAGTTAGATTTCTTTCTTTCACCACATATTTGACTCCCTTTATTTACCCTGTCTACCTCCTCCCTCTCCCCACTCCCTACCCTCTGGTAACCACTAGTCTATTGTTCATGTCCATGAGTCTCTGTTTGTTCGTCTTGTTCATTTGTTGCTTTTAGGTTTATATCCCACATATAAGTGATATCATGTGATTTTCAACTTTTTATGTCTAGCTTACTTCACTTAGCATGATTATCTCGAGGTCCATCCATGCTGTCGCAAATGGCAGTATTTCATCTCTTCTTATGGCTGAGTAATATTCCGTTGTGTATATGTACCACAGCTTCTTTAGTCAATCATCTGTCATAGGACACTTCAGTTGCTTCCATGTCCTGGCCACTGTGAATAATGCTGCTATAAATACTGGTGTGCAAATATCTTTTCGGATATGAGTTTTCGAGTCTTTGGGGTAAATACTCAGGAGAATTGCTGGATCATATGGTAGATCAAGTCTTAGTTTCTTGAGGAACTTCCATACTGTTTTCCATAGTAAGTCCACATATTCATTGCTTGGAAAGCATTTATAAAATTCTACTAGATTCTCCTTTTGTTACTTACTCAAAAACCATAAAATTATACCACTGCTAAGTTATCAAATTGCTTGCTGTGTGGTAGGGCAAATCAAGATACTTAACTAATAAAAAAAAAAAAAAGAAAGAAAGAAAGAAAGAAAGAAAGAAAGAAAGAAAGAAAGAAAAGAAAAAGAAAACAGAACTGATAATGTTTAAGTTTATAAGAGTGAATGAAGTCAACTGTTCACACTATTAGTTTAATGACACATGATAAATTCAAATATTTTCTGAAAAGTACTTTCTGCAATGGATTATAACTATGTACTTTAAATCCATTACATTTTCACAAGCCTTGTGAATTGTTGAACTAAGCCTTTCTTCTGCTCCCCATGTATTTTTGCCACCATTAGTTGTAACACAGCCTAGGGGATTTCACTTCAGGTTGTATGAATTAGTGTTTTCTCAACTTCCATGAAAACATTTTTCCTGTAATTGTTTCTTGCAGTCTATTCATAGAGGCTAATTCTTCACTTCAAATTCAGCATTTGACAAACAACAACTGAACAATATTGGTGACATGGACTCATCAAGACCCAAGGAAAACCACCTGAAATTATTTGCTTTGTTTTTTAATTGGCTATGTATCACTCTTATTGAGGAAATAAAAACAATAAAATAAAAACAATCTTCCTACCAAAAAGGCCTCTCCCTGCCAATATGGAAAAGTAAGAAAAGATACTTTGTTATTGAGTAAGCACTAACAGATTACATGCAGATGTAGGTAGCCTAATAACTAAGGCAAAATTAGGACAAAATCTCACAAGGCAAAAGAAAAAACAATATTTCCTCAAGAGACAAAAGGCTGCACCTGTTGATAATCTCCAGTACATCTCCAAAGAGACCCTTGTTTGTCTACATGTTATTTGACCCACAAACCTTGGAGATATTTCTACACTGTAAAAATTGGAGGCTGGGTTTAAACCCTTGAGAGATTTATCTTTCTTCCAAAGGTTAGAATAAGGGCTGAGACTTAGTATGTCTCCAAGAAAACATTCTAAGAAAAGGGGAGAAGGTAAATGGTCTCTCCCCTTTATAAAAGGAGAAATCATTTTTATTTATCTGTAAACTCCCAACATCTTCAATTTTCCAAGCAAATGTTCTTACTAATAGGTGAATAGTCTTTTGCAAATTTATTTTCTTTAGACATATTTCTTTGGCTGCTACAATCAAACATTTCTTTGTAGCTGGGGGCACCAGGGAATACTGAGGAATTCTTTAATTGCCTAAACCATTCTGGGTTCTAAATTGGTGTTTCGCAGGATTTGAAGGCAAATGATCTCCAAAAGAATATGCCTGCAGCCTGGTCCTTGCAGGCAAGTGCCTGCAATTCCAAGTCCAGGGAGGGGACAGTAGGGCAGATGTCAAGTGTTTTGATGCTTTTTACAGTCTTTCCTGAGGCAAAATTGAGATCTTATAATTCTCTTCATTGGAGACACTGTTCTTTAACAGCAAGATAAAAGTTAGCATTATCTCAAAACAAGATACTTTAAACAATTAGTTTGTAAATATTAAAAGTTATTTTTCATTATTGCGATATATAGCCTATCTTCTGGGATATGAGGCACACAGATCTTAGAAGTAACTGGTTTTAAAACAGAAAATAATGCTCCAATGATGAGCTAATTTATTTTCCTTACCAAAAAAAAGACACATCCTTTCAGGATTATGGTCAGAGGGCCTAGGGAACTATAAAGAGGTTTTCTTTAAGTGTTTTGTCTTCTATAACAATGATCCTTTTGATATGCGAATATAAACGCCTAGAAGAGATGAGTGTTTGGCCTGATAAGGCTTTGGGAATGGAGAGATGTGGGTGGGAATCATCGAGGTCAAATAAATATTGTGGGATGGTTGAAAAACTTTAAGAATATTTAAGAACATGAGATGTCCAAATATTCAATTTTAATTGGTTTGTGTAGATACATTTCTACTGCTTACATTACCCCCAAAGTTTCAGTAAAGCCTGCCACACATAAATGCCTCCGGAGAAAGGTTTTGAGTGAAAATAAAGAATTCCATGTCTAGATGAGAAAAGAACCTAGAGGGGGGTGCTGAGTTGAGATGGAGGTGGGGTGCGGGGTATTAGGGAGAAGGAACTGAGGACTGACATAGCCCTGTCCAGTGGTCAAGGCACCAGGAAAAGCTCTCTGGCACAGATCAAGCCCTGCCCCCCTACTTCCAACACAAATACACGTAATATCAAGGGACCCCTTCCTCCTTAATCTACTTTTCCCAAGGTTCATTATCCTCCCCAAACTATTTAAAATAGACATGAAGTAGAGTCCCATGTCTCTGTGTACAGTCTCTTTTTCTTCCTCCACAAACTCTAAACTTTGCCCACAGATATCTGCTATCTATACATATCAAAGTTTCCAAATCTATATCTTTAGTTCGGACTACTTTCCTCAGCTGCAGATCCATATATCCAATAACTTGCTAGATTCTTTACCTGAATATCACTCTGGTACTTCAAACTCAGCATGTAAAAAGTTAAAACCATTAAAATGCCTTAAAAATATAAATTCTACTTGTCTACCCAGAATTCTACTTGGCAAAATAAAATCTTCCTCAATGTTTTGTTTTAAAAGATCAGTGTGCTTAGAGTCACCAAATTACTAATTTCTTTGGGCCTAAAGTGAAAAAATTCCTATAAAGTTCTACAATTCCTTGACTTAAAAAAAAAAAAAAAAAAAAAGCATGTTAACATTCTTTGTGACAGCAAAAAAAACTAGGAACAACCTAAATGTTTTATCTGTAGATTTAAGGTAATCCTAGTGAGAATCCTAGAAGGTAGGGGTGTGCGTGTGTATGAAAACTGACAAGCTGATCCTAAAATTTATATGGAGATCGAATGGGCCAAGAATAGTAAATACAATCTTACAAACTTAAAGTTGGAGGATATATACTACCAGATATCAAGATTTATTACAAAATTATAGTAATTAAGACAGTGAGGTACTGATAGACAAACCCATAGAACCAGAGGGTCCAGAAACAGACCCACATATTGTGAACACTTTTTTATTGAAAAAGTAGACACTGCAGAACAGCAGGGGAAAGGATTGTTTTGTTAACAAAAATCACCTAAAACTTGAAATTGCTGCAAACAGAAGGCAGCAGAGCCAGCCAAAGATTAATTATCCAGGCAACATACTTTTGCTTAATTCATTATCTATTATTGATTAAAAGCTAAACCTCTGTGAAGTCACTTGTTAACCTATAGATTTTTGTCTGATAATGATGCAAAGAATTTTTAGTTAGAAAAGGTTATATGTTCTGTAGCATTAATCAGTTTTATATCTAACCTAACAATCTTATACTAATATTCTTTTTTCAAGTGCCTATAAATACCTGTGATAGTTTTATGTGTCAACTTGACTGAATGACAGTGTCCAAATATTTGATCTAACATTATTCAGGTGTGTCTGTGAAGATGTTTCTGGATGAGAGAAACATTTGAATAGGCAAACTATGCAAAGCAGATTGCCCTCCCTAATGTGCGTGGGCCTTATTCAATCAATTGAAGGCCTGAATAGAACAGAAAGGCTGAGTAAGAGAGAATTTCTCTCTTACTGCGTTTGAGCTGGGGCATTGGAACTGAAACATCAGCTTTTCCTGGGTTGTAAGCTTGCTGGCTTTTAGACTGGAACTACACAATCAGCTCTCCTGGGTCTCAGTCTTTTGGACTGAGACTAGAATTATACCATCAGTTCTTCTGGGTCTCTAGCTTGCCAGCTACAGGTCTTAGGACATGTCAGCTTCCATAATCATCTGTGCCAATTGCTTATAATATAATCCCTCTATATCTATCTCTCTATATATCCTTCTCAACTCTAACTAATACAATACCTAATTTCCTCAAATGCGCATTGAACATGCTTTACCATCCTGCTCATTCCCTTATTAATGAGTTAAATAAATATTTGACATTTTAATTCTATATTCTTATAAAAATCTTGCTTTTAATTTTTTTTGAAATTGTACTTGGACAATGTTTTTAACAAAAGGTGCTAGGTGAATTGGATAACCACATAGAAAAAAAAATTAATCTTGACTCCTACACCTCACACCATATACAAAATCTATTCCAGATGACTTACAAAAGGTAAAATAGTAAAACTTTTAGACAATAACATAAAAGAATATTTTCATTACCTCAGGGTAGGAAAACCCTCTTAAACAAGGCATAAAATGCATTAACCACAAACCCATTTAAAATGAAATCCAGAGGCTAAAAGGTAGAGCTCTCACATATTACCACTTGATGTCAATTACACACCCCGAAAAGAAAAGTATACCTAGCATTCTCAACAAGAAGTATCTCTATTTTACTATCATAGCAGGAGGAAAGAAGATTTCTCCTTGCCCAGCAACTAAGCAAGCCAACTGGGAACTGTTACTGCTCAGCCAAAGAGAAGCCATCACCACCCTGAACTCTCACTTTGCTCCACTGGACTTTCTTTCAAAGTATGCCCTCCTAACTTTTTCCTTTTCCTCTATAAAGTAATGTTCCTCCCTTTTGTTTGCTAGACTTGCCTATATTTTTTGCTATAGCATGCTTGACCTGAATTATAATTCTCTGCTATCCCTGAATAAACCCATTTTTGCTAGTAAAAATAACTAGCAGTTTTATTTTGAAGGTTGACATTACAAAAGATAACTTGTACTATATTAAAGTTAAGAACTTCTGTTTATTGAAGGACACCATTAAGAAAATAAAGGGGCAAGCTACAGAGTGGGAAAAGATATTTACACTAGATTTCTCTAACAAAAGAATCATATCCAGAATGCACAAAGATCTCCTACAAATAGATAGCAAAATGATAAATGACCATATGAAAAGGTGCACCAAGGACTTGATCAAGTCAAGTCACAAAAGAAGATAACCAGTAGACATATGAAACGGTACCTGGACATTACTAGTTATCAGGGACATGCAATCTAAAGCCATCATGAGATACCAACACATACACACTAGAATAGCTGAAATTAAAGACTGACAACATCAAAAGTTGGCCAAAGGAAGTGGAAAAAGTAGATCTCTCATATATTGTTGTGGGAATTGTGAATTGTTACAATCTCTTTTGAAAAAATTCTGGCAATATCTACTAAAGATGAATATATACATAACCTATGACTCAGTAATTCTACTGTTAGGTATATACCCACTAGAAATACATGTACATCAATCAATAAATTTATTTTAAAAATGTAAAGGAAAGATAAATACCATTTCAGGATAGTGGTTATTTCTGGGGAGAGAAGATGAAGAGCAAGGGATAGAAGGGAATGAGGTTAAGAAGTATATAAAAGCTTCAACTTTATCTGAAATATTAATTTCCTCAAAAGAGAATTTGAAGTGAATATAAAATATTTCATAAATGACATTTTTAAATATTGTAAAAGAATAAAGACTCAGAATAAAAGCCATTGATTTTTAAAAAGATTGTAATACAAATATACAGTGCAATGCCAATATTGCGTATGTAAATATACCACATGTACACACATAGACTGATATGGTTGATGATACTGGCACTTTATCTCTATGCCATAACCCCAGTCTAATCATGAGAAAAACATCAGACAAATCCTAACTGAAGGACACTGTACAAAATTCCTGACTAGTGCTCCACAAAACTGTCAAGGTCATCAAAAACAAGGAAGCTGAAGAATTGTTACAGCCAAGAAGAGCTTAAGAACACATGACAACAAAACATAATGTTCTATCCTTGCTAAGATCTTGGAACAGAAAAAAGACATAAGGTAAAAATGAAGGAAATCTGAATAAAGTATGAGCTTTAGTTAATGTATCAATATTGGTTCATTAATTTTAAGAAATGGACCATATTGATGTAAGATGTTAATAATAGAGGAAATTAGGTGTGTAGTATATGGAGTATATTTGCTATCTTTACAAAATTTCTGTAAATCTAAAATTGTTCTAAAATTAAAAGTTTATTTTTAAAAAAGTCATGTAATTTACCAAAATTCATGAAGCTAGTAAATACCCAATACTCAAAGTTTAAGGCCAACCCAAATGACTTCAAACCCTGTTTTTTTCACTTCACCAAACCCTTCCAAATTTCTCTAGGATTATAGAGGTATTTGTATGACTATCTAAAACAAGTTCCTTAAGGGTAGAGGAAAAAAAATTTCCCCTAGCACACCATTAGTGTTTAGTATACCAGCTTAAGTTAACTATTCACAGATAGAAAGTCACAGAGACCTAAAGAATCTGAGACTTTCAGAGAACTTGATCGGGTCAGACCTGCTTTAGTTATCTATATACCACCTGCTCTCAGAGGTCCCATAGGCTCTAAGCTTAGGGCCATTCAGTTCTGCAAGGGTCCTGTGGTGCCATCTACCGGTAGTTAGTAGGCATCGACCTCCTCTGCTCTACCTCCGGAACCAGTTGCGGGGGGTGGGGGGGGAGTTGAAAAGGAAAACCAAGAGCAGTTTAAATCACAGAACGTGTGTAATTACATAGTTCACCCGACACTTGTACAAAGCAAAGGTCCTACTTTTCCCTGGAGATTTCAGGCTCTCCTATCTCCATATTAACACTTAGGCTCCTAAAATTCACAGACATCCTCGGGGACCCACCTCCACAGGTAGAGATTGCCCATCTCCCAGAACTCAGACTCCCGAACAGCGTAGGCTGCTGCAACCCGTCGCCCAGATTGCCCAATTTTCACAGACTCCTGAGACTCTGCACACTACTTTGCAAACACCACATACCTCTCCATTAGGGCAAATGCGCGCACTTACCCACACCTTCCCACAAAGAAGTTCAAGTTCGCAAGCAGCTCACTGCAGCGCGAAAGCTTGAGGAGAGCCCAGGTCAAGTCGGTCTATGCCCACAGCCTGCAGGCCGAGGCCCCGCCCCTCTAGACCTGTCATCACAGAAGCCGCACGTGGCCGGGGTGGGACCTCAGGCGACCTGTAGCCATCACTTTGTCTCCCCTGCCATCCATTGGGGCCACCGCCGCCAATCAGAGCCGGCGGATCCGGGCTGGAGAACTAGCGTCCGGGTGAGGCTGCCGGGAGAAGGGGCGGAGAGGGAAGAGGCTCTGAGATGGGAGGGGGCTAGTGGTGGAAGTGGGCCTGGCACTGGTTCTGCCAGGCTGGAATTCTAGGGGGTAGGTCCTAATGAAAGGCGAAGAGACCAAAAGTGGGCGGGGATTGGGGGTGGGGCCAGGGACAAGCTGAGGATCCTGGGGAGACTCGGAGAAGATAAGAAGGGGTAGGGCCATAGAGGGGCGTGGTCTGGGCTACAGAGGAGGAGCCCAAGGAATTCAAGAAATTAGGAAAGGGGACGAACCCGGGGAAGGTGGGAGGTGGGACAAGGGAGAGGGTGGGTCCGGGCGTTGCGAGGGTGGGGCTCGGACTTAAGGGGCGAGGTTTGCAAACTGAAGCTGCATCTAGGACCGCTTGGTAACTGCACCGGTCCACTGTCTTCCCAGGTGCAACGGGACTCACGGAACTTACAGGTGTGGGGCGGAGTGCGGGAAGAAGGGACAAACACGGGGGTGCGCTTGGGCAGACGTGAAGACGTGGATGATATGTTAGGGAAAGAGAGGATCTGTAGATTGACTGCTGGGGGGAGGAAAACAGAGTCGGGAGGAATTGGGCTCAATGTGTGGGCAAGGAGGTGCATTCTTTAGGGGCTCTCGTGGGGGAGGGGCGGGAGTGCTTTGTGGGGGTGGAAGGTACTAGGTGAGGGAATGAGGTTGCTGTTTGATGTGCAGGGTTGAAGGCGATACTTGAGGGGGAGGGGATCTGAAGGCACTCTGGGGGAAGGAGGTGCTGTGTGATGAAGGGCTGGTGGTCCAGAGTGTGGGAGCACGGAGGGACTGTGTGGAGAAAGAAGTTATGGGGCTGTGGGCACTGTGTGAGAGGAAGGGGTCGTTGGCCCCAGTTGAGGGGGCAGAACCTCTAGTGCTTTGAGAAAGTAATAGTCTGGGGGCATTGTTGAGATTCCAGAAAGATGTTTGTGTACTGTGTTCCAGGAGTGAGAGTGGTGGAATTAGTAGGGCGACTCCTCAGCTTCTAACTCCACCTTCTGGCCTGAGCACGCTTAGAGAGGAGCCAGGTCCTGCTTGCTACCAGGGCTTGTGCTCGATCTGCTTTGGATCTGTCTGGCTGGGACTGGAGGTTTCTTCCCCTAGCTGGTGTCCTTGGGGACCCTTCCCCCCGTGGGTTCCTGTTAACCCCCACTCTAGTTCCTGTTCCTCCCAGAAGCCTGCCTTCGTCCCTATCTTCCCCCTCCCCTCCCCCTTTGCCCTGCCCTTATGCTCTGGGTGTGCTCATTTCCCACTTCCTTCCTCGCCCTGGGGCCAGACCTGGTCCTTGCCCATCTAGGAGCTGTGTGTGCCCTGCCCTCAAGTTCACACTCAAAAGCCAGAGACCCTTGTAACCAGCAACAAGGCCCAGACCCCACCCCACACTACTATCAAGGTCTCTCCCAACAGCCCCCAAGTGACTGGTAGCCATATTTTTACCACTTTTCACAAACTGATTTTCCCCACCTTTTTTCTTCTCCTGGGTGGGGAAGCTTAAGGCCCTCAAAAATTCTGGGCTTCTGTGGGAGGTGGGAATAGTGAGGAATATTGAGGGTCTTTGATCTGTTTTAAGAGGTGGGCCACCACTGTAGGCTGACCTAGGGAAAGGTTGTGGTTCCAGCCTCAAATGGGGGAGGAAGAGGGAATGGCTTCCCACAGTCCTGGCTTGGAAGCTGACTCTCAGAACTGAGACTAGAGCCTTGTCCTCTTGGGGGCTCCTCTGGTTCCCTGAGGGGACTTGATGTAATGCCAGAGTTCTTTTTGCCCCTTGGCTGACTGGGAGAGGGTGGGAAAGGCCTGCCTTCCACACTGTGGCTGAATGAGTGTGACAGTGCTGCTGAAAGGGGCCCCAAGCCAGCCTCCTCTAGCTGAGACACTGGCTAGGGAGGGAGGGGGTGCTGAGGGCAGACAAAGCCATGGGGTAGGGTGGGGTAAAAGAGGGCAGGCTGATGCCTTTTGAGGAGGAGCTGATTGCTATGGCAACACAGCTTCCCAGACTGTCTGTCAGAGAGGCAGGCCTAGGGCAGACTCACTCCAGCTTTCTCAGGATTGAGGCATTTGTGTGAGTGGGTGGGGCGTGAAGAGAAAGGGCATTAGTTTGCTGTGCTGAAGCTGGAGCAGATAGCTTTTCTGCTTTGGTACAAGCAGCAGGGCATTCAGACGCTTGGACTCATGTTCTGAAAATGGATATGAGTGAATAATAGCCATTAGAATTACAGCAATATAAGGCTAGAGTTGCAGAGGCCCTAAGTGGTCATCGTTTATGCAAATCTCTCATTTTACAGATTTGGAAATTTATGGCCAAAAAGATTGATTTTCTCCAGATTTTACAGTGAAAGAGCAGGAATTAGGATCCATGTCTCCTGATTACTGTTCACTCAGCCCAGGGCTCATTGTTCTTTCAGCCAATGTTTGTTGAGCACCTAGTATGTGCCAGGCACTGATGTTGATTCTGGGAATACCAGCATGAACAAAATAAAGTTGCTGCTCTCATGGAGCTTCATTCTAATGGTGTGGGGTGGGGGAGAGAAAGAGAGAAAGACTAGTTGTTGATAACTGCCAGAAAAAAATAAAGCAGGGTGAGAGTTAGGGCAGTTGGGTAAGGCCTCTTAATTGTACCATGCTGCTTTTCTAAGGCACACTGAGGCCTCGAACATCTTTGATCTTTCCCTCTGAACTATTGCCCCCTAACCTTTGTAGGTAACTAAGTCCTGGACCTATGGTGGTGGCAGTAAGATAGAATAACATGGGATCACCAAGGGATTATTCCTTTCCTACAGTGTTCTATGTCTGTCTACCCAGTAAGCTTAAAAAGCAAGTAGACTCTTAAACTGGTACTCTGAAAATTTATCCAGGGTGTTGAAAATTTTTTTAATCCTGTTCCTTACCATTAGGGAACCAGCAAGGAAATCAGTTCATGGTAACTTGGTTCTTTTTCAGGTTTTTTCCCCTGGTCTGAGGTGAGGAGAAGGTTGTCTAGAGGAACTAATTTACTTGCTTGTCCTTCCTAAGTCTACAGCACAAGGGAGAAGTAGGGGAAGGGGACTTTTTAGTGTCCAGTCACAACCTCAGGGCCCTTGAGGCCCATAGCACAGGCAAGGTAGAAACGAGGACCTTGGACTTATGTGGCCTCTGAACTATGAACAGACCCCCTTCTCCCCTTTCTGGAGGCACAGCCAGGGAGCTGCCCTGGCTGATGCCAGTTCTCTAGGGCAGGGGTCCCCAACCCCTGGGCTGTGGACCAGTACTGGTCTGGTGGCCTATTAATAACTGGGCCACACTACAGGAGGTGAGTGGTGGATAAGCAAGCGAAACTTCATCTGTATTTGCAGCCACTCCCCAGCACTAGAATCATTGCTCAGCTCTACCTCAGATCATCAGGCATTAGATTCTCATAGGAGCACCGGTCCCTGGTGCCAAAAAGGTTGGGGACCGCTGCTCTAGGGCCTCAGTTTGTTTTCCTTCTTTTGGCTCTGGTGTTTACCTCCTTCTTCTGTGGAAGACTGAGAGAAAAATCCTCCTAAGTTCCAAACTGTGTGATTTGCCGACACGTCCTAAGGGAAAGGTAGACAGTGCTATGTTCTTAGCTTGCCCCTAGAGCAGCCCCTTTGAAAAGTGTCTTTTAATGTCTAATCTTTACAGAGGTTTCCATCCTGGTAATTTGAAGAATAGGACAAGATTTAGGAATGCTGGTTCTGCTGCCACTTAATTTGGCTGGGTCTGGGCTGGGCCTGGGACCCAGTGACTCAGGGGGAGGATGAGGAGTTTCAAGGGAGCTGTGAGTCATGGGGGTGGGCACCATCACAAGAGTTGAGCATATTTGCCCCACTCTGGGCAGAACCCTTCCTATCCCACTTTCTCTGGGTGTTCGGCCTCCTTAAACAGGAGCCTATGAATAGAGAATACTGGTAGAAGGAATGAAGCAGCCTGATCTCAGACAGAGTTCAGAGACACAAAGAATGGTGTTTAGTCTCTGAATTAAAATGTATCCCTATCTCAAGAGCCCTTGGAATCCCTCTAATGAAGGCAAAAGAACGTCAGCATAGAGTAAGAGAAGAAAATACCATTTTTCAGTGGAAGGAGGTAGGATCCTATTTCAGGACTTTATCATCCGCTGTGGCATGAAGGAAGCTTCCGAGGCTCCACCAGTTCTCTGGTCTCTGGATCTCTGGTTTGCAAAGCAGGGAGAGATGAATGGGAATGGGGATATTTGGGGACTGTGTAGGAAAAGCAGGCTGATTTAGGAGGTTGTCCAGCTGTGTTTATGAAAGCCCTAGGACGTCTTATTAACCAGCCTCATTAGAGGAAGGGCAGGGGGTGAGAAGTGTGAGGCCTACGCCTTTGAAAGTGTTAAATGGCTGGGCGGGGAGCTGCTTTGTATTCCGGCAGATGCGGGGTTAAGGAGATGGGCGGGGCGACTCTGGGTAGGCCTGCCCCCTTGTAGACCAATGGGCGTTCTTCTCTTGGAGGGGGCGTACCTCACACTTGAGGTCGAGGGGAGGCTGGCCTCCGATGGGCCAATGACCATGGTCCCTGTCGTGGGGGCGTGGTCTGAGGGGGCGTGGCGGCAGCGGCAGCAGTGGCGGCAGCGGCGGGGGTGTTAGGACGCTGGGCGGGGCGGGCGGACCCATCAGCTGGTAGGAAATGGCCTGTGAGTCAGAGGGGCAGCAGAGTCGGCAGCGCGGAGCCGGGGCGGCCACGGGGAGGGACAGTCGCGGGGAGGGGCGCAACAGCGGCTGGAGGGCTGCGGGCGCCAGGGCCCGCTAGTATTGCACACGAAGCTGAACAGAAAAGAGCCTAGCAGATCAGGGCTCAGCCTGAGCCACCCTTTGTCTGGGTTGGGGGCCCGTGGCGGGGAGGACCCGGGATTCGAGGGGAGGGACAGGACGGAGGGGCCCGGAGCAGCGACCGCCGTGGCAGAGCCAATTTGGGAGCGGGGTGAGTGTGTACTAGGGGAAAAAAGCAAATCTACGAAGCTCCAGTAGGGAATGGGGCCTGTCCCAGGCTGTGGGGAGGAGAGATGGGTGAGAAAAAACCTGGTAGGGGTGGGGGATCGTCCAGAACAAGTAGACCAGAAACCGAGGTGAGTCTGACAGGTTCAATTTGGAGTTGGTGCTGAGATCTGCTCCCTCTCCACTGAGGGTGGAGAGCTCTAGGCCAGTGGCCAAAGGAACAGTGAGCAGAGGTTGACCTTCCTACCCACAGTGGTGGTTCATGGAAACAAGCCCCCTAGCTTGTGTGGATGTATGTAGGGACAAAATGTAGAGCCCTGGCAGCAGTTCTCTTGAACTGGATGAGGGTAGAAAGCACATATAGAGGAGTTTTCTTTCTATTCTCCTTAATCAGTGTAGAAATGGATATCCTTAATATTGAAGGGAAGGGGAGAGTGAGCCGGGAAACTTGTAACTATACCAATACCCACCCCACCTCCCAGGCCTAGCAGGTGTCTGAGGGTACAGACCCCATGGTATTCTGGGACTTGTTGTTTTTGCTGGCTTTGCTCCTTTGGCATGTTGGGAGCTGTAGTCTTTGCCAGCCAAAGCCTGGCACAACTGTCTGACGCTAGCTATTGCCTACCCCTTGCACAGAGAGGAGGTTTGGCCTACCCTTCCCCCAAAGTCCTGCCCCATGAGTCAGCTTGAAGCCATGGTCTAGAGCCAGACTGGCTAGGTGGCAGGGAGGTGAGTCTTAGGGCTTTTCATTGACAGAGCAGGAACTGAGAGAGCTTTGGGGTAATGAGCAGATGCCAGGCATGCTGGGGTCAAGTAGGGCATCATGTCATCACCTGGCTTCCCCAGGGTAAAGACTCAAGAGGCCAACTGGAATGACCTGGAGGTGGGAGTACTAAGGAAAAGGCCCTTCCTAAATCTGTACAGCTTGGGTAGAGGAAAGGAGGAGTAGAGAGAGTACAGTTTGTACCCTCTGACAACACTGCCATTGGCATTCTGCCCTTTCCAGCCACCCCACCCACCACAGGGAGCCAGAATTTTCTTAGGGATCCCAGTTCTAATGAGAACTCGGTGAACTAGGTTAGTGTGGGATACAATAATGGGAACTTGGTGTAGAAGAGCTTTTCAATCCCTGGGTGCAAATCTTCTCTCCCTCCCTGCCCCCCTCTCCTGCCTCTGTTGTTGCTGATTCTCCCTGTACAATTAATCTCTGTTTCTCTCATTCTGGGAGTTTTTCTCTGCATTGTCAGGACTGCTGCCCAGATCTCTGGGGCTTGCATTCTACTTTTTTGAGTGCTGCTATGTGCTTATTCCTGTGCTTAGAGTTGGGTGGAGTGGGGCACAGACCTATCCTCAAGAAACCTATGGTCGGTTTATAAAATGTCTTTCAGAGCAGGCAGAACTGTCATTAGGTTACAAGAGATAGTGATACTGCCATAGGTGGTCTCAGAGGAGAGAGAGATTTGTGGTCTGGGGTGGCCAGAGTAGGCTTTCTGAAGGGGATGGCATTTGGTCTAGCCAAGGAGGAAGGGTAGGGCTTGGGGAGGCAAACAGAGGGCATTTCTTGAAGGGGAAAGGGCATTGTGGATGTCAGGCAGCACAGGCTCCTGCCCAGAGGAGAAGCTTGATTCTGGGAGCAGTATTTCCTTCCATGAAGGAAAATGGTCTTTAACTTGACATTCCCCTCACCCAGCATGGGCTCCTGAAGGTAGACTAGTTGGTGAAGACCTCTTGTGTCCTGGCAAAAAAAAACAGTGGTTTTGGTTTTGGGTTGTTGGGTATGAGTTGGGAGGAGTAGAAAGGTACCCCTAGTTGCTTCCAGCTGCCTGACTGCCACTGCCTTATCTATAGTTTGCAGGGCCTAGGGGGAGGGATAGACTCTGAAGAGTGCCTTCTGGCAGTGCCTCCCCCCAACACTTCAGAGTTGTTTTGGGTTAGATTTGTTGCCTCTAGTTAAAGGGACAGACTGCCTGCCTGCAGCTATTGGGAGTTTAAGACTGAATGGCCTACTTTGAGGTGACTTAAGGTTTGTACCTCTAAGGAGTGCTGAGGGGGGATGAGTTTCTGCAAGATGTCTGCCCTTAGGGCTCTGGGGTGGTACTGGTCCCTTTGAAAGGAGACATATGGGAAGAGTTGTGCAATTTGGTGGCCTTGACTAAAGGGCTGAATTCTTGCCCTGGCCATCTCTCAGCTGGCATGTTCTCTTGGTTCTTGGGGTATCTCATTCCCCCTCCCATTCAGGGTAAGAGTCCCCAAGATAGTGGCCCTGACAAGTAGTCATCCTGCCTCAACTTAGCAGATTCTTACTACATTGAGCCAAGACCTGCCTTTCTATGACTCCTTAAGTAGCCCAGCTTTACCTTCTAGGCCCTGGATCCCAAAACTGTCCCTTCTGTTTCTGAAGAGCTCCTCATATGGGAGAAGAATGTCTTGTGGTGTATCCTATTGGTCCACAATTGGAGAGGAGATTTACCACTGACTGCAGGGATCCTGGCTTATGTCTATTTTTCACTCCTTAGGGTCCGGCTGAGCCCAGGAGCTGCACGGAATGGTGGCAGTCACCTTGCCAGTGCAGCGGGCATGGACCAGACTGCAAGCTAGGAGAACAAGGCATCAGTCAGGAAGAGGGAACACACAGCTAGGCTTAAGACCTCTTCATCGGGGTGAGTGCCAGGGAGAGGGAGGGGGCGCAGGTCCAGTAAGAAACCTAAGCTAAACATGTCACCCTTTCAGAAGTTCTGAGGGTAGCCTCTGTATTCCATTAATCTATCTGGGGATTTGGACACCTTTACCCTTAGGACCCTGCAAGATCACCTCTTAAGGCCAGGGGAGGATCTGAAACTCAGCTGGGGAAAGAAGATTCACTGATTCCTCTGACCACCTCTTCTTCTCTTCTCTTGCACAGATGTTCCCAGGCCCCCCAGCCCAGGCCCAGCATAAAGGCTGTGGGGGGGGCCCCCCCTGACCCAAGTGGGGGCTTCATGCGCCACGTGCAGGCGGAGCCATCTCCATCCTCAGAGCCAGAGGCTGGCCCTTCACAGCCTGCAGTCAGGCAGGGGGCCCTCCAGGGTGGCCTACTCATGGGCTATAGCCCAGCAGGGGGGGCAACATCCCCCGGGGTCTACCAGGTATCCATCTTTTCCACTCCAGCTGGTACCTCCGAGCTGCATAGGGCCCTGAAACGGCCAGCCCCGCCCATTGAGGGTCCCAGGGAGCTGAAGAGAGGCCCTGGGCTGGGGGCCAGAGAGGGACTGCCTCCTGAAGAACCATCTACAGTGGGGCTTTTGGGCCCAGAGGGGCTGGGGCTGGGACTGGGTGTAACCAGCCAACATTTCTGCCATCATGGCCTCTGTGTTGTAGAACAGGAAGGTAGCTCCACCTCACCTTGGACTTCAGTGGCCCAGAGTCACCCCTGGTCCCCATCAAATGCTTCCTGCAATACTTTGCACACCAGAGACTGGGCTTCCCCAGATCTAGGGGGACAGAAGTCCCTGGGGGAGTCCCCAGGGCGAGCCCCTCCAGGCCAGCTGCACACACTTGACACTGATTTGCACAGTCTTGCACAAATAGGGGGTAAGAGCCCAGTGGCTGGGGTGGGCAATGGGGGCAGCCCCTGGCCTAGGGAGTCCCCTGGCACTGCCAATGGGCACAGTCCCGAGCACACACCCCCTGGCCCTGGACCTCCAGGCCCCTGCGCCACCAAGCGAAGGCTGCTTCCTGCTGGAGAAGCCCTGGATGTCAGCTCTGAGGATGAGGGGCCAGCCCCTCGGAGGCGCCGGGGAACGCTGGGTCACCCTCCTGCTGCCAACAGTTCTGATGCCAAAGCCACACCCTTCCGGAGCCACCTGCTGCCTGGGCCCAAGGAGCCTGTGCTGGTAAGCCAGGAGAGGAGGTAGTCTACTTTTTTTAAAATTTATTTTTAATTATAGTTGACATACAATATTATATTATCTTCAGATATACAATATAGTGATTCAACATTTATGTACTTTATAAAGTGATCACCACAGTAAGTCTAGTAGTTAGTTATTATATTATTGACTCTATTCCCTATGCTGTCTGTACTCTACATCCCTGTGACTTATTTTATAACTGGGAGTTTGGACTTCTTAATCCCCTTCCCATTTTCTGCCTAACCCCAACCCACTCCCTTTGGGGTCGTTCTACTCTTAAGTATGGGAAAAAGTGAAGGCCTGGGTGGATGTTCCTATGAGAGCTTGTGATGAGTCCCTGCTCCCAAACACATCTGGTCTTCACCCAATCTCTTTACCTAATCTTCCTCTCCACAGGACCCAACAGACTGCAGTCCCATGGGGCGGAGGCTAAAAGGTGCCCGTCGCCTGAAGCTGTAAGTGAACAGCTTCTACCTCTGCCCTGTGTCTGGAAAATGGGTACAGAAGTCTGTAATTCTCTTTCTTACCCCTGGGTAAGGGACCCCAAGTCAGGAGCCCTAGGTAATGGTAAAGTGTGGGGCCTAAGGACATGAACAGGCATCCCAGAATACCTCAAGCCAACCCACTGTGTGTCCCCTCCCCTACCAGGAGCTCCCTTCGAAGCCTCCGGAAGGGGCCAGGCCTGCTGAGCCCCCCCAGTGCCTCCCCTGTTTCTACCCCCACCGTCAGCCGTACCCTGTTGGGCAACTTTGAGGTAGTTTCCCTTGGATTCCATGATTGGGGGACCTTGGGGGAAGTGGGATGGTGGAGCGTGGCTTGGATGGATAATGAAAAGAGTTGGCGTCTTTCTCATAGTGTCTTCCTACTCCAGGAATCATTGCTGCGAGGACGCTTTGCACCATCTGGCCACATAGAAGGCTTCACGGCAGAGATTGGAGCTAGTGGATCCTACTGCCCCCAGCATGTCACGCTGCCTGTTACTGTCACCTTCTTCGATGTTTCTGAGCAAAATGCCCCGGCCCCCTTCCTGGTATGATCTGATTTCAACCCAAAATCAGCTCTTGAAGAGGAGGTATTCTTTAGGTGTTCCTCACCTAGGAGAGAGTCAGGGCGGTAGGGAGAACTCTAGTATGGGGCAGGGGCCAGCTCCCAGAGTGAGATTGTGGAGATGGATGAGTATTTAGGGCTCTCTCCATACCCACCTTGGCTGATGGTTCCATGGCCTTCCCAGGGCGTCGTGGACCTGAACCCCCTGGGGAGGAAGGGTTACAGCGTGCCCAAGGTGGGCACCATCCAAGTGGTGAGTTTTCCCCAAGGGAGAATGGGAGTGGGGAAAGGAAAACAGCACCTAAACCTTACCAACCTTGCCTATCCTGTCCCCAGACCTTATTTAACCCCAACCAGACTGTGGTGAAGATGTTCCTTGTGACCTTTGACTTCTCGGACATGCCTGCTGCCCACATGACCTTCTTGCGCCATCGCCTCTTTTTGGTGCCTGTGGGTGAGGAGGGAAATGCTAGCCCCACCCGCCGCCTCCTCTGCTACTTGCTGCACCTCAGGTGAGCACAGGGCCTAGGGATAGCTGGGGAGGCCCAAATATCTTTCCCCAACCCAGGTATCCCTTCCCTGAATAGGATCTCGTCTTGCTTCTCTACTGTCTGGATCCTTACTTTGATCACCCTGTTCTCTAGGTTCCGGAGCTCCCGCTCAGGCCGCTTAAGCCTGCATGGAGACATCCGCCTGCTTTTCTCTCGTCGGAGCCTGGAACTGGACACAGGGCTCCCCTATGAATTGCAGGCTGTGACTGAGGCCCCTCACAATCCACGTTATTCACCTTTGCCCTGATTGCCAGTGCCCTGAACCAATGTGGGCCACATACCAGCCCATCCTGCTCCATCCTCGACAGAGCAAACATGTGGAGAGGTGGCAAGAGACCCTTCAGGCTTGAATTAAAGCCCTCACCATGCTCATGCCCAAATTGATTATTTGGGTGTTTAAAGCTTCTGATCATTACCACAATTTGCCCTACTCTGGGTTCTCCATGTGCCTGCCCCCTCCCTTGGAATTCCCAGTTCAGCTTAGGTAGTGGGGAGGAACCAGAGCTACCTGGAGGTTGTCCCAAGTTCCCAGGCAAGTCATGCCAGCATTGCCTCCCTGTCCTGGGCAGGGACCACTTATTATTTTATTTATTTTTAATTTATAATTTATTCAAATTGGATTGCCTTGGTAACCTCCCAAACCTGACAATTGGCGTTGCCCTCCTTTTTTCCCACTCTCAGATATTGCTCTAGCTTTGGGAGTTGAAGAGGCTGATGTAGGGGCTGAGGGAGAACTGTTCTCCTCAGGTTAGGGCAGAGAGGTTATCCCAGAAGGACTGAGTCACTAGCCAAAGACTCAGCTTCTCCTGCCTTTTCCTATTTTCTTCACTTCCTTTACCCTCTGACCCTTCTCTGAAAGCCAACTTATATATGTGTGTGTGTGTGTGTATGTGCACATGCTTGTGTGTGTGTGTGGTATGTGTGTGAGAGAGTGTGCATGCATACGCACACACATGGGGTTAACTGCCCCTCATCTAGGGCTCCAGACTCCAGTTGCCCCATTCCTGCTTGTGTCTCCTTGCTTGGGGTCCTGACTGAGGAAGGTGTTTAAGGGGCAGAGTCAGGGCCAAGGACTGGGGTGCCTCCTCTCACCTGGCCAGACTCTGACCCACCTACCTCAGCTGGGGTGAGGGACACCCCTCAGACTCAGTCATGTGGTTCCCAATTACCGTATTCCCCACTCCAGACTCTGACCCAGCGTTAGCCCTGACTCCTGGGGCTAGGCTGAGGGGAACAAGCATTTGCTGAAACTTGAAAAAAAATTGTACCTGGTACTTTTTTTTTTTTTAAGAAAAAAAGGAGAAAGAAAGGAAAGAAAGAAAGAAAGAAAGAAAAAGAAAGAAAGAAAGAAAGAAAGAAAGAAAGAAAGAAAGAAAGAAAGAAAGAAAGAAAGAAAAAGGAAAGAAAAGAAAAAGAAAGAAAGAGAAAGAAAAGAATAAATTCTTTTTTGGAAACTTGAGCTAAGCCCTACTTTTTCTGTTGGGGAGAGCATGGGAATGGGAATGGGCATGGGGATCCTAACTGGAGCTGGGACTCTGCCCTTTCTCCCAGATAAGGGGCCTGAGGCCATGAGGTTTTCTGGAAGACGCTGCTGATTCTTAGGGCCTGGTCTTGCTCTTTTCAGATAATGGGGTTGTGTGGTAGAGAAAATTCAGCCATAAAAGCTGAACTCTCTGAATGTGGATATGGATTCTTATAATGGTTCTGTTGTTAATGATTTTAGCTACTCTGAGCTTCAGTGTCCTGAAATGTAAAATGTGAGTTGACCATGCAAGTCTATTAAAGGATATGCCACAGCACCAGGGATGTCTGCAGTGTAGCATGCGTGGAACAAGGCTGAATATTCGTTGGGGCTTGTGCTGGACACTTTATACATGGGGACCAGGGTCTATTAGGACCTGGGAAGAGGTAGAAAAAGCTATGATGCCCTCAGAAATGAGGGAAGGGGAAAATCTCAGTCCAATCACCTGGTAATGTTAGGTCCTGTCACTATGGCAACAAGAATGGGGTCAGTCCCCAGTGGGAGGGCCGCTTATAACATAGCTGGACTGCTAGAGAATGTCACTATGGCAACCATGGCTAAGAGTCAGCTCCAATTCCCTGGTCGCTATGGTGACAGAATGGGGCGGTTATACGCTCAGAAAGGTAAACTGAGTCTTGAGAGGGGGTAAACAACTCGGTGGTGGTATGGGGTCACCTGCACATGGAAAATAGCTTTCATTTTGGACACCATGTCCGAGATCTTGAGTTTGATCAGCGAGAACAAGAAAGAGCTCCAGCCTTCCGCACTCTCTAGGTCTGCGTTTCCCAGGGAACAACTTGATGCACTCTTTCACCAAGTAACGCTGATTGGCTGAGTTTGGAATGGGGGTGGAGGGCGAGAGAGAGAATGAAAGAAAAAGACGGCCGGAAGTACATCCGGCGGAGTGAAAACACAGAAGGAAGAAAGCTCAGGTCCGGGATTCTCGAACGACCGCTCTGCTCCGCGTCTCGTTGGTTCCGGAGGTCACTGCGGCTGTGGGAAATGCTGGCGCGCGCAACGCGGGGAACTGGGGCCCTTTTGCTCAGGGTAAGAACGAGGCAACCTCCTTCAAAGGTTGGGCCAGAGATCACCTTGGTCCTCGGCTGAGACGGAGAGGTTGTCTAAATTTGGAGAGAGAACTGAGGTCAGAGGTCATGGTTCTCACGTGAGTTCCTCTTAGAGGATCCTTTAGGGTGGCGGTTTAGGGAGATTCCTTTGGAACAGGCTCCTAGAGGGGTGGGGTACCCAGCTGACTGGGATCTCTGCTAACCTTCGTCTTCCCTTTAGGGCTCCGTGCAGACTTCTGGCCGTGCTTCGCGCCGCGCCTCCTCCGGATTGCCCCGAAACACCGTAGTACTGTTTGTGCCACAGCAAGAAGCCTGGGTGGTGGAGCGAATGGGCAGATTCCATCGGATCCTGGAGCCTGTATGAACCTCTACTGCCCACCCCTGGGCAGCCTGATGCCCAGTTCCCTCACAACATTGGGGGATGGGGGTGGGACCTCCTTGGGGCCTGCCCTCACCATTGGCTTGCAAGTCCCCAGGCGAGGTCAAACTGGGCAGGGCCTAGACTGCTGACATAGCAATGTTCTCGCCTTTTCCTATTGCCCTAGCATCCCACAAGTCCCATTCTTGGGAATCTCTCCTACCCATTCTCTCAGCTCCACCTATCTGCATGGAGAAAGCTACTCTGCTGGCTCCCATTCCCTTGACTCTCCCATCCATTCAGGTGCCCAGCCTAAGCTAACATTCCTATTTTCTCAGGCTTCCTTACCATTGACACCCCCAGCCTTTGCTTTTCTGGGTGTGTTATATGTTGATTCCCTGTTCACGTGAGGCCTATCTTGGATCCCAACCCTCATCCTTCTGAAGACCCATGACTCTTCTTCCCAGGGCTTGAACATCCTCATTCCTGTGTTAGACCGGATCCGATATGTGCAGAGTCTCAAGGAAATTGTCATCAATGTGCCTGAGCAATCGGCTGTGACTCTTGGTGAGGGGTGCAGGGTGACATGGGAGCTCTGAGGCCATTAGAATGTGGTTGCTGAAAATCCAGAGCTTAGGAGAAAGAGCTGATTGGGACCTGAGGCCTCACTTTCCTCCTTTTCTCTCCTGCATCTGCAGACAACGTAACTCTGCAAATTGATGGAGTCCTTTACTTGCGCATCATGGATCCTTACAAGGTACCTGCCTTCTGCTTTATTCAGCTCCTGAATTAACTCTCTTCACTAAAATCTTACATCTAAGCATCTTACACTATCTATGCTCCTTTCAGGCAAGCTACGGTGTGGAGGACCCTGAGTATGCTGTTACCCAGCTAGCTCAGACAACCATGAGATCAGAGCTTGGCAAACTCTCTCTGGACAAAGTCTTCCGGGTAAGGAGGTCTAAGTCAGAGTTAGGGTTTGAAGATTCATGCTTACCATGCATCAGTCCTTTCTGGGGGTTAAGATCAGTCTTAGGGCCTTTTCAGCTTAGACTCATAAGTGTGTTGAGGTTTATACTTGTCTTACAACTCTCTTCCTCCAGGAGCGGGAGTCCCTGAATGCTAATATTGTGGATGCCATCAACCAGGCTGCTGACTGCTGGGGCATCCGCTGCCTCCGTTATGAAATCAAGGATATCCATGTACCACCTCGGGTGAAAGAGTCCATGCAGATGCAGGTGGGGCCAGGGAAGACTTCTGGTTGCTCTAGTTGCATGGGGACCTGGACTCCCTTCCCTACTGTGATAGGTACAGTTGCCAACATCTATAAGAGTTTACTCTGACTTGTTGATTGGGGTTGCTGGGGGCTTACAGGTGGAGGCAGAACGGCGGAAACGGGCCACAGTTCTGGAGTCAGAGGGGACTCGAGAGTCAGCTATCAACGTGGCAGAAGGGAAGAAGCAGGCACAGATCCTGGCCTCTGAGGCAGAAAAGGCTGAACAAATAAATCAGGCAGCAGGTCAGCAGAGGGTAGAGCCTAAGAGAGGAGACTGGTGCTGGGACAGGAACTTTGGGGTACTTTGACCTCTTGGGTCAATCTCTGTCTCTTCTCTTCCAGGAGAAGCTAGTGCCGTTCTGGCCAAGGCCAAGGCTAAAGCCGAAGCTATTCGGATCCTGGCTGCAGCTCTGACACAACATGTGAGAAGCCCCTGGTGGGAATGGGAGGCAGGAATTAACAGTGGAAGAGGCTCTTTTATCTACCCTTGGGAGAAGTTCCTGCCTTTGTGGGTTCCCTTGAGCTGGATTACATGATATCTTGTATTGTGATCTGCATATCATCTTTTCAGAAACTTGACTTTTCATCTGTACTCTCCCACCCTCCCCTACCCTCTTCTCTTAAGTCTGTAATCTCTGATTTTATCCCTACTGTGGCCACAGAATGGAGATGCAGCAGCCTCATTGACCGTGGCTGAGCAGTACGTCAACGCGTTCTCCAAACTAGCCAAGGACTCCAATACTATCTTGCTGCCTTCCAATGCCGGTGATGTCACCAGTATGGTGGCTCAGGTTAGTGCCCTGAGAACCTGGCAGAGACTGAGACCCCACCCTACAACCACTACTACCACCACCATTTATATACCATAGAGGTCTTCAGAGCGCCTTGAGAACTAGACCTCTTTTCATTCCTTGTAGAGAACAAATCTCCAAGAATGAGATTTCCCAAACATCCCTGAAGATAAGGAAGCTCTTGAAACATCTTTTTTTTTTTTTAAGATATTTATACTAGTATTCTGAGGGTGGCCCTGCTCTAATAGTTTGTATAATTCCTAAAACCGACTCCAAAGCTTATAAGACTGATGTTTGAGAGAGAGAGAAATTAAAAACAAGCCAACTGACCCCAACCCCATCTTCTTTTTAGCCATTGGTGGGTTGTGTTATACCTTCTGCCGTATGTCCTCATGGCTCTCTCTGTTCCTCTCTTTAGGCCATGGGTGTATATGGGGCCCTCACCAAAGCCCCAGTATCAGGGGCCCAGGACTCAGTCTCCAGCAGGAACAGCAGAGATGTCCAGGGCACAAATGGAAGTCTTGATGAGGAACTTGATCGAGTCAAGCTGAGTTAATGGAGCTGGGCTTGGCTGGAGAGGCTGGGGACAGGAAAGCAGCACTCCCAAACTCTGATTTTAGCCTCTCTGTTGAGAGATTTTGGTTATTATTTTTTTATTTGAACTTTAATCATGTAATAAACTTACCAGTGGAAAACCAGAAACTGTCCTCCCTGACTGGGAAATGAAGTTGAGAAAGTCTCCAGTGTTTTCCTTGGGTGTCCGCTCCCACCCTCTAGTCCTATCAGATCTTGGGAATCAGTTTCTCTGTGAACAAGAATGAACCTGATATAATGAGAAATAATCTTTTCTGTCTTCAGTAAAAGCTATGGGATAGGGTAGAAGGATTAAGGTATATATCTACTGAACTGCCAGCTGGGGAGTATGGTCCTCTTCCTGCTAAGCTTGGGGCTATAAATTTGAGCTGGTGTTTGGGGATTTTTCATGGGAAAGACTGTCCTGGTAGGGTAGTGCTGCTGAATAATTAAAGGGTCTTCAGGGACTGATACTCATTCGTTTATTCAAAAACATTTAATGATGTCTACAGTATGCCAACCTCAGTGTTAGACATGGGTTACAAAAGCAACTGAGATGCAGCAGTCTCTGCTTTCACAGAATACCAGGTCAAGGAGGGAAGACAAACAAGGAAGCAGACAGAGATATAAAGTGATAAGTGCTGTGATAGAATTCTGGCTAGGGATTCTTGGGGCAGAAGCATGTCAGCAGCAAAGTTGCCAACTCTGCCATTTAGCTCAGGCTGGAAAAAATTTTTTCCTTTTTTTCTTTATTAAAAAATAATTTTTTTATTATGGTGACATTGGTTAACAAAATCCAATAAGTTTCAAGTGTACAACTCAATAACAAGTCATGTATTGTGTGTTCACTGCTTATAGTTAGATTTCTTTCTGTCACCACATATTTGATCCTTTTTTACCCCATCCACTCTCCCTCCCCGCTCCCACACTGTAGTAACCACTAGTCTACTGTGCATGTCCATGAATCTTTGTCATGTTTATTGCTGTTAGATTTATATACCACATATATATAAGTGATAGGTGGTTTTCAATTTTTTCTGTCTGGCTTATTTCACTTAGCATGATTATCTCAAGATCTATCCATGTTGTTGAAAATGGCAGTATTTCATCTCTTATAGTTGAGTAATATTCCATTGTATATATATATGTACAACATCTTTATCCAGTCATCTATTGTGGGACACTTCAGTTGTTTCCATGTCCTGGCCACCGTGAATAATGCTGCTTTAAACATTGGTGTGCACGTATCTTTTTCAGATAAATGTTTTCAAGTCTTTGGAGTGAATACGCAATAGAGGGATTGCTGGATCATATGGTAGATCAATTCTTAGTTTTTTGAGGAGCCTCCATACTGTTTTCCATAGTGGCTGTACCAATTTGTATTCCCACCAGCAGTGAATGAAGGTTCCTTTTTCTCCACATTCTCTCCAACACTTGTTATTACTTGTTCTGTTGATAACAGCCATTCTAACATGAGATGGTATTTCATTGTGGTTTTGATTTGCATTTCCCTAATAGTGAGATTGAGCATCCTTTCATGTGTTTGTTGGCCATTATATGTCTTTTTGGGAGAAGTGTCTGTTCAGGTGCTCTGCCCATTTTTTAATTGGATTGTTTGTTTTTTTGTTATTGAATCATATGCATTCTTTGTATATTTTGGATATTAGCCCCTTATCGGAGGCATTGCTTGCAAATATATTTTCCTATTTAAATGGTTGTCTGTCAGGCTGGAAAAATTAATGCATTCACCAAGCTAGGGTTTGGAGCTAGAATATGCAAAGGCCCACAGCTCAGGAGAAGTTGGAATATTCAGGGTTATATGCTGGAGCTGAATGGGGTAGGGGGTTGTTAAGGGGTTGTGACTATATGGCAAGGGCCAAGTCACAGGGAGATAAGAGTCCTGAAGAATTTGGACTTTATCCTTAAGGTAGGGGGTGATTCATGAAGGGTTTTTTCCCCTTTTTATTGAAGGATTTTAAGATTAAAGTAATCACATTACTTAAGATAGAACTGTTCTGTTACAATGTAGACAAGGTATTTGAAGGAAAGATGAGAGGCTGGAAGGACAAAGCTGCCTCATTGATCCCAGAGAGGGTGAGGAGGCCCGAACTAAGAGATAAGGAGGTATCGGGATGGAGGTAGAGGAATGATTTGACATTTCTGAATTAGAACTTATTCATTTGTCCATTCAATAACTATTTATTGAACCCCAACTATGTGCCAGGCACCAAAGATACAGTAATGAAGAAAACAAAATTCCCTGCCCTCAATGAGCTTGCATTCTATTTGGAAGGGACAAACCATTAATAAGATGTATAGTATTTAAGATGCTGATGAGTTGTGCTAAGAGGAAATTAAAGAAAGGAAGGAAGATGGGGAATTTGGTGGTGGGGTAATATTAATTAGAGGATTCCAGGAAGCCTCACTCATGTTACATTTGAGCTTAGATATGGAGATCAGGGGAATCTGGGAGTAAATTTGGACATCTGTGAGTAGAGCTAATAGAGGAGATGGCAAATGTAAAGGCCCTGAGGCAAAGCAAGCCTCTCATAACTGGAAGAGCAAAGAAGCTGAGTGGATGGAACAGTTAAGGAAGTAAAGTGGCAGCTAGATGAATCAAATGGAAGTGAGGAGCTGGCGTATAGACTTAGAGGGCTATATATATAGTGCCACTATAAGAACTTAGGCTTTACTCTGAGATGAGAAACCAATGGAGAGGTTTTTTCTTTGTTTTTAATAGTAGCTTTGCTGAGATGTAATTCACATACAATTCACCCATTTAAAGTGTAACTCAATAATTTGTAGTAGATTCAGAGTTGTGCAATTGATCCAGGACAGGGGAAATTACCCCAAGTCGGGGCAACTCAAGCCCTGAACTGAGAAAGGGTCCTTGGCTGAGCATAAGAATTCAAATACGCCAAAGTTAGAGTCAAAAGGAAAGTTTATTAGAGAGGGGGTAACACTCCATAGACAGAGCATGGTCTCCTCTCAGAGGCAAAAAGCAAGAGAGACTTAGAGGGATAGAGACAGTAGAGACAGAAACAGAGACAAGAGTAAAGGCACTGAGAGAGAACCCGAGTGTGTTTGGGGAATTCAGATTATATATCATTCTTCAGTTTCTGTGAATTTCAGTTTAAAAGCTTTGTTTACCCATTTTCCTTTGATATACATACACTGAGAAAAGATTAAGATTATGTAGCAAAAAAAGGTAAGAATATATAGCTGCTGGCAGTTCCTAGCCTTTGATCCATAGGTTCCCCATGTTTTTAGCCATAGGGAATGAATGATTTTATTTTGTGAAGAGCCCCACTTAAAGACGTTTTTTGTTTTCCCTTCACAGTGTGGGGAAATGGTTTGTTAGCAATCCCAACAGAAATCTTGTACTGCAGGTTTCATCCTGGTCTGGCTGCAGGGCTGATTAGCATATTGCATTCTCTAAATATAGTTTGATTTAACATTTTGGTTCTCGCATATTATAGCCATCACAATTTTAGAACATTTTCATCACCACTCCCCCATCTCCAACCCACCACAAAAACCTTGTATCTATTAGCAGTCACTCCTAGCCATAGGCAACTACTAATTTACTTTGTCTCTGTAGATTTACATATTCATATAAATGGAATAATGTAATATGTGCCATTTTGTGATTGGCTTCTTTCATTCAGCATGTTTTGAAAGTTCATCTATGTAGTAGCATCACTTTTTATGGCTGAACAATACTCCATTTTATAGACATACCATTTGTTTATCCATTCATTACTGTTTCCACCTTTTGACTATTATGGTTAATGCTACTATGAACATTCAAGTTTTTGTGTGGATATGTTTTCAGTTCTCTTAGGTATATACCTGGGAGTGGAATTACTGGATCATACAATAACTCTACATTTAACCTTTTGCAGAACTGCCAGACCGTTTTCCAAAGCTGCTGCACCATTTTACAATCCCAACAGCAGTGTACGAGGGTTAAAATTTCTCCACATCCATGCCAATACTTGTTATATGTCTTCTTGATTATAACCATCCTAGTGGGTTTAAAATGGTATCTCTAGTATTTCTAACGTTGCGCATCTTTTCATGTGTTTATTGTTATTCACATATCTTCTTTGGAGAAACGTCTATTCAGATACTTTGCCCATTTTTAAATTGGATTTTTCACATTTTTATTATTGAGTTGTAAGATTCAGTGAGAGATTTAGAGAGGAGGAACAATAAAATCTATCAGTTGGAGTCAGCTAAGCAAAAAGGTGGAAATAAATATTATCCCTAATTTACAGAAGAGATATTGCCCAATAACAACAGTGTGTGGAGGAGCTAGGTTTAAAACTTTTATTCCAGAGGCCTAGCTCTTAGTCTTAACCAAGAACGGACAGTGGTTCCCTGAACTCATCTTCTAGCTTAGTCTCTTGACCCGAATTCTCAATTATTGTTATCTCCCATTAAACTCTACCTCTTGCCTGCCCTGTGCTCCTTGCCGAACTTCCTCGGAGGTGCCAGCAGATGGCGATGGGGACCCCCACAGGCCGCTCTGTCCAGAGCGCGCACGTCTGTGGTGCCAGGCAGCGAGTGCCACCGCTGCACTTCCGGGCCGCTGTTCAAGGTGAGCCAGGGTCTCCCCTAAGTAAGGTATTCTCGCCCCCCTTCCCCCCAGCCAGTTCACAGCCTAGCGTGCCCAGAACCCGGGTCAGGGTGCCCAGGCGGGGGCCAGGAAGCCACGGGAGGAGGCATAGCTATCTGTACGACTAGGTCCCATCGAGGCCAAACCGGCTTTAGACCCCGCGCCTCTGACGTGCTGCGCTGAGGAAGTCGTGCCTCTCTCTGGTCTCCCGGCGATCCTAGCTGTCCGGAAGCGTAGTGTGACTCTTCCTCTCCGTCCCCGTCTGGCGGCACTGTCAGTCCGGTCCGCAGGATTCCCCAGTAGCCGCGAACCCTGGCCACCCCAGGGATGTTGAGACTGGGAAGGAGAAAGGAGAAATAGGCTGTCAGAGAGCAGTCTACGACTTGGAATAAGTTTCCCTCACGGACTGTTTTTCATCATTGGGATCTCCTGGAGTACACGTGTAAATGCCTATGCTCCAGCTCAAAAATCCTGATTCAGTAGATCTGGGGTGGGGCTTGGAAATCAGCATTTTTAAAAGCCTGCCCAGGTTGGTGTCCATAGTCTACGGATCTCTCCAAAAAAATGGTAAAACTGGTGGAGAGGAACATTGCATTGGGTTGAGTATGGAACTGTTTATTTTCAGGAAGGCTTCCAAAAGGAAGTGATTCTAGCTGGGCTTTGTGTTGAGGCATCAGAATATCCACTGGTTCTTTGCCCCACAGTGATGAATTCACTCCCCTGCCACCACCAGGATGCAGAAGATCTCAGTGCTGCTCTTCCTGGTCTGGATCTGCTTCCTCTTCTATGCTGGCATTGCCCTCTTCACCAGTGGCTTCCTACTTACCCGTTTGGAGCTCACCAACCGTAGCAGCTGCCAAGAGCCCCCAGGCCCTGGGTCCCTGCCACAGGGGAGCCAAGGGGAGCCCAGGGCCTGCTGGATGGATTCCCGATTCTCTCGGCTTGTGTTGGTGCTGATAGATGCTCTGAGATTTGACTTTGTCCAGCCACAGCGCTCAAACGTTCCTGGCGAGACTTCTGACTCCTTGCCTTTCTTGGGCAAACTGGGCTCCTTGCAGAGGATCCTTGAGATTCAGCCCTACCATGCCAGGCTCTACCAATCTAAGGCTGATCCCCCCACCACCACCATGCAGCGCCTCAAGGCCCTCACCACTGGCTCACTGCCTACCTTTATTGATGCTGGCAGTAACTTTGCCAGCTATGCCATAGTGGAAGACAATCTCATTAAGCAGCTCACCAGTACAGGTCAGTCTGGGCCTCCTTGGAGGCCAGAAGTACTTTGGCAAATTCTTCAGAAGTTAGAGAGCCAGAACTTAGGGTGTCCAGCTGCATACTTGACTACGCTATGAGAGGACGGGGAGGAGAAAGAGACCAGGCCCCTGCATTCAGGGAACACAGGTCCAGGCTTTGTCCTTCTGGCATTTCTAATCTGCATGGGGTGTTGGTTTTCCTTTTAAGGCACTCTCAGTAAAGGGGCAGGAGAGAAGAAGAGACAATGTGGGCCTGGATACCCCTAAAAGTGTGGAGGAGAGAGCAGAGGGTCAGGCTCTGTTTTTTCACTGACTTAGAAAACACAGTATACACCCAGGAAATACAGAGCAGCAGAGATAGCCAGAGACAGAACTAGCAGGGGCTTTTGTAGAAACAAGGAGTAGAGTATGGTTATAAAAGAAAGCTTCCTGGCAGAAAATTTTAGACCTTAAAGATTTGCTGGATGGGCTTTCTATGCCTTAGGGTGCATAGTTGGGATTTCTGATGTGTGTTTGTTTGAAGGGCCTCCTCTCCTTTTCTCCTGCCCTGACTCGTGCTCAGTCTCTGACCCACTCTCATGTCCCTCCAGGAAGGCGTGTGGTCTTCATGGGAGATGATACCTGGAAAGATCTTTTTCCTGGAGCTTTCTCACAAGCTTTCTTCTTCCCATCCTTCAATGTCAGAGACCTACACACAGTGGACAATGGCATCCTGGAACACCTCTACCCAACCAGTGAGCACAGGACCAGAAGCAGGCCTGACTAAGACTGGGACGTGGGGAGGGCTATTTTAGTCCACAGATTCTAAGCTTCCCATGGGTGTGATGGTCTGGGCTTGTGTCCCTAGACCTAGGAGCATCAGAGCCTGGCTGGGTTTGAGGAGTGGGCCTTAGTTCCCTGTGCTCAGTGTTCTCCCCTTCACAGTGGACAGTGGTGAATGGGACGTGCTGATTGCTCACTTCCTGGGTGTGGATCACTGTGGCCACAAGCATGGCCCTCACCACCCTGAAATGGCCAAGAAACTTAGCCAAATGGACCAAGTGATCCAGTGAGTGTGGGATATTGGCTGGGAGATCTGGTTTGTGTCTGAGAATCTCAGGCCATATGGTCCCAAGAAAAAAACTCCTTACCTTGGAGCCTCTTTCCTGGCTGAATTCTGTCTTCTCTAGGGCTTTTTCTGAAGCTAGGGGCCTAATTCATCTTGAGTAGCTCAGTGTGTGGCTTTGGGTAGTAGGGTTGTTACTGAAGAGATATCTCTCTGCCAGTGGTCTAGGCCCTACTAATGAAAGTTATAGCTGGGAGTGAATGGGCGCCTGAGAAAAACCTTTATTAGTTCCTACCCTCTGACACGTTCTTTGGCCCCCAGGGGAGTTGTGGAGCGTCTAGAGAATGACACACTGCTGGTGGTGATTGGGGACCATGGGATGACCAAGAATGGGGACCATGGAGGAGATAGTGAGCTGGAGATCTCAGCTGCACTTTTTCTGTACAGTCCCACAGCCCTCTTCCACAGGGCACCCCCAGAGGTGAGGCCTGAGGTGTGCTTTGTCTCTAGGTATTCAGCTTGCGTCATGATCACAGCATCTTTTTGGATCCCTCTGTTTTAGGCCCCCAAATTCATGACCCCATCGACATCCCCCACTTTCATTTCCTACCTATGCCCTTATATCTTCTATCCCAAACACTGACTTCAGCTCTGTGGTGAACCTATTAATTCCTGTCCTTGTTTTCTAGGAGCCAGAGGTAGTTCCTCAAGTCAGCCTTGTGCCTACGCTGGCCCTGCTGCTGGGCCTGCCCATCCCATTTGGGAATATCGGGGAGGTGATAGTTGAGCTGTTCTCAGAGGTCGAAGACTCCCAGCCTTACTCCTCTGCTCTGGCCCAAGCCTCAGCTCTTCATCTCAATGCCCAGCAGGTAGATAATGGTCTGGGCTTCCAGGGGACAGAGCTAGGGTGGGCATGGGAGAAGCATAGTGACGTACTGTATTGTCCTTTGTTCAGTCTTAATCCCACCCTCCGTAGCCATGCCCTTCCATTATCCCTTCCTTCTCCCCAGTCCTGGACAGTTTGGATCTTCTGGACAGATTCTAGGTACTCTCTTTGGTAATACCTATCCTCGACTGTGTTCCAGTTTATATCTGATCTGTTCCCCTTGGCCTCTGACTTTTTCTGCCAGGTGTCCCGATTTCTTCACACCTATTCAGCTGCTGCTCAGGACCTCCAAGTTACGGAGCTTCATCGGCTACATAATCTCTTCTCCAAGGCCTCTGCTGACTATCAGCGGCTTCTGCAGAGCCCCCAGGGGGCCGAGGCAGCACTACAGACTGTGATTACTGAGCTGCAGCAGTTCCTGCGAGGAGTTCGGGCCTTGTGCATTGAGTCTTGGGCTCGTTTCTCTCTGGTCCGCATGGCAGGGGGTGCTGTTCTCTTGGCTGCTGCCTGCTTTCTCTGTCTGCTTGTATCCCAGTGGGCAACATCCCCTGGCTTCTACCTTTGCCCTCTCCTAGTACCTGTGGCCTGGGGTCTGGCTGGGGTCATATTGTGTGCTGGACTTCTGGCAATTACTGGGCTGAAGCTGGATCCAATGGTCCTAGGGGCCATGGCTGCAGTGGGCTCCCTTGTACCTTTTCTGTGGAAAGCCTGGGCTAGTTGGGGATCTAAGATGCCCTTAGCAGCCTTGCTTCCCATCCCTGGGCCTGTTCTGTTATTCCTACTCATTCGCTTTGCTGCTTTATTCTCTGATAGCTTTGTTGTAGCTGAGGCCAGGGCCACCCGCTTCCTTTTGGGCTCATTCATCTTGCTCCTGGTTGCCCAGCTTCACTGGGAGGGCAAACTGCTACCACCTAAGCTACTCACAATATCCCGCCTTGGCTTTTCAACCCCAACAGCCTCCCCACGGCACAATGGCATGCAAGCCCTGGGGCTTGGAGTTATGTTGCTTTTGTGTATAAGGCTAGCTGAGTTTTTTCATCGCTGCCCTGAAGAGACACCTGTTTGCCACTCCTCTCCCTGGCTGAGTCCCCTGGCATCCACTGTGGGTGGTAGAGCCAAGAATTTGTGGTATGGAGCTTGCGTGGGGGCGCTGGTGGCCCTGTTAGTTGCTGTGCGCCTGTGGCTTCGCCGCTATGGTAATCTCAAAAGCCCTGAGCCCCCTGTGCTCTTTGTGCGCTGGGGGCTGCCACTAATGGTGCTGGGCACTGCTGCCTACTGGGCATTGGCATCAGGGGCTGATGAAGCACCCCCACGTCTCCGGGCCTTGGTTGCTGGTGCATCAGTTGTGCTGCCTAGGGCTGTGGCAGGGTTGGCCGCTTCAGGGCTCATGCTGTTGCTCTGGAGGCCTGTAACAGTGCTGGTGAAAGCTACAATGGGTGCTCCAAGGACCAGGACTGTCCTCACCCCCTTCTCAGGCCCCCCTACTTCTCAGGCTGACCTGGATTATGTAGTTCCTCAAATCTACCGACACATGCAGGAGGAGTTCCGGGATCGGCTGGAGAGAAGCAAATCTCAGGGCCCCCTGACTGTGGCCGCCTATAAGTTGGGGAGTGTCTACTCAGCTGCTATGGTCACGGCCCTCACCTTCTTGGCCTTCCCACTTCTGCTATTGCATGCAGAGCGCATTAGCCTTGTGTTCCTGCTTCTGTTTCTGCAGAGCTTCCTTCTCCTGCATCTGCTTGCTGCTGGGATACCCATCACCATCCCTGGTAAATACTTAGCCCTGATTCATCCAAGGATAGTAGGGATATGAGTTTGGCCCCTTCTGTTTTCAGAGAGTGTTGCTCTTCAGGTTCTTCACTTTGACCCAGGGTCTCATGCCCCACACAGCTGGGAGGGTCTTTCTGATGTCCTCTCTCTTCATTTAGCTTGTAGCCAAGGTAATTGAACCTTCCTCTTGGCTCCCAAAACCAGCAAGGTTCATGAAGGAGGGAGACAAGGAGTACTCCAAGACTCATTTCTTAAGGAGATGCTGCATCTTCATGAGTGCATATTCTGATTTTCCAGTCATGGGATTGTCGAATTATGAATATATAATGTCATAGTGAGCTGTATATATATGAGAAAAAAAGAGAGTGACAGCAGTGGGGTTCAGATTAGAGTAATGGGACTTTGTGCCAGAGAGGGAATTAGAATAAGAGTACTGACTATAGGAGACTGGGGTGATGTGTGTGTATATGTGTGAATGAGAATAATAATTGAAGTAGTAGTATATGATCATGGGGCAGTAGGCCATGGATTAGGGAATGGGATATGACTGTAAAGAGGTATATCTTTTCTCCCAGGTCCTTTTACTGTGCCATGGCAAGCAGTCTCTGCTTGGGCCCTCATGGCCACACAGACCTTCTATGCCACGGGTCACCAGCCTGTTTTTCCAGCCATCCATTGGAATGCAGCCTTTGTGGGATTCCCGGAGGGTCATGGCTCCTCCACCTGGCTGCCTGCTTTGCTGGTGGGAGCCAACACCTTTGCTTCCCACCTCCTTTTTGCAGGTACCTTCTCATTTCTCTTGCTTCCTTTGTTTACTCTGGCTTTGTAGAAGGAAAGGAAACCCCTGGATTTGAGTGGGGAGATATGATTTTGTTGGAACTTTGGCATCCCTCAGTGTGTGCTAATTGGAGGCTGAACCAAATAGGGTGGTTGGGGGCCAGGGTGGCCCAGTCCCTGGGTCCTTCATTAATTATAGCCCTGCCTTCCTCTGAGGCAGTAGGTTGCCCATTGCTCCTGCTCTGGCCCTTCCTGTGTGAAAGTCAAGGGTCTGGGAAGAGGCGGCAACCTGCAGGGAATGAAGCTGAGGCCAGAGTCAGGCCTGAGGAGGAGGAAGAGGAGCCACTGATGGAGATGAGACTCCGGGATTCGCCTCACCACTTCAATGTAGCGCTGTTACAGCTGGGCCTCAAGTACCTCTTTGTCCTTGGTATTCAGGTGGGTGCAGGGGAAATGCATGCATTCTCATGTGCATACATCATATTCTTTCATACTAAGCCAAAACCCTGGGGGTGAGCCTTGACTGAGCTACAGATAAGTGAAGTGGTTGCCCAAGGACAGTGGCCTCAAATGGCAGTATTGAAACTTGAACCTGGGTCTCTTTAATCCCTGTCTTAGATCGTTTCCTCCCTACAAGCTAGGTCTGGAACCTGCTGGTTGCAATAAGGAATTATTCCATTGGTGTTCAGACAGGAAAAACTGAGGTGATGGTCAGGATTCTTTCCCAAGCTGTGGTCATGGATCCTCCTCCTTTCCTGTGGAGGCAGAAGGTGTGACTATGAAATCTTCCTCCACCCTGGGAGGCAGAGCATAAGTGATAGCAGCCCAGATGAATAGTGTTTGCCCAAGGTCACACAGTGGGTCGTGGTGGGGCCAGAAAAAGAATTAGGACTCCTTAGTGGTTGCCCTAGCCCAGGGTTTTTTCCTCTGGCATGCACTACATTCCTACTCCCCATTCTTCATAGGGACTTACAGCAACTCTCTCTTTGACCTGCTTTCTCCTTCCCTTTCCAAGTAACTTAACTCCTCCTTTCCTCCCTTAGATTCTGGCCTGTGCCTTGTCAGCCTCCATCCTCCGCAGGCATCTCATGGTCTGGAAGGTGTTTGCCCCTAAGTGAGTGAATATGCTTGAGAACTAGAGGTGTTGGAGCAGTGGGGGGGCGGGGTGTTGCGGGCGTGAAGTGTGGAGAAAAAAAATGAACATCCAGGGTGGACAGGGTTTTACCTCAACAGGGAAAAAAGGGTCTAGACCTACTCTCAGTGTCCCCTGATGTTCTCCACCTTTATTTGCAGGTTCATTTTTGAGGCCATGGGCTTCATTGTGAGCAGTGTGGGACTTTGCCTAGGCCTAGCTTTGGTGATGCGAGTGGATGGTGCAGTGAGCTCCTGGTTCCGGCAGCTAGTTCAGCAGAGGTAGCCTAGGCTGTGGATGCTGGCTCTTGGCCACAGGGAGAACTGGAGAACAGTCTAGTCTGGACTACATGGGTGCTGGATCATCTTCAAGAGAGGTTCAGCCACACCTCTTACCACTATGCAGCCAGGAGCTACTGGCATCTGGGACTTCATTATTTTATAATTAAAAATCATAGGGTGGCCTGATCCCTAACTCCTGCTTTGGATGCATCTGAATGACTGGGGGTGGTCTCCCAAATGGAATAAAGTAATGATGTAAATATGTGTGTTTGAGATGTGGGAGAGACCCCACTGTCGTATAAGGCAGGGGTCCCCAACACCTGGGCTGTGGACTGGTACTGGTTTGTGGCCTGTTAGGAACCAGACCACACAGCAGGTAAGATTCATCTGTATGTGCTACTGCTCCCTCGTGCTAGCATCACTGTCTCAGCTCCACCTCAGATCATTGGACATTAGATTCTCATAGGAGCACTGGTCCCTGGTGCCAAAAAGGTTAGGGACCACTGGTATAGGGGCTTGAGGAGGGTCATTCTCCCTTCCCACCAGGCACAGATGGGATCAGCCATCTTCTGCAGACCTGGCTACACCCGAAAACCTTTGGGAAATGATGAGAATTGTGTGAATTTACTTACCCCAGCTCTTCCCAAAGCACTGCTATTATCCCACCTGCCCATTTTCCTTTTCCGTGCAGCATATTTTATTTTATTTTATACTTTGACTGTTAACAGGTGCATGAAAAGACAAGCCCAGGCATCTTGGAGCACACAGACTTTCACTGTCTAAAGCCTCTATAGTGCTGTCTCTCCTCTACTGTGTCCTTTCACTCCAGAACACCCTTTGCCCTTCACTTCTATGGAACCCTCCCTAGTTTTCCAACCCATGTTGTCTTTTATGAGACCTACTTCCACAACTTAAAGCACTCCACCTTGTCCCATTGATTATTCCTGACTTGAGGCCAAAACTATGAATCATGCCCCTCATACATGTCTCCTGTTCCCTCTGTGCACCTCGCTATTTCATGTGGAAATACTGGCATGAAATCCTTGTGGAAATGTCCATCAAAGGAGTGGGGAAGAGGCTCTGAGAAGAAGGATCAGGACTAGGGTTGAGCATACCCAGGACAGGAGGACATGAGACTACTGAAAGTGAACAGATGTTAAAATTGTGGGACAGCACCTACCTTTACTTGGCAGGAGGAAGAAGAGAGGCTGAGTAGCAGCAATTGTAAGGTAAAAGTGTTCACTGCTGTAAAGGAAGAGTTCTAATTATTAATGGCCAACAGTCCCTAGTGCTGCAGTGGTGAAAGTGTGTACTGTTTCAGGCAATTAGAGGATAGGACATTGGTTACTTGGAAGGAATAGGTTTAATAATGCAAGGCCCAGCTAGCCTATAAGATGAATCAGGAAAAAAACCCTTCCTCTCCCTCAAACTAGTGGACACAATTCCCAAGCACCATTTAATGAGAAGAAATAAAGACCCTTTCTCTATCCTTATCACCCATAGGAAGGATTTCAGACCCTGGTCCCTCACCCTGTGTTCAGCCCTCGCCCTTTTTTCTTTTCAGGGAACCCTCTTCCCTGGAACCTAGGGATAATCTGTTCTTAAACCACTGTTTCCTTTTCTCTTTATCTACAACATGGGTCCCCAACCCCTGGGACAGAGGACTGGTAGTGGTCCGTGGTCTGTTAGGAATCAGGCCGCATAGCAAGTGAGTAGCAGGAGAGTCAGCAAAGCTTCATCTGTATTTGCAACCATTCCCCAGCACTAGCATTACTGCCTCAGTTTCACCTCAGATCATCAGGCATCAGATTCTTACAGGAGCACCAGTCGTTAGTGCTAAAAAGGTTGGAGACTACTGATCTACAAGGTTCTTTTAGAGAAAGATATGTTAGCACATTGATTTATACTATTAAAAAATTTTATTCCTGCCTTTAACTTGACATCAAAGAGCCCATTCCACGCTAACTTATGGTTTCTTTTCTAAAAAAAACACCTTTATTGAGTTACAACTTACCATAAAATTCACCCATTTAAAGTGTACCATTCTATGGTTTTTAGTACATTCACCGTGTTGTACAACTGTCACCACAATCAATTTTAGAACATTTTTATCAACCTACAAAATAACTAGATACTCTTTTCTATCACCATCCCTCTCCACCTGCATCCTTAACCCTAGGCGACTACTAATCTACTTTCTAACTATATTTGCCTATTCTGAACATTTCATAGAAATGGGATCATATAATGTATGGCCTTTCGTGACTGGGTTCTTCCAGCATAGTATTTTTGAGGTTCATTCATACAGTAGCATGTGTCAGTACTTCATTTTTCTTTTTTTAAGTTGAGATAAAATTCACATAACAAAATTAACCATTTTAAAGTGTACAATTCAGTGGCCCTTAATATGTTTACAATGTATAAACTTCACCACTGTTTCTAGAACATTTCCATCACCCCCCGAAAGAAATCATCCATTTGCAATCAAATCCCTCTGCCCCCAGCCTCTGACAACCACCAGTCTGTTTTCTGTCTCTCTCTAGATTTGCCTATTCCGGATATTTCATATAAATGGAATCATATATGTGGCTTTTTCTGCCACTTCTTTCACTCAGCTTAATGTATTCAAGGTTCATCCATGTTGTAGCATATATCATATCAGTACTTTGTTTCTTTTTATGGCCAAATGATATTCCATTGTGTGGATATTATCACATTTTATTTATTCATTCATCCATTTTGGACATTTAGGTTATTTGCACTTTTTGGTTATTATGAATAATGCCACTATAAACATCTATACACAAGTTTTTGTTTGGACATATGTTTCATATCTTTTGGGTATATACCTAGTGGTATATTGTGAAATTGCTAGGTCATATGGTAACTCTGTGTTTAACTTTTTGAGGAATTGTTTTTAAAAAGTTTTAAAAGTTAAAAGTTTTAAAAGTTAAACTGTGTGTTTAACTTTTTGAGGGGCTGCTTCTGTTTTCCAAAGCTGCTATACCATTTTATATTTTCACCAGCAATATATGAGGGTACCAATTTCTGCACATACATGTCAATACTTATTATTATCCATCTTTGACTCTAACCATCTTGGTAGGTGTGAGGTGGTATCTCATTGTGGTTTTAGTTTGCATGTCCTTGATGACTAATGATGTTGGATGCTGATAACTGTCCATTCAGATTTTTTGTGTTTTAATTGGATTGTCTTTATTATTGAGTTATAAGTATTGTTTATATGTTCTAGATACCAGTCCCTTATCACATATATGATTCGCAAATATTCTATCCATTCTATGGGTTGGGGTTTTATTTTCTTGATAGTGTCCTTTGAAACATTAAATTTTTAAGTTTTGGTGAAGTTCATTTCATCCTATTTTTTCTTTTGTCGCTTGTGCTTTTCATATTATATGTAAGAAACCATTGTCAAATGCTATAATTTAGTTTTAGAAAATTTTCATCATTCCCACAAATTTCCTATACTTTGTTTGCAGTCAATCCCCAATTCCCTCCTACCTCCACCAGGCCACTGATCTATTTTTTGTCTTTATACATTTGTCTTTTTTGGACATGTTTAGTAAATGGAATCATGCAATATGAGGTCTTTCAGTCTGGCTTCTTTGACTTAGAATAATGTTTCTGAGGTTCATCTATGTATCACTTTTTAATCCCTTTTTATTGCTGAGTCATATATGCCATTGTATGGCTATGATCAACTGATGGACATTTGGATTATTCCCAATTTTTAGCTGTTGTGAATTATTTTTACACTGCTGTGAGAATTTGCATACATGTTCTTGGTGTAGATATACATTTTCATTTCTCTTGGGATGATTCCTTAGGGTGGAATTGCTGGGTCATATGGTGATTATGTTTAACTTTTCAAGAAACTGCCAAACTGTTTTCCAAAATAACTGTACCAGTTTATATTCCCACCAGTAATGTATGAGATTTCCAGTTTCTCCATATCTTCACCAAGATTTGGTATTATCTGTTTTTTTATTGTAACCATTCTATGTGTGTATGTGCATAGTGGTATCTCATAATTTTAATTTGTATTTTCCTGATGGCTAATAATGTTGAGCATCTTTTTATGTGCTTCTTAGCTATTCATAAATATTTTTGGTAAAACGCCTTACATATTTTTCTGCCTGCCTGAAAATGGTTTAAATAAGTGTTTATTATTGAGCTTTGAGAGTTATATATTGTGAATATAAGTCCAATATGAAGTATATGATTTGCAAATAATTTTTGCCACTTTATGGTTGAATGGTCTTTGTCGTAGCACAGATGTTTTTAATTTTAATGAAGTCCGACTTAGACATTTTGAGTTGATTTTATGTGGGGTAATGGTTGCAGTTTTTTTTTTTTCCTTTTGATTTTGCATACAATATCCAGTTCTCCCAGCTCCATTTGTTGCAAGGATTCAGCAGGTACTTATAAGTAGTGCAGGTTGCACAAACAATAGTGCCGCGCTGTCAGCAGTCAAACAACAAGCATGCGGTTGAGCAGACTGGGTGAGCATGTGTTGGGCTGCATTGTGAGAAGAGAAAAGACAGGCCGATTACTCGAGGGCCTTGGTCTCCTGTCACAGTTTGTTTTGGAGACACTTTTTGCCAGAGCCAGACTTTTCAGAAGACTCTTGGCGGCACTACGACTCCCAGCATGCATCGCGCGGGCCTGCCCTGCGCAGAGGGCGAAATCCAACAGACCTGGAAGTGCAACGAGGAAAGGGCTGAGCCACGGGTTCTGGCACCCAGATCGATTTCTCAAACCTCTGGCTTCGGCGAGGGCCGAGCAGGCAGAACGGTAGGTCCCAAGTCTTCCCTCTCAGTCGCACCTTCCGCTCCTGGCTTGCCCCTACTCCCTCCCCACACCCCGCCCCTGGGTCCGCCCCCTCTTTCCACACTGGTCTATCCGGGACTCGGTTCTTTCTTGAGTTTCCCGCGGAAACTGCCCCTCAAAGACGACCAACCGCAGCCGAGAGTTTTGCCGTCCCGGTCAATAAGAGGCTAGGGTGGAAGAGGTGGGGGTGTAAGCCACCTCAGGTTGCGAGGAGAGAGTACATTTCTTTCGGAAGTGGCAGGTCGCCCGGCTTGGAGCCCAAGGGTTGCAAAGGAGACGCGGCGGGGTGCGGAAGTCCACGGACCCTTCTGCGCGCCGGTGCGGTCTTCGGCGGCGCCAGGCTTACCCTTTAGCAGCCCTCTCCAGGTGTCCAGGCCCAGCTTGGGCCACCATGTCCCACCAGACCCCTCTGGGCTCCTTGGTGCCACAAGCCAACTGCCTGGACCTGTGGAGGGACAAGAATGATCAACTAGTTCGGCAGGCCAAGGTAATGCGGTTGCTGGGACCCTCGTTTTGCAGCCCCAAAATACCAGAAAGAGGGTTTGCAGTGAATTTACCCCAGCCCATGGGAAAGGGCTGAGCTCTACTTTCCGCTAAAGCAATAAGTGACTGGAGAATGACATCCCTTGCCACTGCTGCAAGAAGAGAGGAAAGGACTGATCCTTAGTGACAATCCATCCCACATTTGGCAGGTGGCTCAAGACTTGGGTCTGCCTCTGAGGCGACAGCAGTTGGCTCAAGATGCACTGGAAGGGCTCAGGGGACTCCTTGATAGTCTGCAGGGTAAGCAGGGCCCTCCGCAGGATGGTCAGTTCCCCTCCATAACTAGAGACCAGTTTCTCATCTCCATTTCTGGGATTGAGATGATTTAAGGTACAAACGGGACTGGAGTGGAATTGTCTTTGTACAGGCGAATCTCTCTTCTCCTTATGCATAGTCACACAACAGGAGCATTTGAAGAAGTGGTTTCCAGGATGGTCTAATCTGGAGAATTTTCTGCCCTTCCCAAATTTTCTGTCCTACGGGTGGGTTCCTTATTGAGGCCATTCTGGTTGAGGTAGGGTAATCTCTGGTTTGGAATCTTATTCAGAGGATCTTTCATGGGGGAGCAGCCTGTGAAACCAGCATTTGTTGCTCCAGGGCTCCCTGCAGCTGTTCCAGTTCTCCCCTTGGAATTGACTGTCATCTGCAACTTCATTACCCTGAGGGCGAGCCTGGCCCAGGGTTTCACTGAGGACCAGGTACAGGATATCCAGCGGGGCCTAGAGAGAGGTGAGGGCCAGAAATTGCCAGCCATTCTGCTGCCAACCTCAGTCTGGGTTTAAGTCCTTGCAAGAGGAATGGAAAGAGCAACATAATCTGTCACTCTCACAGAGAGAGTTGCCTTTCTCTGATCCTCTATGACCTTTTGGTTTCTGCATAAAAGGAAAGCCAAAGATAAGGTCCTACCTCAGCTGTATGTGTGTGTACTCTACAGTGCTGGAGACCCAGGAACAGCTGGGGCCGAGGCTGGAATGTGGGATCAGGGGGCTGTGGAGCTCCGTTCTCTGTGCTTCCTCCCTTCTACCGGAGCTGCTGCCTTCCCTTCACCACCTGGCTGGCTTGCAGATTGCCCTCTGGCTGAGCACTGACTGTCTTGGGGACCTGACCTTGCTGTTGCAGACCCTAAATGGCAGCCAGGTAATTCAGGAAGTGACCTGGATCTAAAGGTCTCTTCCCTTCTCCCATCCCTTCCAGCTGCAGTAGCATCATTATATGCTGGAAAGGCTGCTAAGCTGGTGGTTAGAGACCTGGGTTCTCTTAGGGACTTAGATGATCTTGCTCTGATTGGTCCCTCATTGGAGGGATTCTCTTGGGAAGGTTTTAAAAGTAGCTTATTGATCTTTGGTAGGGTTTCGTCTCTCATGACCTTGCTGAAGTCACTTCCCAGCCTCAGTCTTTTCATCAGTAACCGAAACATGATCCTTACCCTGAGTCCTCATGTGCTTATCCTGAGTGACGAAATGCACTGCCATAGATTATCATTGCCCCAGGTTTTTCTTCCTCCTTTTATCCTTGTCCCACAGCTATAAATCTCTTAGAATTGAGGGAACAGGACTTAGAAGGACCCCTACTTTCAAGGACCAGCCAGAGTAGACTGAGACAGGAGATGAAGTGATTCAGGTTTGGAGCCCTTGATAGTCCTTTTCTCCCCAGAGCAAGGCCTCTGAGGATCTGCTGATGCTTCTAAAAACTTGGAGCCCACCAGCAAAGGAGTCAAATGCCCCATTGACCCTGCAGGATGCTTGGGGCTTGAGAGATGTCCTTCTGACAGCATCTGCCTATCGCCAAGGTCAGTCAGTAATCTGACTCATTTTTTCCTCCCCAATCCCCATCTTAAGGGGCCTCTAGGCTCATGCCTTTTCTGTCATGTCCTATTTAGCTTAGTGGAACTTCTCTGTGCTCTTCTTCTCCATCATCACCCACTCCCAACTCCCTCAATCCCTACCCCCACCCCAAATCCCTGTGCCCTACGGGCCTCTCTAAGCTCACATCCTGATTGCCCTCAGGCCTCCGGGAGCTGATCACAGGAAGTCTGCCCAGGGCACTGAGCAGCCTGCATGAAGCGGCCTCAGGTCTGTGCTCACAGCCTGTGTTGGTCCAAGTGTACACAGCTCTAGGAACCTGTCTCCGTAAGATGGTAAAGACAGTTGGGGAAACCACTGGTGTTGTGGATAGCTGTTTTCAATGCAAAGGTGGCTGAAGTTTGTGTCCTCTCATCCCTCTAGGGCAGTCCGCAGAGAGCTTTGTTATACTTGGTTGCAGCCCTGAAAGGGGGATCAACCTGGGGACCCCCACTTATGGAGGCATCCAGGCTATATCGGCAACTGGGGAACACAGCAGCGGAGCTAGAGAGTCTGGAGCTTCTGGTTGAGGTAAGGAGCTATGTAAGTGAAGATACAGGGATTCCTGTGGTTCTTGTGTTGGGGTGAGTAGTCAAATAAGTAGAAGGAAATATGGCTCCCAAAGATTACAGATTTACTTTCTTTTGTCTCTTTTAGGCCTTGAGTATCACTCATAGCTCAGAAGTATCCCATCTTCTTATTGGGGTAGAGTTGTTACTCCCACGACCTGACCCAGTTTCATCGCTTCACTGTGGCACACAGAGCCAGGTCAAGCACCTGCTAGCAAGCCGATGCCTACAGACAGGAAGGTGAGGTGCTGCCTTGCTCATATGAGCTCCACTTCCCACTTCTGATACCTCCCCTGGGGCGTGACTCTGCTTCTATTCTTATGAGTAGGGGGGATGGACGAGTCTGTTGCAGGACATGTGTCTTTGCTCCTTAGCCTCCTCCCTTGCCACTGGACCTGCACTGAGGACTCTTCCCCAGACACTAACCTGTATCTTTAAAACTCTGAAGTCTCCTCCCAAATCCATTTTGTAAGTAGGGTAGATCTATACAGAGCAGGGTTGGAGCCCCAAGACCCTACACTCCCCACTCCTTAGGGCTCTTGAACATCCCTTTGTTAGCTAAGATCCTTTGGAGAACCCTGCAATGGCCTAATGTGAGGCTCATGGGCTATGACTTCTCAGGGCAGAGGATGCTGCAGAGCATTACTTGGACCTGCTGGCTTTATTGCTAGATGACTCGGAGCCAAAGGTGGGTATATGTCTTCAAAATTCTCTGAATTTGGGGTGGGAGAGGGTTGGAGTCTTCTTTGGAGTAGAGAAGGACTGTTGTTTTCTGTTTTTTTCCTATGTTGTCTGTCTGTCCAATCTGGGAGACCAAACCAGGAAGGCTTCCCAGAGCAAGGGGTTTAGGGCAGCAAGTAGTGGGTTGTCTCCATGTGGTACCAAAGCCTGGTGAAGAGGTTGGGGGTGGTGGCTCACATCTCTTCAAAACACTGTATCCTTCTTCCACCCCAGCTCTTCCCACCTCCTTGCCCCCCAGGGCCTTGTATGCCTGAGGTGTTCTTGGAGGCGGCAGCAGCACTAATCCAGGCAGACCGAGCCCAGGATGCTTTGACCATATGTGAGGAACTGTTCAGCCGCACGTCACTTCTGCTTCCCAAGATACCTTGGCTGTGGGAAGATGCCAGAAAAGGAACCAAGGAGTCACCACACTGCCCACTCTGGGTCTCTGCCATGCACCTGCTTCAGGGCCAAGCCTGGGTGCGACTGGGGGCCCAAAAAGAGGCAATTAGTGAATTTAGCCGGTGAGCACAGGAAGCCAATTAGGGTCCTAGGGAAAATGTAAAGGAATAATTTTCTGATTGGGACTTGAATTGGTGAGCTCCATTTTTACCTACTCACCCTGGAGTTTCCGAGGTTGACTCCTCTTCACCTCTGCTCAATGTCTCACTTCAGGTGCCTTGAGCTACTCTTCCAGGCCACACCCAAGGACAAAGAACAAGGTGATTCAGACTCTCAATTTTCTTCTTCCCTCCTGGAAGCGATGGTGGTGGATACCAGTTCCCTTTCCATGTGTCCCAGCCCACCAGGATATTTAAGAGAAAGGGACTCTGGACATGAGATAAAGGGGCACCTGGGGTTTTGGTGACTGTGTGGCTGGGAACACACTTCTTGACTTTAGTGGTGGCCCCCAGGGCCTGCTTCCATCTGTGAACAGGGGTGTGTGTCAGATATGGCATTACAACAGCTTCGGGCAGCTGCCCTGATTAGTCGTGGACTGGAATGGATAGCCAGTGATCAAGATACCAAAGCTCTACAGGACTTCCTGCTTAGTATACAGGTGTGCCCAGGTATGTATACTTGCACGATGACATCAGCTATGCATGGATGCACGTGGACAGAGAGGCCTGTAGGGGAGGTACTTGGGGATGAATGTAAGAGTGATGTTCCCAGATAGGAGGGAATAGGGTTGTGCTGTATATACCTAGGGACATGCCCACGTGTGCAGACATACAAGACATATACAAGTGTGTATGAAGGCGTCTCAAGAGTTTTCCAGTCTTCCCAATATCCTCAGACACAAAGACAGTGACTGCACTGGAAGTGTGTTGGGCAGGGGCAGGGTCAGCTGAGCCCTTTGTCCTGGGCAAGCAGTGCATTGGGATAGGAATGGTTGGGAATGATCTACTCCTGGTTCAGTGTGTGACTGTAGGCAAGACCGTTCCCCATTCTATGCCTCAGTTTCCCCTTTTGTAAAATGATGCTTAAGGCTGTGTCAAATTCTAAAGCTCTGTACTCTGGGGTGGCACTACAGGTAATCAAGATGCTTCCTTTCACCTGCTTCAGACTCTGAGGAAGCTGGATCGGAGGGATGAGGCCACTGCTCTCTGGAGGAGGCTGGAGGCCCAAACTAAGTTGCCACAGGAGAATGCTACTTGGTGAGGCTGAGGCTTGCTGGCTTGAGGCTGAGGGGTGTTTAGTGTCCTGGAGTCCTTGGGTATATTGGGGTGGTAGTGAATGAAAGGGAGGGAATGACTGCCCATCCTTCTGCCTATCCTTCAGCCTTAGGCCTCATCCTTCTTGCTCTCCAGGTCTGTCCCCCTGTACCTTGAAACCTGTTTGAGCTGGATTCATCCTCCTAACCATGAAACCCTTCTTGAAGAGTTTCGGACATCTCTGCTGGAGACTTGTGACCTGTAGCTGCCATGTTTTGAAGACTCTGAGCTGGGGCCCCGGTGGACTATCTTTCTGTGGGGAGGGCTTTCTTCTTTACCATCCTTGGGGAATGTGGCTGGAGCTGACCATTCCTATATAAGTCTGGCTTTGGAAATAGTCCTGAAATTTTTTTGGCCCAGTTACTGCTATCTGGTTCTAGAGGACCCCCTACCCCCACCCCCATGCCCTCATCTGCCACCAGCAAGGCATCAAATTTACTTGTGGCACCTTTTTTCCTGTTTCTCCTTGTGTTCAGTAAAATCTTTTACCTATCTCTTGTCTGCCTGTTACATATACTGAGTGGGAAGGCTCACAGCTATCTAATTCAGTTGAGTGCTGGTTGTCTGAGGTGCCCTCTCCCAAAGTCATCTATCTTATGACTTGAGGTCTGGATAGAAGAAAGGGCTATAGGGATTTTTACTCAAGAAAGCAGTGACTTTAGTTCTTCCCGTTGCCTAAAAACCAGAGCCCCAAAGCCCAGAATCCTGTGTGATGTGACAGAATAAATGGAGTTGGGTCTGGAAGGTAGTCTAAGCAGGACAAGGGCAGGTATTCAATTCTTAAAGGGGAGAGACAAGCAGAACTGAGTCTCTCAGAGTGACTTCCCACCCCCTCCCTAATCCCAAATTCTTGAAATAAGGGATTTCACTGTCTCAATCAAATGTGTCGGTGTGATACCAAAGCTGCCTATTGAACATAGGGCTAGCTGGCATTTTGGGCCCATGGACTAATTCAGTATGTAATTTTCTTGCTTCAGGCTCCTTGAATCTGCTGTATGTTCTGTGGTTGCCTTTTGCCTCTCTCTGAACTTGAGTGCCCCCTCTCCTCCAACCATTAATATTAATATCCAGTGGTAAGAGGAAGCATATAACCTCAACCTCCGACGAACTCTAAAGCCTGTGGGATTAGGGTTACCAGACAGTGGGATAGACAACAGGGTGGAGTGGATTAAAAACTGTTGTGCTAGGTGGCCTGAGCCAGCGTTTTGAAGGAGCAAAAAGGGGGGTTAGGATGAATCCTCAAGTTTTGGAAGAAGGTAGGTGTGTAGGTTATCAACAGCAGTACTAAACTAATGCAAGAGTTCAATCCATTGTGCCAGGTTCTTCCAACAGGATAAATTAAGGAGCCAATGAACTGGAGCCAAGTGGGAGATTCCGCCTCCAAGAGGTTAAAGGCTCTCCTTTCGCCAGTCGATCTGGCCCCATTCCTTTCGTTGATTGGTCGAGAATCTCAATCCGTCGAGGAAGCATAGCGTTGCGGCCAATTGACGTGGCGTTACTAGGCGTGTTGCATCCCTGAGGCGGGAGCCAGGCCGCAAGCGGATTTCCTGATTGGCTCTAGTCCGCGGGTTGCTGGGGAGAGGCGCGGAGAGGCGGGCGGGAGTCCCCAGGGCAGGCGTTGATTGGCTGAGGTGAGAGCACTTCTCCTTCCGATGATTCGGCTCTTCTCGGCTCAGTCTCAGTGAAGCGTCTGCAGCCGTCGTTTGAGTCGTCGCTGCCGCTGCCCCCTCGCGGATCAGGAGCCAGCGTTGCCCGCCCACCGCCCGGGTGCCGCTGGGAGGAAGCGAGAGGGAGGCCGCCTGCGGGTTTGTCGCCCCTGCTCGCCACCCGCCCAGGAAAGCCGAGCCCCGGCCCAGCCAGTCGCCTGCCGTCCCTTGTAGCCGTTAATCGCGGGCCGCCACAGCTGCCGGCCGAGAGAGGCGCGCGCCATGGCCTCGGGAGCTGAGTGAGTGTGTGTGTGTATGTGTACGTGTGTGTGTGTGTGTGCGAGTGTGTGTGTGTGTTTGTGTGTGTGCGCGCGCGCGCGCATGTGCGCGTTCGCCTCCCCGCCTGCTGGGGGTTCGCGCACCGGGGCACCCTTCCGTGCTGGGTAGGCCCAGCCCGGCCGTGGGCGCGTCTAAGAGGTGGAGACCCGGAAAGAGGGAGATAGGAGAGGAGAGGAAGGGGGCGAATGATGGGCCACGGGCCCGGCTGGGCCTGGCTGCGCACCCGCGCGCCCCCTAGGCGGGGCTTGCGTTGGGCCTGGGTCGGGGCCTGGGCCAGATCGTGCTGTGTCATGCAGGCCCGGGCCGGCCTGATTGGTTCCCTTGGAACGGCCGTCCCGGCCTAGTGAGGTCTGCGGGCCCACACTGCCGGCGTGGAACCCTGGGCCTTGGGGCACCCACCTGCGACCCGGCCTACCATCCGCCGAAGGCCTTCGATCCTGAAGAGAGCAGGCCCCGCGGACCCTACACCCTAATTGGGCCCGGTGGGCGTGGACTTTGGGCCACGTGAAGGAGCCTGGAGACCCAGGAGGAGGTTGGACCAGGGGAAGGCCGTGCAAGCTCAGGGAAGCTCTCAACACGGCACTTTTGGAGCTGGGTCCGCTCGGCCTGTGGTTAGCAGTACCCGCGACCTGAGTAGTGAGGGACTGACTGTTAGGGATAGGATGGGCCCTGCTTTTCACTTCTGGCCGCCTTTCTACTTTAGGCCAGTTGTTATTCATTTAAGAAAGGTTTAGTTAGTTTTCATGTTATGAAATGGGCGTGGAGAGAAAGAACTTTTTATTTCTCTACTATTTTAGGTTCTTGCTATATTGTTCGAATCTGAGTTGAATTTTGTGGGCCTTCCTAGATTTCAGTCATCGTGGCCTGAAGGTTAGAGTTGCCCTCTTAGGACACACGGTCTTTTTCCCCAAACTGCTATGTTGAGAAATCCTGGGCCTTTCACCCCTGAAGAAAGCGTCAAATAAAACCATTGAATTTAGAATCAAGAGCTTTAGCTATTATTGGGGGGAGAGAAAAAAAAAAAAAAGACAGCCATCCTATGGAAACTCTTCTATGCAAATCACTTTCCTGTCTTGCAGAGAGTTTAGTTTCTTGAGGTGTGTTCTTTTTTTTCAAGTTTCTGAATCGAAAGGAAGCACTACTCAGTCACCTATTTAAAAGGATTGCTTAATAATACTTAAAATATTATCTTAGGTTATCCAGTCAGTCTTTTGTTTTCAAGATGAAAAGTAAAAATCCGAAATTCTTGGAATCTGGCATCACAGATGGTTTCTGATCTCTAGGTCATCTTGATGACTCTTAACTGAACTCCCTCGAAACCCTCTGTGGTCCATTGGGTTTCTGGAAATGACCTGACTCTTGCAGAAGACAATGGGGTGTGTCCCCAAGGAGCCTCCAGGACTGCTGATGGCCCATTATCAGGCTGACTTCTATATTTTAGAGGTTACTTCCTTTGATCTCAATAGATAGATGTGGAATTAAAGGAATTAGGGGAAGAACATACCACTCATCCCCAGTACCAGGGTCAGGAATGGTAAGCAGATTTTCCTAGAATGAAGATTTAGGGTTAAAATACGAACTATAATGACTAGAGGCATCAGCCATTTTATTTTTCTGCAGCCCCAGCCCTATAGGTCAAGGATCCCCAACACCCCAGGCTGCAGACCGGTATTGGTCCATGGCCTATTAGGAACTGGGCCACACAGCAGAAGGTGACAGGTGGGCAAGCAAAGCTTCATCTGTATTTGCAGCTGCTCCCCAGCGCTAGCATTACTGCCTCAGCTCCACCTCAGATCATCAGGCATTAGATTCTCACAGGGGCACCAGTGCCCTAAAGGCTGGGGACTACTACTATAGATCAAGAAGGAAGATGGGCAGTCCCTGGAGGATATTTTGAGGTTTGAGGGAGAGGGAGCATTATTGTGTTTAAATTGCCCTTAGCTGTCACATTGACCATGCTTGCCCTACAGGGTGTTGATAGCAGTGAGAGAATTTGTTTACTCTGCAGCCTTATGCTCAGATTGCCTCATTTTTGGATTGGGGGAAGCAGTGTTAGCCTAGGAACTCCACTCTTGGAAACTAGTTTAAAGGCAATAATTAAAGATGCAACTTATGTGAGAGGGTCAGCAGAAAGTTTACAATTTTATTAGATGAATGGGATTTCTATTTATTTTGGGTATACCCCAGCTGGTATTCTAGAGCATAGGCATCTCTTTTTCTTGCAAGCTGTAAAGCTGTTTCTAATAGGAATACCGTTTTGTCTTGTTTTGTTTACTGATGTATCCTCAGATCCTAGAACACTGCCTAGCATATAATATATACTCGTTAATTTATTAAATGAAGAAATAATTCCTGGAAAACATTCCTTTTTATTTACTTCTTCGCTTCCTCTATTGTCTGGCCTTCCTAGTTTGGTTAATGCACATATTTCCCTGAGCCTTTCACTAAGAGGAGGTAACTCTTCAAAGGGAGAGCCCACTAAGTTTAGTTAGTGAAAGCTGGAGATAAGCTAAGAAGTTAGTGTTAGGTAAATGATCTTATCTCCTAGAAAATAATTTAAACTGAATTTGGATTTAGGCAACCTTGATTTAGGTGAGAGGGATTTGGATTTGCCCTCTGTCTTAGCATTTCTTGGTTTTGCCTTTTTGAACCAACTCCATGGAGTTGTGTATCTTTGCAGAGATTACCTTTTGAGCTTGAGCCTCTTTGAAAGTTCCAGATCTATTAGTGTTTTTTTTTTCCAAATATGATGGTCTTTATGTTTAGCATTCCTGTGGTATATAGAGAGTTCTAGCATTCAGCAGGTTTAACCAATAGAGGGTAGTGCTAATAATTCTGCTTCATTGTCCCTAGGCTTGCTTGGTGGGACTTGGGGCCTCCCTGAGCCCTGTCAAAAGTTGTTCTGCAAGAAGGTTAGCAAGAAAAGAGCTTATGCTTTGTTCTGCAGTGCTAATCATAGTGAACATTAATACAATGTGCTAGTCATTGTGTTGGACATTTTGCATTATCTCACTTAAGACAGTCCTCTGAGATAGGTACTACTATAGCCTCTGTTTTACAGAGGACATCAGCTTCCAGAGAGGTTAAATAACTTGTCCAAGATCACAGTAATGGCAGGGTTGAAACTCAGACTCAGCAGGTCTGACTACAGAGCCCTTTCTCTTAATCACTATTTTGTCCTAAGACTATTTTCTATCTCTTTTTTTTCCCTTTTTTCTTTTTTTTCTTTTAAATTAGAGCTGATATTCAATATTATTTTACATTAATTTCAGGTATATAGCATAGTGGTTAGACACATCTGTATAATTTACAAGGTGATCCCCCAGATTAGTCGAGTATTTATCTGGCACAATACATACTTATTACAATATTATTGACTATATTCCCATGACTATTTTGTAACTACCACTTTGTACTTAATCCCTTCACCTTTTTCACCCAGCTCCTTAACATCCTGCCCCCCCAACCCAGATTATTTTCATTTCTCTAATTGTACTCAGCCTCCACTTCTATTTTGTCCTCTTAGGACAACCTGACCCTTGGAATGGTCACTTGGGTTTTACAGCTAGGATACTAGCACTCAGAATACCGAGAGCTATTGGAATGGGAATTGTAATATGTGCTAGATATTATTCTTCATGACCTTGGCTGAATTTTATCTGAACTCTCTGATGTAGGGACAACTTCATCTATCCACTATTTCTTTCTTAAGTGTGTTTTAGAAATTGGTGTGGTCTCTGGGGCTGGAGTATATATTGGGACTGACTTCATTTTCTCGTCTAGTTCAAAAGGTGATGACTTATCAACAGCCATTCTTAAACAGAAGAACCGTCCCAATCGGTTAATTGTCGATGAAGCCATCAATGAGGACAACAGTGTGGTGTCCTTGTCCCAGGTAAGTTAGGTTCATGGTCTAGTATTTCCTTATTGTAGTTAACCTGGGGGCTTTTCCCAGGTTTCTTTTCCCATTTTTCTTGCAGTGACCACAGATAGAGTGGGGTTTACATCCAGGGCTGCTGTTTATCCCCTGGCTCAGTGACCCAAAGGCCTTAATCTTCTTTCCTCAGCCCAAGATGGATGAACTGCAATTGTTCCGAGGTGATACAGTGTTGCTGAAAGGAAAGAAGAGGCGGGAAGCTGTGTGCATTGTGCTTTCTGATGACACATGTTCTGATGAGAAGATTCGAATGAATAGAGTTGTTCGGAATAACCTTCGCGTACGCCTAGGGGATGTCATCAGGTGTGTGTGGGGTTCTTGGCTCTTCAGGGAAGGGTGGCCAGATACAGCCTACGTGATAGGCAGGACCCCCACAAAGACCTTGGCAGCTGCAGATATCGGAAGCCTCTTCACAATGGGAAGACTTATGTTTTAGTGTTGTCTTTAGGTTTTCGTTCTGCCTCCCTGGGACTTCAAAATCTGCCTCTGCATGACTTTTGGGACAACATGGTATTTCTGTGACTTTCTTGACGCTTTTTTTTTTTCACCATAGGTGTAACTTATTACACCTTAGACCGTGGTTTAGGATACCATTTGAGGGTGTGTATCTGCCAAACAACTTTATTGCTGTGTTGGATTAATGACTTGTGTTGGGCCTGGAATGAAGTGGGAGTGTGGATGTGGAAGGTGAACTCCTAGCAGGTCTTTTTAATGATCCAGGTTAATCTAGGAGAGAGGCGTTGTTTGAGCCAGATCCATGATAGCTGTAGTCTTAGTGATTTTGGACTTAACTTTAGGCAGGAGGTTCCCCATCTTGAAGTCACCTCTAGTTACTGCCACCCAAAACTGCATGTCACCTGGCTAGGAATATCTTAGGCTTCTGGTTGTTATTTATAGATTCTAGGTTTCTTGTAGCCTTCTTCTTGGAGGTGCTTAGTCACTTTTCTCTCCATTCTCTGACCACCAGGCTAAGATTATTTTTTCACTTCTATTTCTCTAACCCTGACACTCATCATACTAAGACCTCACTTTGTAATATTGGGTTACCAATATTAGCCAGAATGGATCATCCTTGGCTATCTCTCACTGAATATTCTCCCTCTCATGTTTTGTGGGGGCTCCAGATGTGTGGGTCTTCCTTTTAGTTCACTAATTGTAAGTGGGGAGCCCCAGCGGCTTCTTCTAGTGGCTCCCCTGACCTACCTCAACCTGAGTGCGACCTGTCTTAGTTGTGCTTGGCTGTTCCTTTGTTCTCTCTCCAACCCTACCTTCCTGCCTTTCTAACTACCTAAAACCGTCTCTACTTTTTCTCTTTCGCTTACCATCAGTTCTCTGTTCCAGGCTCTTTTGGATGCCCAGTGCTTGGGGCTGCAGTATGGTTGGTAACTTGAAGTCTGCTTGTCATTCACAGCATCCAGCCATGCCCTGATGTGAAGTATGGCAAACGTATCCATGTACTACCCATCGATGACACAGTGGAAGGCATCACTGGCAATCTCTTTGAGGTATACCTTAAGCCGTACTTCCTGGAAGCTTATCGGCCAATCCGGAAAGGTGAGATAATTCTAGAGATTGAGTTTAAGGATGGTCATTTGTAGGGATATTTGGGAGTAAACTTTAGAACATCTATCTCATTTTAATATTGTATGCATACACATGCATCTGCATTCATACTCATGTGAACTCTCACCTTCCTCTTGCCTTCCCTCCCACTCCCCCATTACCCCATTCCTCCATTCTCACTCCCTGCTCTAGGAGAGTAAGTTATCTTCTCAGATGTCTAAAGGAAGAAGTGGGTCATTTTGGCTGTGTCACAGTCCAGTTATTTAATTTTTAACACAGCTCTACCATTAGTGATTGTAAAAGCTTGGGTTGCCTATACCCCAGGAATCAAAACTTTTGGGGCTTTTGGCACATCAGGTTTTATTCACTGTCCTCTTGAGTGGTAAGGAGCTCTTCACAGGTTAGCTTTCTCCTCTTGCCTGATGCTTAACAAGATCATGGGGGTGGGAAGGAGAAAGGGCACTGTCTAGGGAACTTGGCATTCTAGACCCCAGGTTCTGATGAAAAATTCTCAACTTGATTTCGTAGTTGACAACTCTAACTGCCCCTGTGCTGATTGCTCTCATAGGAGACATTTTCCTTGTCCGGGGTGGAATGCGTGCTGTGGAGTTCAAAGTAGTGGAGACAGATCCCAGCCCTTATTGTATTGTTGCTCCAGACACAGTGATTCACTGTGAGGGGGAGCCTATCAAACGAGAGGTGAGTTCTCTCTCTAATCTCAGTATCTGATTTCATGATTACTCTGGGGCAGTCATGTAATAGCTGTCAGGGTGGGATGCTCTTTAGAACAAAGCTGCTTTCCAGAGGTGGGAAATCTCCCAGCTATTCAGTTCTGGGTCTAGGTGTTTCTTGTAAGTATGTGATATCAGTAATTTTTAAAATCTAGATTGAACTCAAAGGACCTAAGTGGTTAGAGTAATTTTTGAAGAAACGATGCTGGTGATGGCATCCAGGCCTCTGCCCGTTTACCAAAGTTTCCAGCTTCACATATTAGGGGAGCCCTTCCCAGTAAGATGAAGGACAGTGTGAAATGGGAAGGCCGTGCTAGAAATCTTTGCCTTGGGATTTCGAGTTGTTCTTTGAGGCAGGATCCCCTTAGAGGAGAATCCTTTCATACAGCAGATTTCTCCATGCCAGATTGTGGAAGGATTTGGAGAAACTCAGCTTATGCTGATTGTAATATTCCTGCCTTCTCTTTTTCTTTGTTTCCTACATATTCAGGATGAGGAAGAGTCCTTGAATGAAGTGGGCTATGATGACATTGGTGGCTGCAGGAAACAGCTAGCCCAGATAAAGGAGATGGTGGAGCTGCCCCTGAGACATCCTGCCCTCTTTAAGGCAATTGGTGTGAAGGTGAGCAATCTTGGGCTCTGTGGTATATAGTCTAGGGTAGTGATTAACGACTGCTTGGTGTCAGATCCTGGGACTTGTTCTCATATGTTTTATTATTGCCTTGGATTAGAGAGGCAGCAATAAATTCTTTGAGATTATAGAGAGCTATAAATTTATTAAGCTACTAAGGGTCTATAACAGAGCAGACCAGTGAAGTTCTCTGTTGCATCTGTATATATTTTTTTATTATAACCATTTAAAAATGTAAAAACCCATTTTTATGGACCTTGTGAAAACAAATCTCACTATAGTTTGCCAACTTTCTAGAACAGTGCTGCCCAATAGAAGTAGAAATTAAGGAAATTAAGGAAATGAGTCTAATATATTTGAGAACCACTGGTCTACAATGTAACTTCCTAGCTGTTTCCATATCATGAGACACACCAGAGATTAAATTATCCCTTCCCCTAGTATATATTATACAAATAACTTTATCTTCTATGTGGGCACTTCCCATGTGCTGCCTGTGGACGAGGCCATAGAAAAGACAGCTTCAAAGAGGAAAACTTGTGGTTGGCAGTAAAGAGAAGTATTCCAACATGATAATAAATCCTGGAGGGTTGTGATTACTGAAGTGAGTGAGCCTCTGGCAGTACTGTTCTTAAATGACTAAGCTAGTCCTTGGCCCTTTGACCTAATGGTCTCTTGCTTTTCCCTAGTCCCAGGATCTTTAGATTTATCCACACTGGAGTTTCCAAACTCACATTAGAGTTTCTTAGGTTGGTTTCTCTGCTCTTTGTCTCCTATGCAAGTTATAATCATAAGTATTGTCAGCTTTCTAGCAGTATTTTCTCTTCCGATAAAGAGGAATAAGTGCGGCCTGAAGTAAGCTGTCTTCCTAGCAACTGTGGCAGAGGGCTCATTCTTATTGGTGTCAGGGTTGAGCTTATTTTCATCCTCTCTAAATAAAGCTCTAGTTGAGCCATTTTAGGATGGATGGGGTTGGAGAAGGTGGGAGTCTGAACCCAGTCACACCCTCTGTATTGGTCCTCAGCCTCCTCGGGGAATCCTGCTCTATGGACCTCCTGGGACTGGGAAGACCCTGATTGCTCGAGCTGTGGCAAATGAGACTGGAGCCTTCTTCTTCTTAATCAATGGTAAGAGACTTGGTTCACTTTGTGTTTGGCTGGACTCAACTCTAAGCTGAGATTGACCTAGTCTTACGAGCTGGAGAAATCATGGACACCTTCATTTGCACACATGCCCTTGTGTACACTTTAGTATCTTTCTTCCGCTGGGCTACATTACAGATAGATAAGGAACAGGGGGAAGATACTTTACTCTTTTTTTTTTTTTTTTTTAAGATAATTCTACTCTCTGCCCCTGATCTGTCCCTCTTTGAGAAAGATTATAGACAAGCTTAAGACATTTAGAGGGAGCAAGTTAGGATGAAAGATCAAAAAGTATTTATTTATTGGAGAGAGTTTGAGGGAAGGTCATATGGCTCTTTCAGAATATTTATCTGGTGGAGGTCCAACTGGTACGCTGCATCTGCTCTGGCCAGAAGTCCCAGAGCATCTTCCGTCATTCTCTTAATTTGAACTCAATTGTGAGATAAGTGTATTGAGTTTCTTGGGTTCTGTCTAGCCTCGCCTAGTGGCATTATCTTGGGATAATGACTAATAGAGGCTGTGAGAAAATAGGCAGAGGTTACCACCTGTCTCTGGGCTGAGCAAACAAATTATCTGCTTTTTTTGGGGATTGAGGAAGGATGTAGTTTTTCCATTGCATCCATTCTGTATCTTTTCAGGTCCTGAGATCATGAGCAAGTTGGCTGGTGAGTCTGAGAGCAACCTTCGTAAAGCCTTTGAGGAGGCTGAGAAAAATGCTCCTGCGATCATCTTCATTGATGAGCTTGATGCCATAGCTCCCAAAAGAGAGAAAGTAGGAACTTACCCAAGGGATTCGTGGGGGGTTGAAAGGTCCTGACTTAACTTCTGACCAGATATCCTCTTCTGACAGACCCATGGGGAGGTAGAGCGACGTATTGTATCACAGTTATTGACCCTCATGGATGGCCTAAAGCAGAGAGCACATGTGATTGTTATGGCAGCAACCAACAGACCCAACAGCATTGACCCAGCCCTACGACGATTTGGTAAGGACCCCAAATTCCTTTCATCCCTGACCTTTTTCATAGGGAGATTATAGCTCTACTGGGCTTACTTTCTTCGATCCCACATTTCTCCTTTATCTGAGTCACCTAATTGTGAGGATTTTTTGAAGCTCTCTGTAGTGATAGGGTCCAGGGGTCCTTTCCCTTTTCTTATGTCCTGTCTAGGATGATGAACCATCCTGGTTTGCCTGAGACCGAGGGGTTACCCAGGACCTGGGACTTTATGAGTGTTAACATCAGGACAGTTCTGGGCAAACTGGGATGATTGGTCACATTAGGCCTATCCTTTTTTCCCTCGACCAGAAATGAGCCTTGTCTTTGTTCACACACTGTCCTGCAGGTCGCTTTGACAGGGAGGTAGATATTGGAATCCCTGATGCTACAGGACGCTTGGAAATTCTTCAGATCCATACCAAGAACATGAAGCTGGCAGATGATGTGGACCTGGAACAGGTGGAGTGGTGATAAGGGCTGGCCAGGATTTTTAGGATAGCTATTTCTAGGCACTTGAAGGGAATTGGCTAGGAATATAAACTTGAGATGTGAAGATACTGATTTCAATTCCTGGGCAGGGGAAAGGAAGTGATCTAAGAGTGAATCCAGGGAACTGGATTTGTCATGTTTCTTGGTTGACACTGCCTTAGAGTAAACCTGAATTTTGGGGGCACTTTATTTCCAAGCCCCAAGTTCAGGCTTGAATATTTAAAATCCAGCCAGTGAAAGGACTGCTAGTATGTAATCAGAGAAATGGGAGGACCCAAAATAGGAGTTAGAGGCACAAGCCAGGATTCTGTTGTCTTTGAACTTCCGAAGGCATCTAGGTCTTAGAGAGAGGATAATAAGTAGATCTATTCTCTGCAGGTGGCCAATGAGACTCATGGGCATGTGGGCGCTGACTTAGCAGCCTTGTGCTCAGAGGCTGCTCTGCAGGCCATCCGCAAGAAGATGGACCTCATTGACCTAGAAGATGAGACCATCGATGCTGAGGTTATGAATTCCCTAGCAGTTACTATGGATGACTTCCGGGTAAGGACTGCATCCTATCTCAGGTAGACACACATGCACTTTGACCCCACCCCTGGGGAGTCTCATCCCCAGTTTATCTTCCCTTTTTAGTGGGCCCTGAGCCAGAGCAACCCATCAGCACTGCGAGAAACTGTGGTGGAGGTGCCACAGGTGACCTGGGAGGACATTGGGGGCCTGGAGGATGTCAAACGTGAGCTTCAGGAACTAGTCCAGGTAAGGTAGCTTGGTCCAGGGTAAGTCACTGCTTCAGTACTTTGTAATTGAGCTGGGTGGACTTAGGGTATTGGCATATTCATTGCAGGGATTGTAAGAGAATAAGTTAAGAACCTGCTGTTCTCAGGTTTAAGGTACAAAGGAGCTTGTTCCTAGGGAACCTGGATCTTACACTTTGGAGTAGGAATGGGAGGTGCTTCTGTTTGGTTAGAGTTCTTTTAAACTATAAGGGTGTCCCTCAACCCTTTTTCCTTTTCCTCCTAGTATCCCGTGGAGCACCCAGACAAATTCCTCAAGTTTGGCATGACACCCTCCAAGGGAGTACTGTTCTATGGCCCCCCTGGCTGTGGGAAAACCTTGCTAGCCAAAGCCATTGCTAATGAGTGCCAGGCCAACTTCATCTCCATCAAGGGTCCTGAGCTGCTCACCATGTGGTTTGGGGAGTCTGAGGCCAACGTCAGGGAAATATTTGACAAGGTGAGCTACAAAGCTGGGCTGTCTATTCACTTGCATGGGGACAAGGTAGACATAGTCTGTTTTTGGAAGAGTTAAAACCATCTCATTCTGGCAGCTCAGCTGGGGCGCTTTATTTTCCTTCTCAGGTCTGAAGAGACCCAGTGGTGCTAATGCTTGAGTTTCATCTGTCCCTCCCACAGGCCCGCCAAGCTGCCCCCTGTGTGCTATTCTTTGATGAGCTGGATTCGATTGCCAAGGCCCGTGGTGGTAACATTGGAGATGGTGGTGGGGCTGCTGACCGAGTCATTAACCAGATCCTGACAGAAATGGATGGCATGTCCACAAAAAAGAACGTGTTTATCATTGGCGCTACCAACCGGCCTGATATCATCGATCCTGCCATCCTGCGACCTGGCCGCCTTGATCAGCTCATCTACATCCCACTTCCTGATGAGAAGTCCCGTGTTGCCATCCTCAAGGCCAACCTGCGCAAGTCTCCAGTTGCCAAGGCAGGTGCAAAGTCATGGGCTGTGGGGACTTCTCTGAGTCCTCAGGCTAGTGTGAAGTGCTGTTTGATTCCTAGACAATATTTCATTGGAGATTTCTGGGGTTAGGGTTGTAAAGGGAAGATGGAAGATTTGAGGGTATTAGGATAATCTAGAATTGGGAATAAAATCTGCGTGTTAAAAGATGGGATAAACTGGAATTGGAAGTGCTCAGAGTGGCTCAAAAATTATGTATCACAGGGGAGGAGAAGTTAAATGCTAAGATACTCTGTTGCATCTTTTAGGACGTGGATTTGGAGTTCTTGGCTAAGATGACTAATGGCTTCTCTGGAGCTGACTTGACAGAGATTTGCCAACGTGCTTGTAAGCTGGCCATTCGTGAATCCATCGAAAGTGAGATAAGGCGAGAACGGGAGAGACAGACTAACCCATCAGCCATGGTGAGTTTGCATCCTTTACCTAAAAGTGCTGGTTGTGGGGAGGCAGGGGACAGTCTCTACCAGAGTTAAGAGTGTAAGGTTTTGGAAAGGTCATCTGACTGAGATATTTAGCAGGGCATCAAAGAGAAAGAATAACTGAGAATTAACCCTTTTAGTCTGGAATTAATGAAGGCTGAGGAAGAGATGGGCAGGCTATATTCTCAGACTGAAGCCTTCATGAGGGGAATCAAAGTATGATTGTGCAGATGAGCAAATAGAGCAAGGCTTAGAACTTGGCATTTATGGACCCATCACGCCTGAAATTAAAGTGTGTGTGTGTGTGTGTGTGTGTGTGTCTGCATACACACATTTATACTCCATAAAGACAGGTACTCCTTAACTATTCCTGATGATCTGTTTTACCAAACCCTGCAGGAGGTAGAAGAGGATGATCCAGTGCCTGAGATCCGCCGAGATCATTTTGAGGAAGCCATGCGCTTTGCCCGCCGTTCTGTCAGTGACAATGACATTCGGAAGTATGAGATGTTTGCTCAGACCCTTCAGCAGAGTCGGGGCTTTGGTAGTTTCAGGTAAGTAGGCTGCATTGGGCAGTGCTTAAGTTGTCTTGGAGAACTATAGCCAAGTTCGTGAGTGTCCTAAGGAGACTAGAAAGATAGTTGTGAAAACACATGTCCTGTCCTAACCTTTTTTTTTCTTTTGGTTCTGCTCTTTTGCACACAGATTCCCTTCAGGAAACCAGGGTGGAGCTGGCCCCAGTCAGGGCAGTGGAGGCGGCACAGGTGGCAGTGTATATACGGAAGACAATGATGATGACCTGTATGGCTAAGTGGTGATGGCCAGCATGCTGCGAGCTGGCCTGGCTGGACCTTGTTCCCTGAGGGTGGGGGTGCTTGCCCAGGAGGGACCAGAGGTGCGCCCACAGCCTGCTCCATTCCTCAGCCTGAACAGTTCAGTTACAGTCAGTCTCTGTGGACAGGGGGTTTCTGTTGCAAAAAAAAAAAAAACAAAACAAGGGATAAAATAAAAGCGATTTTCATTTGGGAGGTGGAGAGTGAATTACCAACAGGGAATTGGGCCTTGGGCCATTTCTGCTGTAGTTGGAGCAGTGCAGGGGACCTGTGCGGGTGTGAACCAAGGCACTACGCCACTCCCTGCAGTAAAGCATCTGCACTTCACTCAATGCTTCTCAAGCCCTCCCTTCTTCCCCCTACCCAACATGGGCAGGAAGGTTAAGGGCCACAGTTGCTGGGTGTTTATATAGAGAGTAGGTTGATTTTATTTTACATGCTTTGAGTTAATGTTGGAAAACTAATCACAAGCAGTTTCTAAACCAAAAATGACATGTTGTACAAGGACAATAAACATTGGGTCAAAATGGAGCCTGAATACCGGCCCCTGTGCCTGCTTCTTTTCCTGGGAAGGGCCTTGGGTTACCCCTCACTGCCAAGGCACTCTTCCAAATGTGAAATCCTGTAAGATTGCATCCTCTTCCCTCCTGATTGACATCAGTATGATACTGCTCCCTCCCCGCCATGTCTGCAGTATGACTGGATAGGACTGCAGTAGAGGGGAAACAGCCTGATGGAGCTCCAGATGTGGAGAATGTTGCATCCTCCACCTGTATTTGATGTGGTTGGTAAGAATAGGCTTAAAGAACCCCTTTTACCTGACCAAGGACTGGATTGGGGTGCCCTCCAAAAATCTTAGAGCTGCAGAAAGATACAATCTGTGTGGAGGCGGATATTCTTTCAGTGCATCTAAAAGTCCCAAACATTCATGCTCTGGTTGAGGGTCACTTATAATTATGTCCACCTTTATTTTATGTAATTTGTATTATAAAAAAACAGCTTTTCTAACATAAAATTCTAGTATTGGATGTGTTTTTTTCTAAATTAAACATCCTCTCCTTGCTTGCAGTTTTTCAAATGATTGCTTGCATAGTTTTGTTGAGGTATAGAGTATCTTCTTCTTCAAAAGGTACCATCATTATCACTTAGGGCTTCTGGGGTTAGTACCATGATGCCTTCCTTACCTGAAGAAGAGTATGGTGCAGAGAAAACAATCCACTGTAAAACTCGTATTGGTTGTCCTAGTACTTATACTGGGCTCTGATCTTGTCTACATAGATAATCTACAAGGACACAAGATAATTATGTTGGAAGCTCTGATTAAATGGGCATCTAGAACTCATGTGTTATGAAATAGATATTTTTGCATTTTGAAGATTTGAATGGGCTGTCCTTTGTTTTCCATGACACTTTCTCCAGATTCTGTCTTTGGTTCTCCTTGGTTTTCCCACCATTTAGGTATCCTGATGGCTTAGCCTTCAGTCTTCCCACTATGAACATTGTCACTGTCTCATCCCTATGGGTTGGCAGCCTAACCTCAGTGAGGGCCAAAGGTAAGGTCTTTTGGGGAAAGACATTTAGTACCTCTGCATCAGACTATGAGAGCATGACAGAAGGCAAGTGGTATTTTTCTACAAAATATGTAGAGATATACTGGTTGATGAGTGATAGAAATGTGTTGGAATGATTCCTTTGTTTTCACTTGCCACACAATGTGTCTGTAGGGAAGATAGAGCTCTAGGTTCTTTAGGAAAAACTGTAGATTGTAGTGAGAGGCCTGGTTCTAATTCTGGCACTTGTGCTTATAGCATTGTAACTTTGAATGACTACTTAGCTCTTTAGGAGCCTTGAATCTTATCTGATAAAATGATTGACAGTGCTTTGTAAACTGTAGAAAGCAGTGAGGGACTGTTTATTGTCACCTTACACCTGCAGAAGCCTGCATACTTAAACTAGAAAGAAATTGGAATGTGATCTTAACTGTAGCTAATCACCTCCCACGGGATAATCTACAAACATCTGCTATGATTAATAGAAGGGTTTCTAACCAAGAATATGATATCATATAGATTATAGAGGACCAACAGTATGCCACAGAGGCAAAAACAAAGATGGAACTATAAACCTAATTTCTTGAGATATATTGGATCCAAGATACTGATCCTGTAAGTTGCCGTGAGAATCTAGTGGCCACATAATGTCCATGAGGAACACTGGTCTGCCAATCATTAATTTGGCTGAACTGTGACATGTTAAAAGGTTTGTTACTCTTGTCTGGTCTTACAACCTACTGAGGGCTTAAGAAGATTTAGGAATATAGGACTTGGATTTTTCATAAAGCTATCCAGAGATGTGTTAAGGCTAAGAGAAGGAGTTAATGCTCTGGAGATAGTCTGAACTGGGCATTAAAGGAGGGTGGGATACTTGACAGAAGTGTAGGTGAGCAGTTCCAGTAAAAGGTACAGAGGTCAAAATGCAGAGTGCATTTAAGGAGCACTAGGCTGACTAGTAAGAGTCCTGGAGTGTATTCAGAGAGGTTAGAAACCATATGTGAAGAATCTCGTAAAACGGGAATGAACTTTAGCGTAAAGAACTTAAGGTAGGGAAGTGAGTCAGACTTCAATATTAGAGAATTCACCTTTTTCCTTTTTTAAGTTGTGGCAAAAAACCCATAAAATTTTACGATTACCAAGTGTACAGTATAATACTGTCAATCACATGTGCATCATGCATAGACAGTTCATTTTTTAAATAACCTTTTATAGAAGCCAAAATTTAAAAAAATATAAGAAAAATTTTAAAAATTTAATATTCCCATTTAACCAGAGGTCAGCTAAATAACTTTAGTTCATATCTTTGAGTCTTTTTCTGTGCATGTGTGTAAACGTATGTGTCTATACATGTAGTATTTTTAAATCAAAATGAGCTCTCCTTTATAACTTTTTAACATCAATCTCTACATTTTGCTTTCAGTAAATTTTCATTTAATCTAAACCTCATTCTATACTCAATTTCCCCAGTGAGCCAAATATGTCATTCACAACTATTTTGACCACACCAATAGCCAGTCTAGGACCACAGGTTGCTTTGAGTAAAGGTTATGTTTCTTTACTCAAACTTCTATTTTTGCTACCTAGAATAATATAAAGTTTTTTCCTCCATGTTTTTATGTAATTTTTAAAAACTTTAATTGTATTCAAACTTTTATGACACTTGTTCAAGATAGTGGGTCAGTTGACCTCCAGAGAGTTGTAGCCATGTGGGAAATGGATTAGAAGGAATAGAGCTACCAACTGGTGAGAGATGGTAACTGAACTGTGATGGCAGAGATGGAGAGGTGAAGATGGATTTGAAATACATTTTATAGGTGTAATTGACAATGTTTGATGATGGGTTAGATTGCGGAGTAAGAGGAAGGAGGAGTCAGGGATGACAGGCTTCTGGCTTTGATATTGGGGTGGATGTGGTATCCTTCAATAGGAATGGGCACATTGGAGGAGAAGGTTAGAGGGAAAATGAGTAGGTTTTGGACAAGCTGTATACAAGACGATGTCTAGTAGGCTGTTGGATATATGGATATGAAATCTAGAGATGCTTTAAAAGGACCCATTTTGAAAAATGGCACATAATGAAATGGGTTGAAGACATTCTGTATTTTTCATTGGTACTGGTAAAATTGGACATCTGTTTTTAGTGGGTAGTTAGAGTCTCACCTCCTACCATATTAAAAAATTAGATAAACAGTCTAAATGTAAATATATAAAACTATAAAAGTGCCAGAAAATATTTTAAAAGTCATAAAGGAAAAATATTTACATAAAAATGTAATTAAAAGATTTAATTACATAAAAATTGTAAACTTTGGTGTAGTAAAAGTCACCTTAAATAAAATAAGAAAATAAGCTACACTTTGGGAGGAAGTGTCTGCAACATATAATAGATTGAGTTAGTTATCTGTGGTAGGCAGGATAATGCCCCAAGATGTCTGCATCCTAATCCCTGGAACCTGTCAATACATTAACAGAAAAAGGAATTAAAGTTGTAATGGAATTAAGATTGCTAACCAACTGACTTTAAGACTGGTAAAGTATCTTGGATTATCCAAGTGGGCCCAAAATAATTAACAAGTATCTTTAAAAGTGGAAGAGGGAAGCAAAAGAAGAGTGATGTGATGTGAGAAAAACCTGCCTTTGCTAGCTATGAAGGTAAAGAGGGCCAGTAATCAAGGAATGTGGGCAGCCTCTAGAAGACAGGAAAGTCAAAGAATGAATCCTACACAGTGCCTACAGAAAAGAATGCAGCCCAGCGTATTTTTCTGACAAATTTGTGTTGCTTTGTGGTAGTTTGTTATGGCAGCAGCAGAAAACTAATATAATATCCATAACGGTGCAGTAGAAAAATGGGTAAAGGATATAGACAGGCAATTAAAAGAAATTCAGATGGCCACTAAACATAAAATTCACTTGTTTTTGTGGCCTTGGGATGGTTGAGCTGACCCAGGAAGAGAAAAGAGCAGAGGGCTGAAAAGAAATGGTTGGAAAGATAGGTGGGGAACTTGTGGTTCAAGTGGGTAAAGAAAGGGACCAACTATACCCAGGACCAAAAATAGCTTCTTAGACCCACAACAATTGTGCTTATGTGAATGGATGTATTCTTTTCACTTTCTGTGAAGTATATCTTAAGGGCAGCCCTGGATTGTGCTCCCCTGGCCTTCCAGCCTTACCCTGTAGCGTAGGGTTGTGTAGACTCCAGATTGATTATTTATGAAGGGCTTGGAAAAGCCTGCAGAATCCTGAGCTCTTTACTTCAGGGACCTGATCCTGAGGGAATATAGCTGCTGAGCTGCTGCAGAATTTAATAAGGAACTGACATTCTTAGTACCCCAGACCCCAAAGAAGACATGAATAGGATTTATCTAGTTCAGCTTGTTTATTAGGATTTCCTCTGCTTGTCTCCCCAGCCCTAACTGGTTTGGCTTCAGGTCTTTGGGTACTAGGTGCCAGTACTAACAGCGTTTCCTCTGCTGACTGGATTTGGTGCGTAGGGCTCCATGGGTACCCAGAAACTTGGCTAACACCCTTTGGAGACCCCTGCTAAGGGGAGTCTGAGGTGTGGGGGAAGAGAGATCCTTCTCCGTGTGGGCCCAAGGGCAGTGCTTACAGTGCCGAGGGGTCAGGATATCACCAGCTCCCAGCCCAGCTTCTCGCTTATCTTGGGGACTTGCAGCCTTGGAGTGAAGCTGCTGAGGGAGAGCAGTCTGTAGAGAGCTCTGGTTTCTGTGCTGAAATCCTTGGGAAAGTCTGCTTGCATGGGCCTCTGCTAGTCTTTTGGCCTGGCCTGGGTGGCTCTTCATTGTAACTGTGGATGATCCCAATCTATGGTCTCCTACTTTGGGTTTCCTGGGGCTTTCTCTTTTTTTGACTGAAGATGGGGCTGAAGCCTTGTCTTGTGTGTTACCTAAGACTGGAACTTCAGAGTTTGAGGGCTCTCCCAGGGCTGGAAAGTTCTTACCAGCCTCCTTGTGAACATGTGGTCCCTGGGGCGAGACCTGGGCCACCATCTTCGCATTTATTCTTTCCTCTCTCTGAGACCCTTGTTCTGCCCTGCCAGACCATTGTGGCTGAGGATGGGAAGAAGAGTGGGAGTGACAACAGTGGGAGATCTGGACAGATTGAGTTGCTGTGCTTTCAACTTTTGGGGGATGACAGCTTGAAGAGTAGGGACACAGTTTGGGGGGATGGGTCTGCTGTGGAGGACAGGAAGAGAGTCTCCAGGTGCTTGGAGTTTTGGAGCTCAGAGCAGAGGAGCTGCCAAATGATTGACTTGGGCCAGGGGATCTGGAAGCAGGGCTCTGCTGCAATTTCTTCAGCCTAAGTTCCAGTTCTCTACTCCAGTGCCAGGCCTGGATCTCAGAGAGGATGGGCACCTCTGGTACAGTTTCTCTCTGGGAGAGTGAAGTCTCTTCCTTACCTCCTGGGAACAGCCCTCCCTTGGGCAAGCCAGTCTGATTAGGTTCAATCTTCAGAGCTTCAGGTAGGATGGGAGGCCAGGGTATTGGCTGCAGGGGATCTACTGCTGGAGGGCTGAGGCCTTGTGGGATCTCCCTTTGTTGCACATTTCGCCATACTAATTCAAGGCCACTGTGTGGATCTGGTAGAGGAGCTGAGAGTGAGCTGAAGGTTGGGGCTGGCAGTTCAGTGGCCCAGCATTTCCTTCTCTGCTCCGTTGCTCCCTCTTCAGGCTTACAGTTGCTTTGGTCTTCAGTAGACTCACTTATATGAGACTCTGATATAGAGTTCAGGGGTGGCCTGGGGCCCCAGAATGGGGACCAGGGAGCACAACAGATTTCTTTCTGCTCCATGTTTCCTGTATCAGGCTCAGAGTCAGACAGGACTCCCAAGGGGCTAGCTTCATATGGGTCTTGGGGTAAGCTTCGAGCTGAGTGCTCAAAGGCCCAGGAGTTCTTTCTCCTTTGTATATCCCCACAGCTAGCCTCAGAATCAGACAAGACCTCCACAGGGCTAACTCCAAGAGGCTCCAGTACTATAGCTGGGTGTGGGCCAAGGGCCAGAGATGGGGGCTCAGAAGCCCACGAATTGCTGGAATGTTCAATGTCCTTCCATGCAGCTTCTGATCTAGTGAAGCCTCCAACAGGATTGTTACTTTGGGGTTCTAGAACAGGAGCTAGAGATTGGCTGTGATCAGGGGCTAGATACTCAGAGATCCAGAGGTTCTTTTTCTGCCCTATGGTCTCCCACAAAGCCTTGGAGTTAGACAGGACTCCCTGGGGGCCCATTCCCAGGGACTCCAGCAGAGAGGCTGAGGGAAGGCTAGGAGATGAAACTGGGTCTGCAGAGACCCACAGATTTTCTCTACTCTGCATGCCCTTCCATAGAGTCTCAGATCCTGATGGGACACATTCAGAACTGGTTCCATAGAGCCCTGGGTTGAGGTCCAGGGTCGGGGGCTCGAAGGCGGGAGGGTTTCCTGAACTTTCTCTGTGTCCCCAGTAGGGCTTGTATCCAGATGGATCTCCCAGGGAACTGCCTCCCTGGAGTTCTCGTAGGGTGTCTGGGGGAGGGCAAGGAGCTGGCATTGGAGACCCTGAGATCTGAGGGTTCTCTCTATGCCCCATGGTTCCCCAAATGTCCTTAGGTACAGAATGTCCTCCTTCAGGACTGACTTTTTTGGGTTCTGGTAGAGAATCTGGAGGTTGGCATTGGGCTGGCATTGGGGGCTCAGAGGCTTGAGGATTCTCTTTTTGTCCTGTGATTGTCCACTGAGTTTCACATCCAGGTGGAACTCCCAGGGGGCAAGTTTCTTGAGTCTCTGTCGTAGGGGCTACAGATTGGCAAGAGACCAGGATTGGAGGCTCAGAGATCTCAGAATTCTCTCTTTGCCTTGTGGTTTCCCAGAGGTCTTTAGATCCAGAAAAGCCTTGTATAGGACTAAGTCCCTGGAGTTCTGACAAAAAGGCCAGAGTTGGGCTGGGAACTGGCATTGCTGGCTCAGGTTCAGGTGCTTTTGGGTCCTCATTCTGCCTTATGGTTCCCCATGGGGCCTCAGACCTAGTCAGGACTCCCAGAAGGCTAGAAGGATATAGCAGAGAGTCAGAGAGGGAATCTGGAATGTGGTATTGGAAGTTGGGATCCCATGGCACCCCCCACCAGAACTTGGAGCATCTGGTTCTTTGGAGTTCAGGATGTGGGTACAGGTCTTGATCCTCAGAGACCCAAGGGACGTCTCTCTGTTGCATAAGCCACTGTATATATGCCTCAGTGCCAGATAGGACTCCCTCGTGGTCCATGAGAAAAGTCATAAGGTGGAGGGGTAGTAATGGAACAGAAAAGGAAGGTAGAGGGGGAATTTGCTGAGAATTGGGAGCTATCTCTTCCAGATCACCCGTAGTATCGACTTCATGGATAGGAAGCTGAGTTGGGGACCAATACAGGGGAAGCAGCAGGTTGAACCTAGGCAGGAAGGCAAGCTTGTTGAAGTAGACAGGACTAACAGGCAACTTCAGGGGAGAGGGACCACTTGAGCTCAGGAAGATGGCCTCCAAGGACTCACTGTGCAGAGAAGGGAGACCCCAGAAGAGCTGGCTTTTTCTCTGCTGTAGATGGCTTCCTGAAGCTGTCTTGTGTCTCACAGGCAGGGTGGTCAGGATCTGAAAGGTGGGGAAGGATCTGGAAGAGCTTGGGGTCTGCATGAATACTAGCTCTGGGGTCCCTATAGCCTCGTGGAGGCTCTTAGAATCACAGGGTGGCTGGGATGGGGCTGTTGTGGCTTGTTCTCTAATAGGATCCTCTTTGGGAGAAGAACATGGATCCAGAGATGTCTCTTCTTCCTCTTCCTCCTCTTCTTCCTCTTCCTCCTCTTCCTCCTCTTCCTCCTCTTCCTCCTCTTCTTCCTCCTCTTCCTCCTCCACTTCCTCCTCTTCCTCCTCCACTTCCTCCTCTTCTTCCTCTGACTTCTGCTTCCATAGACGATCAAGGAAAGGGACATGGTATAGAAGTGGTAGTAGGCCCTGGGGAGTAGAGAAAGATACTTTCAGGCATGAAGCCTTTTCAGAGGCACAAGCTGTGTCATGAAGTCCTCAGCCTCTATTCCACACTCAACCTGGCCCCATATCTATGGTTCATAGTCACTTACCTATCTGATGTTAATAACTATTACCCAGCTCACATTTGGAGATCATTCCTTACGTAATCCTATATCTAGGGTCAGTGATCACTCACTAGGCTTCAAGTCTAGTCATTGATCCCTCACCCAGCCTCACATTTAAGGCTAATAGTCACTCACTTGGACTCACATCCATGTCAATGATTCCTCACCCAAATTTGCATGTGGTGTCAACAGTTATTCAGCCTTCTGCACACCCATGTCACCCACCTTGTCTTGCATCCTGTCTCCAGAGTACCAGGGCTGAAGATGTCTCCAACTCCCAAGTTGCCACCATCTCCGGATCTGCCAAACCATGAACAGGAATAGTGTCACTAGATTCCCTGTGCTCTGGAGGCAGCTGCTGCCACAGTATCTGCAGGCCAGGGCATGGGTCAGCTGGGCCCAGAGAAGCCCCTTGTCCCACTTAGCTCCAAGCAGGTCCTCTAGCAGCCATTCCATTTTCCTTAGCCTAGTGGCAGTTTATCCTGATGTCATCACTACACAGAACAAAGAACTCCCATCCCCCACATACCTAACAGCCTTCTCCCTGAATTTGGGCCAAAAAATTGCCTCCACCAGACAACTTGTAGTTCTTACATTGAAACCTGGGTGATCAGTTTTCCTTTTGTCTTGATTGCCAAGGTCAGAATTATGCTTTAGGGGTTGTGGTTCAGGACATGAATTCTAAAATCAAACTGCCTCATTCAAATCCTAGCTCTACACTTCCTACCTGTGAAATTTCAGAACTGCTTAATTTTTCAGTGCCTCAGTTTTCTCATCTGTAAAATGAGAATGATTACTTACCACATAGGATTGTTTTGAAGATTAAATGAATAAATTTATATGATTAGAATTGTATGTAGTGTGTTATATTAAAATTTTATTTAAGGTTCCTGATTACAAGCCTCATTCCATCTTTAATAGATGGAATCTGTTCCCTCTTTTTTTAAAATCTCATGTCAGCTATGAACTCTCTTATTCGAAGAAGAAAAGTCGAGTCCTGATGGGAAATAGAGAAGGCAATACTGAATATTTATTCTGTGCTAGTTAATTTACACTTATGGCAGAATAACTTATCAAGTTATTAATTGCTATCTCCTATTTGCCAAAGGAGACACCTGGTAGAATAAAAAGGTAACTTTGCTCTTCAGTCTTCCAGAAATTCCAGGTTTTTTGTCTCATAGAATTGTTAATGAATTTTGTTTTTTCTAGTTCCAAATCAAAGTTGTAAGACACCTGGTCTACAGTCTTATCTAGGCTTTTGTGTGGGAGGGGAATTTAATTTATATGGGTGCTCTAGAGAAGGAGAAGATGGAGGACATGCTGAGTTGCCCAAGGATAGCAGTGGACCCAGGGACTTGGGAAAAGAAATATAGCAGTGGGTTCCACGAGTGAACAGGGCTGTACAAAAGTCCGCTAGGAGGCAGCAGGACTTCTGATTAGAAAAGCTGATTTAACGGTTAGGGCATTAAATATCTATCACATGGTCTTGGGAACCGCACCAAAAGATGCTGGTGTACATACTTGGCAGAAATACTGTGGAGCCTTTGAATAGACCATATGGATTTAGACAATGCACATCCCAGTGGTAACCATGGCAGACTCAAGCTGAGGCCCTTTCCTAAGTGGCTTTCTTTATGGTCAGTGTATACCACACTAAAGGAAAAAAAGACCCCCCAGTCATGATGAATTTTGATTATCTTTGAACCCAAGTAAATGGTAGTTTTGAGCTAGATTTAATTTAATTTAGAAAAATTAAGTAATGTGGTATTTCTTGCTCCTTATTATTATGGAACAAATTTATACTCTAACATTTTTTGTCTCATTTAATCTTTACAACTCTTTGAAGTAGGTAATGTTATCTCCTTTCACATAAGGGGAAACAGCACAGAGAAGTTTCCAGAAGTTAGAACCAGGGATTGGAAACCCCCTTGTACTTTGAGGAATCATTTAGATATAAGTTACACAATATGAAATCCAACAAGTGTAAATAAAATGGGGCTGTATTGACTCATAACTGAACAGTCCAGGGGTAGGACTGGCTTCAGGTAGGATTGTTTCAGGGACTCAGTTCAATGTCATCAGGATTCAGTTTCCACTTCGTGGCTCTCTGTCTTCTGTGCTGACTTTATTCTCAGATACTATGTGGTAGCAGGTTCAAGTGAAGCTAAAAATGTGTTGTCACTCTGACAACATTGTGACTTACCAGTTGGTCATGTGTCTATTCCTGAACTACTGATCGTACTGCTCAAAGGGGAGTAGAATGCTGCTTCTGACAGGTCTGAGTCACATGCATACCCTTGGAGTAAGGATATGGAGGGAAGACCACTCCACTTGCACATGGACTGAAACTGAAGAAGTGGGATTGTGGCAGTTTCTCCAGAGGACATAGACATACTGTTTCCAGAAAGGTGTATGCATGTTGGTATAAAAACGAGACAAAACTGATATCCACTATAGCCCTCTCTAACTTCCCCATTCTGTTTTCTGTCCCAGAGCTATGTCATTATCCTTTTATGATTTGAGGCTTAAATTGAAGTGTGAACACAGGTCCTCTGAAGGTTGAGGAAGAGGCTGGTTGGGGCACAGGGCAGAGATCTGAAAGAGGGGAATCTGTGGGAGACACAAACATCTGTGTGGACAGATCATTCAGTGACCTAGACTCTCAATTCCTAGACTTTTTCATACCAGAGCCCTTTATCTCTGCTTCAATCCAGCTTTGGTCATATCTGAAGCCTCATCATCAGGAATTACTCTGCCTTCTGAGATAATAGAGTCTGGCATTCCACCCTCTGAGTTCAACCTCCATATTTGTCCTAAAGATGACAATTCTTCAACCTTGTCAGGATGTCCATTCATTCCATTGATCCTTCCATTTTCTCCCTGTTCATGATCAACCTCTTGCCTTCATTTCCTCCCTCTCCATGATAGACTTCATGGTCCATCATTTAATCAACATCCCAAACACTTCTCAGTTCATCTGCCTTCTGTAATTTCTATCTGACAAAATCTCAACTCTCTGCCTCTACCAGACCTGCCCTCTTGGAAGCAGCTCAGCCCAATTGGATAAAATCATACATATGAGTAAGTTGGTACCACCATAAACTCATGGTCTACAACTAATGGTCAGCTTTATGGTCACTTGAAAAACATTTATTCATGCATTTCATTTATTAAGTGCCTCCTATGTGCTAGACATTGTGCTGAGTACTTGGGATACATTAGTGATCAAAACAAGCAAAGCTCCTTGTCCGTGGAGCTTACTTCATTGATTCCTTAAAAACTCTCCCATTCTCCTCAAAATTCAATTCGAACTTTCTTCACTTTCTTCAGCTTTTTCCTGCCTGTAGCCAATCTGCCAGACCTCCACTTTTCAGAGGAACCAGAACCATCAGATGGGAACTTTCCACAGCCAAAAACCATTGAGTACAGCCTCCTTCTTTCCTGCTACAGTGCAAGGTGTCATTCTGGGAGGCCTTCCTTGACCCTCCCAAACAAGGATGGGTGCCCTTGTCCTCCCTTCTTCTGCCACCAGCACTTTCTACACTAGATTGTAACTTGTTTCTTTTTTTTCTTTTTTATTCATCGGTATTTGTCACAACCTTTTAAAGCAGAATGTAACTTGAGCACTACATTTTCATTCACAAAACTTGCTCTAGTTGCTTTCAAAGGGCTTTACAACATGCCTAGGTAGGCTTATAATTTTGCTAAACTACTTTTCTTTGGAAAACGACTCTAGGGATAGTTACTCCCATCAAGTTGGTTTGGCTTAACTTACTAAATTTCTAAAGGCCTTGCATGTAGTTGCTAACTACAGGGGTGGAAGGTTTGAATAGAGCCTAACCGATGAAAGCTGTTTTAACTAATGCTTTTCTTTTAAACGTCACCGTCACCGTATATCTCAGAACACTTCAGTGACAAAGGTTTGGTCTACTAAGGAATTGCTTGATAGCTAAATACTTAAGGACGGCAAAGTTAACATTAGGTCATACCTTGTTTCTTAATCATCTGAGGTTTGGGACCTTATCTACCCAGTTTACTGCTTTCACTCCAGCATCTGGTGTTTAGTATCTGGGTTGAACTTCCTGACTTCTGGGTCAAAGAAAGCAATGGGCGGGATTTCTGCTCCTGGGCGGGGCCTACTCCGGGGCGGGGCCTCAGGAATCTCCTCAGGCTTCCTAGCGGCCACCTCAGGAGGCATCCCGTCAGGACGCCGAAGTCTGCCTCTTTGGCCCCCTCGAGACCAGAGGTGGGCAGTTAAGCTCAGCCGAGATTCAAGCTGGGCTTTTCAGACGCCCCAGTGCCGTTCCCGCTGCAGGACTCTCTCACTTGGGTTGGCGGGGCCTGTGGGTGGGGCGGCTGCGCCAGGGACCCGCCGCTGAGCCTCCGAGTGTCCACGCGCGGCCTTGGCCTCCTTCGCTCCCTTTCCCTCTGCTTTTCTGTCTCTTCCCCTCTCCCCTCTTTCCTTCCCTTCCCTCTCCCCCTCTCCCTCCTTCTCCATAGGGACATCAAGTTCAGGGCTTGGCCAACGGCTCAGCTCCAGTTGCCACTTGGGCCCGGTCTTGTCCAGTGCCTCTGATAGGCCTAGTGTCCTGAAAATGACAGTGAAACCTCACGCAGCCACCCCTTTGGGAGGGGTTAGCTTCTCAAACTCCCTGCTTTCACAGGAGGGATGATGCCCACAGTCCCAGGCGAGTTGTTTCAGAGGAGATGAAGGGAGATGTGAGGCCGAGGTGGGCTAGTGGGAATGATGGGTGGAAGCCCAGCCCAGACCCATGGGGCAGAATGCCAGTGGGCTGAGTCTTGAGGGACAGAGGCAGACCTGGGATTGAATATGTGGGAGGAACCATAGTGAGGCATTCTAGCAGACAGGAGAGGCCTCAGGCTTCTAGAAAGGGGGAAAATCCAAGGCAACTGTCTTCAAATCTCAGGTGCTGGTACTTTACTGCATTTATTGAGGGTCTGCTGTGTGTCAACTCCTGTGTTTGATAGGAACACTAGCTATGTCCTACTAGAGGTAGGAGGAAATGATGTTTTTAGAACCATTTTTCCCATTATGATAATATTACACAGTGAATTTAGAAGAGATGAAAAAGTAAAAGAATCCCATGAATTTCCAGTCTCAAGATAATTTTCACAGCATTTTGATGTATTTCTCTCCAAACTTTGCTATTCATATTTTTACTTTGTTAAAATAAAGTTTTTTTAGGTAGGAAAGCAGTTAATATTTTAGCATAAATCTTTTCTATACACTGTAAACTCTTCCTAAACATCATTTTTTATAACTGTTATTCTCTGAAGTAGGTTTTCCGTGGTGAGTTAGCCACTCATGTGGATAGTTATTTTAGCACTGACTTCTATGAGCTTGTTTCATACATTTCAGTTGTTTGCTAAACATCCCCAGGCTCCATTTCCCACAGGTACCACAGGCCTAACATCTTCATAATTTAAGCCATTTTCTTCTGTCCCAAACTGCTCTTCCTGTTGTATTCCCCAAAGCAATTAGTATCACCTAGTTACTCAACCAAGATACACAGGAGTCATTCTACATGGTTCCTTCTTCATCTTTCCCATGATCAGTCACCAATGTTTACTAATTTTCTCTGCTAGTTCTCAAATCTGTCTCTCTTCCCCATCCTACTGCCACCCTGGTAGTTCAGGCCCTCATCATTTTTCTCATAAATTTTACAGTAGCCTCCTAGCTGACCTCCATTCCAACAGCTTTGTTCATCTTAAATCCTTTCCCTTCACTACTGCCAAAGCAATCTATCTAAAACAAAAATGCCTCTGATACTGCCCTCCCTAAGATCTTACAGTGAGGCCATACTTTCAACATGGTATAGAGAACATTCTACCTGCAGAACTCTCTTTTCTTTAGCTTCTCTTGCCATTACCTGCTTGCATTTGCTATTCTAGTAATAGAAGAATGTTTGCAGTTTTCCCCTGAGCCCAAATGCCGTTCATTGCTTCTATATCTTTGCTCATCATGATTTTTATTTCTATCTGGAATACGCTCACCACTTTTCCACATGGCTGATTTTTCTTTTTCTTTTTGGCTGATTTTTAATTGTCCTTCTGTTCCAATTCAAGCATTATCTCCTCAGGGAACCTACTCCGAAAGTCCAGGTTGAGCTAAATGTTCCTTCTTTCTGCTCTACATAGTGATTATCTCTTTTAAATTAAAACATCCTTTAAAACACTTCATATCTATTTACTTTGTGTCCTTTTTTTTTTTTTTTAATAATTTTAATATCTGTAGTGTGAGTATGTCTTATTTTTCAGTTTGGAGTCTCTCTAGGTTCTCACTTATGGAGGTCTGTTTCCTTGTATGTTTGATATATTTTATTAGGAGCTATATACATTTGGTTAAACTTTAACTTTGTGAATCCTGAAGGGCTTGGATTGAGATGATCTGTCTTGTTTTCTTCTGGGTGCTAGAGGACACCACCAACGTGGAACTCTTTCTTTCTTTTATTTTTTTCTTTTTCTTTCTTTCTTTTTTCTTTTTTTAACTATTTCTATTTATTTCTTGGATTGGAATTTCTCAGGCCGTGAGTATATTGTAAATTCAAATCCTAGGACTGCATGAGACTAGGGCTGTGATTATAAATTATGAGGGGAAGTTATTAGTGTTATATTAGTATTGTTAGTTTTTCCACTCAATTTGGATAGTTTTGTGTATTTCTCAAATCAGTCTCTCCTCCCCATTCTTGTGTCACCAGAGACAAATTGATTTTCCTATTGATACTTGTTGACAGCATGCATATTTTCTTGTTCACGTCTTCAAGATATTGCCCCTTTGGGTGCCTCGCTTTATGTGCAGTTTTAGATTCAGCTCCCCTACGTTGTCAAGTCTAAATACTAGTCCTCAGTGGGGCTGGTAACCAGCAAAGCTTTAGGTATCTGGGTTGGGCATATTTTCAGGACAATCCTGGTGTCTGTGTTGGTTTTCCATATAATTTTGGCTCCAAAATTTCTTCTTTCCTCCCTCCTTTCCTCTCTTCACTTCTTTCTCTTTCCCTTCCTTTCTTCCTTCCCTTCTTCCTTTCTTCCTTCCCTTCTTCCTTCCTTCCTTCCTTCCTTCCTTCCTTCCTTCCTTCCTTCCTTCCTTCCTTCCTTCTTCTTTCTTTCCTTCCTTTTTTCTTTTCTTTTCTCTTCTCTTCTATTCTTTTCTTTTCTTTTCTTTTCTTTTCTTTTCTTTTCTTTTCTTTTCTTTTTCTTTCTTATTATTAAGAGCTTCCCTTTCTTGTGAGCTTAGCAATGCATTTAAAGGTGTATTTGCTTTAGTTTATTCAGCATTTGGGTGTTCTGCAGTAAAGGGCATTTTATGATATCTAGTCTAGTTAAATTGCCAGAAATGGAAACCCTATAGACTTTATTTTAAAAAATGGATTCTATTTCAGGCTTACTTGCAGATTTTTACAATGGAATCTCTGTCCAAGACTTATTGCTTTTTTCTTGGTTATTTTTAAAATTGTTTTTTTTTTCTGTTAAATCAGAATAATGTTATGCACATTGTTTTAAAAGTCAGATGGTAATTTAATGTCTTTTAATAAAAAGCAGGCTCTTTGTCCCCACTTTCTTCTACCACAAATCCTGCTTACTAATGGCAACCATTTTAAATTCTTTGGTTATTTTTTGTATTGTTGAATTCCTTATTTTTAAGTAATATACTTTTACCAATATTTCTTGACATATTAATTTTAGACATTGTATATTGATTTCTAACTATGGAAGATGAAGATTAGGCTTTCATCACCATCCCCATATAGTCACCAAACTCCTAATATATTATAATTGTTGGTTAAATCATTGTTAAGTATTTATATTAAATAAGCTATATAAATATTGTTTACTATTGTGTGAAACAGTATACTCTAATTATGTTTCCTTTTTCATACAACTTTTTTGTTTTTCCAGTATGCACTTTTCTCACTATCTGGTTTTCTATATATACCTTAGTCTCTCAAGCCTGCTTACCATATGGTCAAAAATCATCAAATAATCATTTGGAATTCCTTGCCCTATGCCCCACCCCCACTTTCTGGGTCTCTTGAGGTTCATGGGGTGAATTGGCTTACTTCCCCAGTCCTCTTCTGCAGGCGCTTATCTTGGTAGTTACTTCTGCTCTGCTAAGTCAGTTACCACTCCTCCATTTACTTTCTGATACATTTCTTATGTATCCCCTTCCACTCTTGTCATCTCCAATAGTTTATTTTTCCTTTGCTTTTAGTGAGATTTTGGGTGAGAGAGATAAGTATGTTTGATCCACTGTAATTAACTTAATTTTAAATATACGACAGGACATGACTCATTTTCTCTTCAATATTTGAAAGTATTTTTATAGAGATCTCAAGTTTTAAACAACATATATAGTTGTTTATATATATAATTTGGCATGTTACAGTTATCATGCCATTATTGTGCACATAATATTGCTCAGTGAAATTACTTTTACAGATGATTTCCTTTATGTTGTGTGGACTCACTTGAATGAGTTCTCAGAGTTGACTACAAAGTGAGGCAGAACTGATACCCAAAGTTAAATAAGGGTCATCACCAGTGCAGCATAAATCTTGTGAAAAAGGGTGTCTTGGGTGATAAACACCAAAAGAATGCTCTGCAGCAGAGAAAAATGAAAAGCTGTTGGTTGCATAAAAAATATTTCACAGATAATAAAATAGACTATTAAGAGACATTTTCAGTAAGTATATATATCAAATTTAACAAGTTTTCTTTTAACAGTCATTTTAAAATGTAAACGAGATAAACAAATTTTTAATGAAATATCTTTTATCCTTTTTCTGGTACTATTTTCAAAACCCAGTATATATTTTACACTTATAGAACATCTCAATTCAGACCAACCACATTTCAAAGTGCTCAAATAGCCACATGTGGCTAGTGGCTACCATATGTGACAACATAAGATTGAATTATAAGGACAGTTCAGAATAATTTGCAGACAGTTCAGATATTTGCAGAACAGTCCCTCAACACACACTGTGATCAATCACCTTACCTTTCAGGTGTCTCTGAGTCAAGTCTTTCCTTTGTGATTGAGCTGATCTGGAGAGCCATGCTGAGATGCTAGAGTCTAAGCTTTATACCCAGGGGACAAAATTGTTTCAAATGGAGCATACATGCACCTGTTGGTCTGAGATTATTTGCCCTTATCAGTAAAGACTACTGACTAAAAGTCAGCTGAGGATCACATACATTCAAAGAAGATTTTCAAAGAAGAAAAAATGGAAAATATTTTAATCACTTTAAAAATGAATTTCTGGGTAAAAACACAGACATTCATTAATTCAATGTAGAAAATCATATTATTCACACATAATGACTGTCTACTACTTGCCTAGAGAGAGGGAGGATAAGAATTAAATCCAATCCCCTCATTTATTTCTTGTCTTTCAGCATCAATGCAGAGGGAAGAAGAGGAGCAAAGGGGGAACATTTGTAGGTAAGCTTCTGTCTATTCAGTCTAGAGCTTTCAAGGGTTAAATTTAATTTCTTCTTTCCACAAGACTCAGGTCCACAGTTTCTGAGGACATCAGCTACTAGAACCCATCCCTATCAGGAAGCAAAACTCTCAGCAGGGAGATTCATAGGAAGGAGTCAGAACCTGGAACACTTCTTGGGTTCCCTGCTAGGCCCATATATGGGAATGAACAAATGATGGAGCTGGTCAGTGGGTCTTGCCCACTAGGTGACAATATGAGATACAATGGAATGAATAACTGCAGGTGGAGCTTTTGGGTCCTGATTTGGGACAAATTGTTTAACTTTTTTAAGGCTCAGATTTCTCCTTGAGATACACTTGGCCTGCATCCCTCACAGCATGGTTAGGAGGATCAGCTGGAATAATGTATAAAACACTGTTCCATACTTGAGCTTGTTGATTGTCATCACTGACTATTTGACCTTGTATACTAATGCTTGTGGCTCTCAGAGTCTAGTTTCCTAAGAGCCTCCTTCAAAGGACCATTTTACACAGCTTCCTAAAATCTCTTTGCTCTTACCTTCACTACATGTGACTGAATCTCCTTGTTTCACAGCGTGGAGAGCTTACCAAAAAGGAGCTCATGTGACATGGGACCTGCTTGCTCTTTGGAAAAACAGTTATTGATGAGTATCTTTTCCTTCTTTTTTGTACCCTTCTTCCTAGCATACCCTATGTGATTCCAGGATGCCAGTATAGCTGAGGTTGATATGGGAAAGTAAACCTATAAGGAAGGGAATGTGAAAGAAACTCCCTGCTTTAGGAATAAAAGAAGTCAGTGATGTGGGGAATGTGACTCCTGCCAGGCCTGTTTTGTATCTGGCTGTAGCTTGTATTTCCTCCCTATTGCAGACATCTGGGCAAGCTTCTTGATGAGGACAGTTAGCAAGATCCCTGTTGGGAGAGTCATGATAGAGTGACTATAGAAGCTGATCTTCTGATATTTGGTGAGGTTGAGGAAGTTGTTGCTCCCTGTGTCTCCTTTGGCTTCCACAGGTCCTCTGCCTGAGCTCCTGCTCTCTCTTTGGCTTCCATTCTCTCACCAGATCCTCCAGAAAAATTGATTAAGAGCCCTTCTGTGTGGACCCTCTCACACTGTCCTTTTTACTTCTCTGTCAACCTGCAGACATTATATAGGCCCATTTTTCCACACGTTACCATCTTAGCCTTCTTCATTGTCTTCCTTCTTTTACTTGTCCCTCAATTTTCCTGTGGGCCCTAGGTCTACATCACTTTTTAAATTCTCATCATTGGCCTTCTTTCTGCCATTAGAAGCCACACTGTCATTCCCCCCTACCCCCACGCCCTCGCTATATTTTCACTGTCCTATTTTACTCATCTACGTTATCTCCTCCATCTTTGGAGCTCTCCTTACCATTGGGAACTCTCCTTGCCTTTGTATTCACTTAGACTTCTTAGACCCCCACCCCTTATTCTCATTTTCGTTTCAGGATCTCTGCTAATAGACTATACCTCTCCCCAAATTCTTTCCTTTTCATCCTCAAGACTGGGCTTCTCTTTGTAACCAGGCTTTTTATTACTCTCACCACCAGGTGCCTTTTATCCACCAGCACTTTTGCCACTGAATACACTTTTTTATTGGACCATTTTCCACCTCTTACACTTGCCTTTTCCCCTCTTCCTGCAGAGCACACTCAGATCCTGTTCTCCTGCTACACTTTATATCTAGACCATATCACCTCACTTGACTCCATCTTTTCTCAGGTTATCGGTCTCTTACACTTGGCTCCCTCTTATTCCTTTTTTAAAATATTATTTTAAACAATCAAGATTCAATTCCCATACCACAGAATTCAATTCACCCCTTTAAAGTGTACCATTCAGTAGTTTTTAGGATATTCTCAAGGTTGTGCAATCATAGTCACTATCTAATTCCAAAACATTCTTCTCAACAAGAGGTGTACCCATTAACACACTTCTCATTCCTCCTTTCCCCAGCCCCTGCCAACCACTAATATACTTTTTGTCTCTATAGATTTGCCTGTTCTGGCTATCTCAAATAAATGGATTTATACAATATATGTGACATTCGTTTCTGTCTTCTTTCATATAACATAAAATTTTGAAGGTTCATCCCTGTTGTAGCATGCTTCATTATCAGTACTTTATTCCTTTTCATCACTGAATTTTATCGTATGGATATACCATAATGCTGTCAGGCAGGAAGACTTTTCTCTTACTTGAGGCAGGGTCAGCTTTTCATTCTATCCAAGTCTTCAATTAATTGGGTGAGGCCCACCCACTTTAAGGAGGGAAATCTTTACTCAATCTACTGATTGAAATGTTAATCTCATAAAAAAAAAAAAAAGCCTTTATAGAAACATCGAGAATAATCTTTGACCAAATATCTGGACACTCTGTGGCTCAGTCATATTGACACATGAAACTAATAATTACAGTGTATTTTAAGAAATGTGTCTCTTTCTTCTAGGTTATCCAATTTTTTAATGTGCAGTTGTTCATAATACTCTATTATAATCCTTTTTATCACTGTAAGTTTGATTTGATAATATTGTCCCCACTTTCATTTATGATTTTTGATTTCAGTGTTCTCTCTTTTTTCTTAGTCAATCTAACTAAAAGTTTGCCATTTGTTAACTTTTCTGACTACCAACTTTTTGTTTTATTGAGTTTTTCCCATTGTTTTTTATACTCTATTTTATTTATTTCTGATCTAGTGTTTATTATTTCCTTCCATCTGCTTGGGTTATCTTGCTCCTCTTTTTCTAATTTCTGCAGTATAAAGTTAGGTTATTGATTTGAGATCTTTCTATTTTTAAAAATGTAGGCATTTACAGATAAATTTCTCTCTGAGCACTGTTTTTATTGCATCCAATAAGTTTTGGTATGTTGTGTTATTGTTTTCTTATTTCTCTAAGTATATCTTAGTTTCCCTTGTGGTATTTTTTTTGGTCTGTTGGTTATTTAGGTGTGTGTTTAATTTCTACATATTTGTGAATTTCCAAATTCCTTTCTTATAATTTCTTTCATTTCATTGTGATCGTAGAACATGCTTTGTATGATTTCAATCCTTTTAAGTTTAGCGATACTTGGTTAGGGCTAATATATGTTCTAACTTGGAGAACAAGGCTCAAGAGAATGTTTATTTTGTTATTATTGGATGGAGTGCTCTATAGGTGTCTGTTAGGTATAGTTGATTTATACTGTTGTTCAAGTCTTCTATTCCCTTGTTAATCTTTGGAATAGCTCTTTTACACATTATTGAAAGTGGGGTATTGAAATCTCCAATCATTATCATTGAATTGTCTGTTTCGTCAGTTTTGCCTTCATGTATTTGGGGCTCTGTAGTTAGGTGCATATGTATTTGTAATTGTTATATCTTTTTAATATATTGACTCCTTTATTATTATAAAATGTCATTTTTTGTCTCTTGTAACAATTTTTCTTTTAAAGTCTATGTCTGATATTAATGTAGCTGCTCTAGAGTTCTTTTTTAGTTGCTGTTTGCATGGTATATCTTTTTCCATCCTTTTACTTTTAATTTATTTGTGTCTTTAAATTCAGAGTGTCTCTTATAGACAGCATATAGTTGGATCATGTATTTTTTTAAATCCATTTTTCCAATTTCTGCCTTTTAATTGGAGAGCTTAAACCACTCATATTTAATATAATTACTGATACAGTAGGATTTATGTTAACCATTTTGCTGTTAGTCAGAGCCAACTCAGTGGCACATAACAATACCAAACAATGTCTTTTTTGTTTCTTAGTTGCTCTATTACTGCCATATTTTTTGTTCAATAGATATTTTCTGATACGCTATTTTAATTGCCTTCTCATTTTACTTTAAGTTATTTTATTAGTGGTCGTTCTAGAGATTATGCTTATTATAATTTATCTTCATTAATTTATCCTAATACATCTTACCATTATCTTGTTTTATCTTATCTTTATCTTAATGAATCTCAGCTTTTGACAATCTAGTTCGGACGAATACCAACTCAATTTCAATAGTATGTAAAAATTTTGCTCCTTTATAGCCGTGTTTCCTTCCCCCTCTTTTGTGCATCTTATGGGCATACAGATTGCACATTGTGTCCCTGTCAACACAGATTTATAGTTGTTGCTTTATGCAAGTATCTTTTCAATCAGGTAGGACAAGAAAAATGTTATAAACAAATATACATTTATGCTATCTTTTATATTTTCCTCTGTAGTTACCTTTACCAATGTTCTTTTTTTTATGTGGATTTGAGTTACTGTCTAGTTTCTATTATTTCAGCCTGAAGGACTCTGAATAGTATTTTTTGTAGGGCATATTTGCTAGCAATGGGTTCTCAATTTTTGTTTATCTGGTCTTGATTTTTCCTTCTTCCTCTCCCTCCTACCCTTTCCCCTCCCCTTCTTCCTCCTCCCCCTCCCCTCCTTCCCCTCCCCTCCTCTCCCTCTTCTCCCTCGCCCTCTCCCCTCCCCCTCCCCCCCTCCTCCTTCTCTTCCTCCTCCTTCTTCTCCTCTTCCTCCTGGGTAGTTTTTGTGAATATTGAATTTTTCTTTCAGAACTTTGAGTATGTCATCCAATGCCATCTGGCCTTTATGTCTTCTGATGAGAAATCAGCTAATTATCTTACTAAGGACCCTTTGTGTGTGATGAGTCATTTTTCTTTTGCCTCTTTGAAGATTCTCTTTGTCTTGTCTTTTGACAGTTTGATTATGATGTGTTTAAGTGTGGATATCTTTGTGTTTATCCTGCTTGGAATTTGTTGAGCTTCTTGGATGTTTAGACTAGTCATTCATTCAACTTGGGAAGCTGTTGGCCATCATTTCTCCAGATATTATTTCTGCTCCTTTCTCGCTTTCTTTCTGGGACTCCCATTATTTGTATGTTATGCTTGATGGTGTCCCATAGGGCTCCTAGGCTCTATTCATTTTTCTTCATTATTTTTTTTCTTTCTGTTCCTCACATTGGGTAATTTCAATGGATTTATCTTCAAATTCACTGACTTTTCTTCCACTTGCTCAGATCTGATCTTGAGCTTCTATTGAAATTTTCATTTCGGTAATTGTACTTTTCAACTCCAGTGTTTCTATTTGGCTATATGGAAAAAAAAAATTCTATCTCCTAATGATAATATCTGTTGATAATATACTTTCTATTAGTTTTTTTAGACATAGTTTTTTTACTTCTCTGAATATATTTTAAATAGCTGATTTAAAGTCTTTGTCTAGTCAGTCCAATATCTAGGCTTCCTCAGGGTCACTTTTTATTGATTGCTATTTTTCCCCCTTGTATGTGTATGAGCCAAGTTTTTTTCTTTGCCTGTTTTACAGTTTTTGTTGACAATTAAACATTTAAAATAATATAATGTGACAACTCTAGAAATCAGATTCTCTCCAGAGTTTGTTACTGTTTCTATTGTTTATATAGTGACTTTTCCGAACTAATTTTGTAAAGTCTATATTCTTTGTATATGCTTTTTGTTCTTCTGGGACTATATTAGAGTCACTTGCTGAAATACAGGGCACTGCAGGCTCCCAACCATTATAGAGCACTGAAGACAAACCAGAGCAACTGCATAGTCTTTGGCAACTCTCATATCCCCAAAGCTGGGGGTGCCATTTACAGCATAAATGGAGCCAACTCTTCTAGGATCTCCCCTCTCTGCACAGTGAGTCCCTTGTGGCTACTGTCCTGGTTTCTAGTGGGTTATTCCCCTCTGGAATCTCACTTTGTTTTGTCAGTGGAATTTCTAATGCTGCTCCTCCACTCTTTAGTTTAAAAGCAAGCTAAAGATTCTCCATTGTTTCCTTAGCCTTGAACCATGCTTCGTTCTCAGCCCCTACTTCAGGTCCACCTTTGGTCTTTGCTCCCACCTCTACTACCTTCTTTTTCCACCCCAAATTAGGGCCTTTGGAGTATCCTTTCCTAGGATCCAGCATGAAGTACAATCTCTCACCTCAGCTGAAATTAAACATCTGTTACAGAGCAGATTGAAAATTTGTGGTTTTAACCTTTTTCAGTACAGCACAGCCTCCTATGTCTATGTGTCTGTTTCCATTCTTCCTAGAGAACTGCCTATAAGCAAAACTATTTGGAACCAACTAGAGTGCCACCTTTGAAAGAATCCTATGTAACACTAGTGGGTCCTGGCTTGCAGGATCTGTGAGTCTCTGGCACTGATTCAGCCTCAGGGCAACTAACAGACAAATCTTAGCTACGGAACAATTATAGACTTTCACAGCCCTACCTATTTATGGGCCAAAGCAGCAAGGATCTAAGAAAGATTGGATTGTGGCACCCAGGAAGTTTCCATGTAAGGGACCCAGCAAAGTTTCAGTTAGAGAATGACCTAGGGAAAGGTCTGAGGCATAGCCTAAGAAAGGGCCCCAAATGTAACCTATCAAGGAACTCAGAAAGCTACTCACTGAAGGTTTTGAGGGCTGATTCTGCAGAGATAAAAAGTGACGTTTTGAGTCACTTGGAGAATGGGTCAGGAAATGACTTATCAATGTTTTCAAAAGAGAACCTAGACTTGAAGCAACTGGAAAATACCCTGAAAGTTTACTTGGATAAGAAGCTGGGGCAGATTTATCAAAGTGGGATCCCTATAGATGTATATCGTTCATGGCTTTCTGTGAACTGTACATTGCCCACTCCTGGGAAATCCTATAGCCACTTGGATACTGGAAATACCCTCAATGAATCAGGAACAGTGCCTGAATACTTCTTGGAAGCTTTTCTTCCTTGATCTAGGCATTAGACAAGCACTAGGAAACCCAGCTTATATGGCTTTGGGTGTGACAGAGATAGAGCTTACCTCTCAGGGTCCTTGAATCCATAAAACTGTTAAGTTGATAGAGATCCAATTATGCTCCCTTCTCCAGTTTACCTTTCTCTCCTAGTCATCTGTGTTTAAGGGGTGGTGAAGCTGAGGTTGCTTCATTCTTTGAAAGAAACCTTTAGGCAGGTAAGGAGACAAGCTGATCACAAACAATTCAGTTCCCACCCTGGATAGTTCCCACTCTGTCCCCTCACCTGTGAGAAAGGAAGGCCTAAGGGTCCTGAGATGTTGATCATGGTTCACACAGGACCCTCATTCCAAGGAGAAGAGTAGACAAACTATTTAACTCCTCACACCCATCAGCATGGATAAGTGGTGGCAGAGTGGGATTGTATGGGGAATAAGAGAAGCCGTCCAGAATCACTCCAAGTCAAAAAATGGCAGGACATGACCCAAGATATGAGAATAGAATTTGTTCCAACAGACTTCAGCCACAGAGGAGCGCCTAAGAGGCAGAGAACAGAGAGAAGAATGTCTGGAAGGGATCACTACAAAGGGGAGCATCTTCTTGGAGTTTCTACTTTAGGAAAAGGATGTTGGAAATTAATTTAGGGATTTTTTCAATGTTCAGGGAGATATTGAAATCTAAGAAGATTCTAGCTCCTAAGCCGCAATCAGAAGATGTTCTGAGAGTCAGTGAGCTGGGTGATGCCCAGAAACTAAATGGCTATCTGAGCAGTCAAGGGGCTCCAGTGATCAAGGAATGCCACCCCCCACAAGAGTATTGGCTGCCTCAGATTCAGGGTGGCCAAGCCTTAAAGAACATAATATGGTTATACAAATGAGCAAATGACTGTCATAATACTGTCATTACAAAATTACACACACACACACACACACACACACACACACACACACACACACACATGGCTGTATAAAAGTCAAGATAGTAAAAGAGCTGAGGAAGACTGGTTCAGCCAGATTCTGGGAAGAGGGGTCTTTATCAGGTTTTCTCACTTAAATAAGCCCTTGAATCCTTTTATAGTGTGTGTGTGTGTGTGTGTGTGTGTGTGTGTGTGTGTGTGTGTGTGTGTGTAGGGTTACATACACATTAAAGGACCACAAATCGCCTATGTAGCCTCAAAAAAGGATAAGGCTAAAATTGCAGGTAGAGCTGCAGAGCCAGTTTCAGGGCTTTTGCATTGAAGTGCCCCTGGCCTCAGATAGCTTGGCTTCTAAGGTCTCATAGTCACATCCCCAGAGAGTGCTCGATGAGGACATGAATATTTCCTAGGTTCTGTGTATTCACATGGAACCCAGTGGGAGCAGTCTTGTACAGCAGACCTGGATCCCAAAGCTTCAGGCCTCAGAGAAGAGCCAGGACAAGAATTTAGCCCCAAGTGAAGAGAGGGACAACTTGAGGAGACCTGAAATAGGAGAACATCGAGTGGGGGATGCAGGGTTAGAGCTCTCCCTGCCCAGGTCAGTATTAGTAGACACACTAGTGAACAAGAGCCCTTGGTTTCTGCAATGGAACAGGCTCCTTCTAAAATTATTTTCGGTAAAAGGATGAGACATTGTTCCAGGAAAAAAGGCAAGGACAGGAAGGTCTCTGTTAAAAGCCTAGTCAGTGTCAGCCTCTGTATGGAGCCCAGGACCAGGTGAAGACAGAATTGGGGACACTGAAATTCAGGAGGGCATGGATGTCATGAGCCTGATCCTGGAAAAGGTCAGGGCTCAGGCCCAGAGGAATATAAGCACCAGGAGGAAGTCCAGGCCCAGGCAGAGTCCACAAATGAGCATTCTTGTGACTACAGGGCTCCTTCCTACCAATATCCAAGGAAAGTGACAAATGCATCATGCAGTCAGCACAACACATGGGCCCTGAGGGCTCGAGTTGTCTCACCAAGGACAGTTCCTCAGACGCCAGGATAGACATTCTTGGAAAATTATGAGATTTAAGGATCAGCAAGAGTGTTCATGCCTCCCAGGAAGCCTGTGTCCCCAGCCAGGCCCCACCAGCATGGACCAAGGATGCTAGGTACTTCCAGGCTGTCCTCTTCACTGCCCCATCTCTGTGTTTGGGGATGTGTCTCTTCTAGTCAGCTGGAAAGTCCTCCATTTCCTCCTAGGAGGGAAATTTTTTTTCAAAGGAAAATTTCAGTCTATGTAGAGAAAACCTCTTAGTTCTCATGCTAGCACATCCTTCAAAGAGGATAGACTCTGTTTCTTATAACCAAGGATATTTATTCTTTCCAAATAGATTTATTTTTTTAACAGGTGAGAGAGTGATATATTGTCTTTGCTATTTGTGGCATACGTTTTGGAAATCCCAGGAGTCTGTGCTTAGAGGAAGGAAGGAGTCAGCTTCACCTTATATTGAGGGCCTACTTGGACTTCTCAAAGGTCACCAGGGGCCTACAGGAAGGTTGACAGTGGCACTGCACACTCACCCCCAATCCCAGGTTCATTGCTCTTGCTCAGAAGCCATATTTTTAAAATATTTTATTTTTTTTCATAATACTGTCATTACAAAAAAATACAAAAAAACTACTATAAAAACATTCAGGGGCTTGTCAAAGTGAGAGAACCTGAAGACCCCACCCCAAGACCTTGCTGAAGAAGTCCTCCTCTACTTCCTTCACTATTTGACCTTTATACAACTGTGGGAGTGGGGTAGGGTCACACAGGCATCAGAGGGCTGGAAACTCCCCATACAGCCTCCACGAAGGGTAAGAAATAAGTAGCTTCACATATCGCAAAAAAGGGATTTGGAAGTTTGGGGTTGGCTAGGCCCTGAGTTCAGAGGTGTGGGGAGAAACCTGTGACCCTGAATCTCTTGCTGGGGAATAGCTGCTACCTGACCCCAAAGGCTTTTCTCTTCCTGATGAAGGCTGGGAGATGGACATTGCCCTCCACTGCTTAGCTTTAATACAATATACCCCCTTCCCCTCCACCCTTACACACTCCTGAGAGCAACGAGGAGGAAAGAACTTCCAGCTCTGTGGGGTCTGGGCAGAGGGGCTATGAGGGAGGCTGCTGATGGCCCTGTTTACCTCCTTGCCCCAAATGAAAAGTGTCTTGTGCTCAATGGCCCAGTTCATGGGTTACAGACCTTCCCTTCCAATTTCAACCCTGGAGAGGCACAGACAGCCTAGGTGAGTGCTTTGTGTATATGAATATGCATGTGATAACCTTAGACACTATGGACCTGGGGGTGGGGTTGGGGGAGGAAAGCAGTGTTCTTTCTGTCCTCTTTTTTCCCCCAACAGGAGGAAGCCAAAGGGAAGGGAGAAGAGAGGAATTAGCAAAGCTGAGAGGGGAAGGAGGACATGCTATTTACAGGCACGGACAAGGAATCTCTATATCTTCAAGTAGCACTCAGGTCACTCTCCAGCCACTGGAGCGGGAACTGGATTCAAAGCTAATGACATGGAAATTGACCCCTGGCCTGGGCTAGTTCTCCCCACCTCCCTCCCAATCCCCCAAGGCAGCCCAGCTCTGAAGGGGGTCAGGGACAGGAACATTTTCCTGAAAATCAATGGGGTGTTTTTTTGTTCGTTTTTTGTTTTGTTTTGTTTTGTTGTGGGTTTTGTTTTTGTTTTTGTTTTTTTTTTTTGCATTTTTAGAAAAAGTTGCCAGTGTCCAGTGGACATCAAGCTGGGTGCACACTGGGTGGGGTGAGTGTGGGGGTATTGCTGTGGTAGACTCTGGGCTGGTTGGGGCAGAGCCTAGGAACAGGGTAGGTGCTGCTTAAGGATCTGTCGTGTCTGTGGTGTTAACCTGTCTGGGAAGCGAACTTTGAACTCGACAATGAGGTCTCCCCGCTGGGTGGGCACCTTGGGGAAGGGAAGACCCTCCCCACGGAGTCTCTTCACGGTGCCTGGCTTGATGACATCATTGCAGGGCAAAGGGATCACTCGGCCATCAATGGTGGGAATGTTCACGGTGCAGCCACACAGCGCCTAGGGGAAATGAGGCAGAGATTGAGGAAAAGGTTATGTAGAGTGATAAAAGAGGAAAAGATTGGAATGAGTAAAGAATTTTCCTATCATCCCCCTTCATCACACACCCAACCTGACCCAGGCTGTACCTCTTTGAGGCTGATCAGGGCACTGTAGAGCACATTGGTACCATCTCGGCGGAAGTGTGCATGAGGCTTGTCTTTGAGCACAAAAACTATGTCAGCAGGGATATTGTCAGGTGTGGCATCACCCTCTTTGGGGAAGGTGATCTTGGTGCCTTCCTTCCAGCCACGCTTGATGACAATGTGCAGGATCTTGTCCTCAGTGCGCACAGTTCGCCCATCAGGATTGAGGCGCCGCCTTGTGATCTTCATGCGCTTGGTGGAGCCATGGTAAATCTCCTCTAGGGACACCCGCAGCTCATGCACCACAGGTGGGTCCTGTACCTTACGCCGAGGGTACAGTGGTTCTGGGGCTCGCCTTGGACCCCTACTTAGCCCATTGAAGCCAAAGCGGCTGAAGGCGCCAAATGGGTCTTCATCATCATCCACATCCATGTCATCTGGGTCAAAACCACTGAAGGGTCGAGTGGAGCGGCTGCTGGCAAAGAAGATATCGAAGGGGTTGGAGCCACCAAAGAAGGAGGCAAAGGTGGCATGGGGGTCCCCATGAAAGGTGTAGTGAAAGGAGCCACTGGAGCCACCTGATGAACCACCTCCGGTCTTCAGGCCTGGAAGGAGGAGAAGTTAGGGGCAGTGTGGCTGGTCTCCACTCCAGTCTCCTCCCTCTGCCCTCCAGCTCCCAGCTCATGGGTCTAGAGCAAGAACTCTTTAACTTCCACAGAGAGGGCTGGCCTAATAGAGTAAGAAAAGTCTCTGGCAAGATTAATTTTTACTCTTAATTATATATTTACTGATAAAGCACATCTTGAAGTTCAAAGAGGCCGAGTTACCCAACAGGTGGAAAAGCTAAGACTTGGAGAATGTGACTTCTAGTCCTGTCATTTCTTCCATGTAACCATGACCCAAAGATGTCTCACAAAGCCTTGAGTGGCTGGCCTGGCTCCCAAATTTTTACAAGTCATACCTGGCTCCCAAATTTTGGTTTATCTCCAAAGACACAGAAACAAGAGGCAATAAGACAGGATTTGACCACACAGGGGGCTAGTAAGTGACTGTCTCAAATAAGGTAAGAATATAGTCTGGGAAGAAGCCCACTCTTACTCTGCTTCTAGCATGGTTTCTTCTTTCCCTGACTTCTGACCAAATGGGAAATTGGGAAGGCCCCCAAAAAGCAGGAAGGCTCAGTAGCTTGGAGATGAGGGCCTATTTCTCCTGAAAGTTTTCAAATGCTTTGTTCTCAAATTCAGGACTCACAGTGTTGCACAACTCCAGGGGGTGCCATTCACCCACTGGATAGTCACAGACTACAAAGGGAGTGGAGCTCCCTGGAGTTATATAACACAAAGCTCTACCCCTTATACTTAATGTCAGAGCAACCAAAATGCATGAATGAGCTGGAACATTGTGGGTGGTGACCCCAGCTGCTCTCTCTGAAGTCAGGTCCTGTCTAAGGGGCTCAGATTCCTGGAGGCAGCCTTAATAGGGGTTGGTAGTGGTGGTAATGAGGGTAGTAGGGGGTATGGGAAGGAGTGGGACAGGTGGATAACACTGAGAAATCATATTCTAGAATATGTAGACTCAGGGTGGGGCCCAGGTTCGAGGAAGGGACTTCTCTTCGTGGCCTTTTATCTAGAATTTCAATTGGCTGTGGCAGCCTGAGACTAAATTAGCCTCTTATTTCCTGAGACCACAGGGCAGATTTGGATTTCATTAGTGAGGCCAAGTGGCAGGCAGATCAGAGACTTGGGGCAGCTGCCTCTTCACCCCTCCCCTAAGACTCAGAATCTGTTCTTTCCTCCTGTTGAGGGTCTGATTATCAGGTGAGTTCAAGAAGCTTGGCAGAGCTCGGTGAGAGAGGGAGGTTGGATTGATGACAACAGGAAGAGGTAATTTATCTGCAGGGATTCTTGCTGTACCACTACCACCCCCTTTTCAAGCTGGGAACAACTTGTCCCCAGCCAGGGCTGAGCACAGAGTCTATGTGCACAACTGTTCTGTCTGGTTGTTGGGGAGGAGGCAAGGCAGACAGAAATATAACCCACATTTCCAAGGCTGCTTTTTCCTTCCCCAGGCCCTGGATGTCTCCTTAAGGTTGTGCTGCATCCTCAGGAGCCCTCCTGGATGCAGATCTGCATTAGAGCCCTGTGTCTGGGACTAGGGGCTGAGCGTTGCCTTTTACTTAGGCTTGGTCATGCTGGAGGGGTGAAGTTTCCAGGTGGCTCTCCCAGCTCCTACCTTTTTCCTAAACAAAGGTGAAGCCAAGTGGAGGAATGAGTACAATTCCTAGACAGGTCACATGGTGGCACGGTGTCTGCATAGCTTCCCTCTTCCCCACCCCTACTGCTCCCATCCCTCTATCCCAGAGAGAAAATTTTCTTAGCTGAGAGAATACTGGGGATTCCAGAAGATGGCCTGGTGAATTTGGGAGTTGGCAAGTCTGGGAGGTAAGCCGGGAAAAATGGAAGGAACTAGTAGTATGGAGAACAAGAAGAGGGGGCTGGGAGGACTGGGGTGCACAGAAGATAGGGGCACGGAACACAAAGCAAGAAGGCGAGGAAGAGAACATTCTTTTGAGTGCCTACTCTTTATCAGGTACGATACATACCTTTAGCCCATCTAATTTTGAGGCTAGCATGGGGAGAGTAAGGACAATGTGGAAGAAAGGTGGATGCCTAGGAGGAATGACAATTCCTCCCGGTAAGGAGAGTCCTCAGCTCTGACTATGTCTCTTAATATAGCCTGACAGGTGCCTGTGGCTGGCGGGTGGCAGGCGGCCCTGAGGGGCAGGCCCAGAATTAGCAGCTACATCATGCCTGTGGGATGTGCTGGGAGGGGCCGCCCTCTTAGAGGCTTTATTTGGGCCTTTCCTGCCACCCTGTGCGTGGCCACAAGCTACCCCAGGGAGGGGGCAAGGTGCCAGCAGCAGTTCCTTTTCCACTCTTGGATCCTAGCCACTTCCTCAGGGAGGCAGATTCTACCTCTGTTCTGATGGCCTGAGGTGGGCAGGGAGGGGGCAGAAATCCGGGACAACCATTTCTCTCAGAACTCCAGTGGTTAATTCCCAGGCTGCTTAAGGGCCAAATCTTTATGCTGATGAATGTAAATGCTCTGTCCTCAGAGAGCCACACACTCCCTTTCCCTAACCTTCCCCATCAGCCAATGAAGCAGCAGGGACTTCAGGCAGGACTAATAAGGCTGGGAGGGAACAGAAAGAGGGGGAAGGCCTCTAATTCTAGCTTTAAACCCCTCTAAGGCCTGAACTTAAGGAGGGAGAGGGGTAGAGAGAGGTGGGGAGAACTCTGGTAAGCCAAGGCTGGGTAGTGGGTGGTATTTTTTCTCTTCTGGGTATCAGTGTTGAGAACACTTGCCTCCCTCACCCCCTCCTCAGCCTCCATTTCCCTGCTATGAGAACCTGGTCACCCAGGACCCCAAATAAGGACAGGGGTCCAGCATCAAGCTAGAGCACTGCCCTCTTACCTTCCTCACCATACTGGTCATACAGGCCCCGTTTCTTAGGGTCACTCAGCACATCATAGGCCTCTGCAATCTCCTTAAACTTCTCCTCAGCATTAGGTTCTTTGTTCTTGTCTGGGTGGTACTTCAAGGCCATCTTCCGATAGGCTTTCTTGATCTCATCCTCGTTGGCTCCCGATGGGATCCCAAGAATCTTGTAATAATCCTTTCCCATCACAGCCACTGGACCCGCACTGGTCTCCTTGTTTCTGAAAGAAATCCAGGGCCAATCCTTGATGTCACTATTCCCTCTGTTCCAGCCCTGCTCCTGATGATCCTGAAATCTCTAAAAGTCACTGTGTGACTTTCGGCAGGTCATGCCTGTTCTGTGGGCCTCTGTTTCCCTATCAATAAAATGAAAAGTTTGGACTAGATGATCTCTTCCAGCTCTGACATCTAGGATTCTGTGATTCTTTCCTCAGTTCCTGGGTTTTCCTAACAGGAAGCTGGGGACTGTGGCCCACTTCTTGGGGCTAGGTTAAGGCCCAGGTCCTTGGGCCAGACTGAGGACCCCTGAAAGGCCCTGCTGCGTGAGGTGGCACCATGGACTGACAGACCCACACACAGAAGCTAGTGAAGATCAGTGTACTGGGTGAGGTCACCTGAGCATCGTGGGTTCCTACGCCATGCCTCCGGCATGGTGCCCGACTAAGGTCAGCTGTGGCAGTGGCCCAGGCCTGGGGACAGGCCCAGGTCTTCAGCCAGCTGCCCTAGCTAGCCAGGCTGAGTCAGGGTATGTGTGCCTGGAGTCCTCTCTGCCATTGGAGACCCCAGGTCCCCCTACCCCCATTCCCCAGACTATGCTAAGCCTCACATGTGACTCAGATCAGAGGATGACTCATAGTCTTTGGAAACTGCTCTTTCTAACTCCCTCATTAGTAAGGGGGTGACACTGTCCTTCCCCTAACTAGGGCAACAGTTCCTTTTACTCATTTCCCAATGTCTACACACAAAACTGTGTGTGAAGATATGTCTGTGCCATCTAAGCACCAGTGTTAGTGAGCAAAAGCATCCTGGGGGTAGGGCCTTTTTAAACCTTAGTTGTTAAGAGACACTGGTACTGACTACCATTTCCTTAATACCTTTCCTATGAGTCCCTCTCTCTTACCTGCCCTGTGGTTTAGGATCTGGCCTAGTGCCAGGCCCACACTCTTCTGATAGACCCTTCTAAGCTGGATGCAGGAGTATTTGTTATGTGAGGGAAAAACATAGGGCTCTAATTCTTCCACACTAATCTCCCTCCACCAACATTTCTGTGGTGGATATGAAGGGAAGGGGACTTTCCTATAGCTAGAGCTATTTGAGGGAATGGCCAGAAGCCATTCTCCAGCCCTTCTGAGATTTGGCCAACTCCTGCCAAAGCCCGGAGAACCAGAGTCTTTCTAGCAATGTCCTGGGCTGGCAGCCACAACTAAGGCCTGCTTTTTTGCCTCTGACTGCTTCAGCAAGGGGTACAGGGTTTCTTGGCAGGAGTGAGGGCTCTAATTGGTAAGAGGAGGCCTCAAGATTCCAGGTAGGTAGAGACAACAGCCCTAGCTCCTGCCCCCACAGGGCCTTTTGCAGGTGGCTGGGTTGATTCATGGTTCTGAGAGTCACCTCACTCTGACGAAGAGAAGGTTCTAAAAAGGCGGGTACACCCCCTTTCCCCCTACCAGCGTGTCACGCCTGGTGGAGGAGGCTGGGGTTGGAGAAGGCAGAGAAGAAAGAGCATCTGGGGGAGGGCAGCCATTTTCGGAAGCAGCAGTAAAAGCTGTCTGAGAGGGAGCTGAGGGGTGTTCTGGATCTCTGCCTTGGCCCACATCTTTTTTCCCTTGGGACTGGAAAGGAACCCTAGCACACCCAAGAGAGTGCCCCTATAGCATCTTCTAGGCAGAGGGCAAGTGGAACAACTTGCCAATTCTCCCACCCTCCTTTTGATGTCCCTGCATTATTCCAGCCAGCCAGCTTCCTTCCTGGTACCCACCTCCTAGCTGTTCTAGACCTATAATTCTTTTGCTTCCACAGACACAGGGCAAGCTCTTTCAGGAATTGCCTTTTTCCTCCTCCTTTCCTCCCTCCTCCCCCTACCCACAAGCCATGTGCTGGAATGACAAAGGAGCCCCATGGCATGGCACTGCCTTTGGTGAAGAAGAATGAAGAGGATGTTAATGTAGAGGCAGGAATGAAAAATGAGGAGAAATGGCAAAGAAGAGTGGTATAGGGAGGGGAGATGGTTGATATTAAAAATGAAGTACTAATGGAGGGGGATGAAGGATGACAAATGGAAATGGCTGAGATGGGAAATGGATTACTAATGGGTCAAAAGAGAGATGTAGAGAGTTGAAATGCTACAGATATTTGTGGAAAATGGATGCCTGAAGTGTTTGGCATAGGAGATGAATGATAAGGGGTGCACTTCATTCAAATGTAGGGGTGAGGTAGAAAGGTGTTCTTATATGTAATGGGGATGAGATGAGAATGAGATGGAGGAAGAAGGTAGGCAATGGAGGGAGGGCGTGTGATGTGGAGGATCTGATTTGGTATGAGTGCCATTCTCCGGAGGGACTTACCGAAACTTTACAAACCCATTCAGCGTCCACGCTCGAAGTTTTAAGGGCTCCAGCTGAATTTTAAACATCAAGCTGGCTAAGAAGTCTTCTCCCCAGAAGTGTGGGAAGCTCCGGAAAGCTCCTCGGGCCTGCAGTGGGGGTGCTGCTGGGGATGGGCAGGAGAGCACTGTGCGCTTAAACATGCCCAGCCCAGCCCCTCACCTCTGATTGCTCCACTGGAGCCTGCTTGGAGAACTGCAGCTCTGGAAGCCACCTCCTCAGGTTTTCAAGAGGCACTTGCCCAGCAAGGCCAGTCCGGTGCAGCAGGAGCTGGACCTGATCCCCAGGTGTGGAGAGTGAAAGGATAGGGTCCAGCAGCCACCTGCTCTCAGGTGCAGTAATGTCTGGATAATTGTGAATGACTGTATGACAGTATGACAGCAAGACTAAGCCGTGCGAGCGTGTGCTGTGAGTGGCAGCGTGTGGACCTGTGACAGGTGTGATTGTCAGTGAGGGCCTGAGAGGCAGCGAGTTCCTCTTGCCTCTCTCTCCGGGGAGGACCCGACCCCAATTCCCACGAACCTACTCAATGAAGTCACTGACAGGGAGTCTCCTCCCTCACAAATGAGCGGGGAGGGGCGGGGCAGAATAGGGCTCCGCCGGGACAAAAGGCGCGGCGAGGAGAGGATGGGGGTGGAGGGGGGGGGGGAAGGAAGGGGTGGGGGCTCCAGCGGGGGAGGGTGGTCGGTGATGTCACCGGTGCTGGCTGTCAAGGCCCGCTCAGAAACGCCTCCGCCCCGTGGTACCCAATCCGACCCCACCCGACTCGACCCTCCTCTGGCTAAGACGCTGGCTGCTCCCTGTAAAAGGGTCGCAGATAACCAGCACCTTGCAGAGCCCAAGTCCCCGCACCCCCATGGCTGAAGAGCCGATGGGCCCTCGGTGTCCCAACTCACTGACACCTGGACCCTTGGCTTCGCGACGCGCTCATTCTCGGAACCCTGGAGTCCTAGCTTGGCGCCCTCACCGGTGAGGAGCTTCGGGCGCCTCCGCGGTCCGTCAGACAGCCACTGCCCCCTCCCCCGGCTCCGGCTCCGCCGCCTCCACTCGGGACAGGAGTCGCCTGCCCGCCGGCCGCAGACAGCGGGCCCGGAGACCCGCCCCTACGGCTCCGCCTCCGCACCGCCCATTGCGCCGTCTACCCGTCACTCAGCTCAGCCTCTGCTGTAATTGGACAGCCTTCAACGAGTGGCTCAGTAGTAGCCGCCCATTCTCCGCCCCTGTCACCCGGCCACACACGCACACATTCCTGGCAGTGATTGGTGTGGGTCTGATTGGTGCAGTCTGGAATCAGTCAACCACACCTCTTCGCTATATCGTCGTGTCATTGGTGAATAGGACAGAGGGCGGTAACTCCATGCGCCCTTTGATTTTATTGGTTGGTCTATGGTGCTCAGACCCGAGCCGGGAGGCGGAGGGTGGAGGGGGGCGGTGCACATATAGTAGTCCAATCTCCGGTTTGAGAAGGTGGGACGTACCGGCCACCACTCGAATCCCAGGAGAACCTTCTGGAACCCGTGCAACGTCAAAGGGAGTCTTAAAGGAAAACTGCACCCACCAGTTGGTGACTCTGGGAATTCTCTCCTTATATCACTTAGGTGGGTAGGGGAGAGAATAGTGCACTCTGGGAGATGTAGTCTCTGGACCAGGGTCAAAAGGTCACCCTTCCTGTTTTCCATCAAACTCTGAACTGACCTCGACCTTACCTGATTTAGCTTTACCTTACCTTGACCCGGAGTTGACCTGACGTGACCTAACTGAATTTCGAAACAGACCCCGATAGATATGCAGAGTTTAAGTGCCCTTCTGCTCTCTCCTTTGTAACCTGGTAGTTCTCATGTTTAGCACCTCCATGAGTCTCTGAGTCTCCTTTTCATTCTCTGTATAGTCCCTACATCCCAGCTTCTTCATGAGCAGCCCCTTCTCAGCAACTCCCACAATCTCCATTAAAGTTCTCTATAATCTTTCATTCTACTTTCCCTTTGAGTTCCTACGTTTTAACTCCCCTTTGTTTTTCCCTCTTCTTGTCCCGGTATGATCTCCTGTCTTTCTCCCATGGTCTTTTGTCATATCCTATTCTTAATTCTTTCTGCTCCCATCATCTCCCCTATCCTAGCTCCCCTCTTTAACCCATCATCTTAGCTCCACTTGATTTTCTTTTTTAACACCCTCAGAATCTCCCATCTCAGTCCCACCCCCACCCCCACTCCGCATTACATCTCAATCCCAGTATCCCCGCTGTTCAGAGCAGGCAGGGATGCGGAGGTGGTTGCCAGCGGAAGCCGACGCTTGAGCAGACACGGTGCCTGGCGCCCACGTCACTGTCTCCCAGGCCCATCTGTGCTAGAGGGAACAGGGCTGGGGAGGGGGTAACCCCTGGGTGAAGAGGGGAAAATAATTCTTGGAGGGTTTGAGGACAAAGGAAGGGCTGAAGCAGAAGCTCTCACTAACTTCTCTTTGCCTTTTTGTTTCAAAGACAGAGTTGGATACCCATAAGGTCATACAAACTGGATAGAGCTGGCAACTGAGGCTTTTAGAGCATCATTACCTAGGCTACAGAGCAGAGCAGATCATAGCAGAGCAAGAGAGAGGTCTAGAGGTCCTGAGGTCAGGTCTGCATAATCTCCATTACCTGTTTTCTTTTTAGTACTCACTATGGGGATCCCAGGTATAAAGGGGTGTGAGGTGTGGAGAAAGGAAATGAAATGGAGTAAGAGGAAGATGGAGAGGAGGGAGGGAAGGTAGGGTGAGGCAGATGAGGAGAGGAGGGCAGGGAAGATGGGATGAGGGGCAGAAGGAGAGGAGGGGAGGATGTGGTGGGGAGGTAAGAAGGGAAGATGAGGAGGGAAGGGGAAGGGGGGAACAAGGAATAGAAGGAATAGGATATGAGTGAGTAGCAAAAGGATGGGACAGAGTGATGGGGTGAGGAAGAATGAGGAAGGGAGGGGAGGGGGTGATTAGGGAATGAAATAATGTGACATAGAAATGGGTGAGGTAGGGTGAGGGATCCCAGGACTGATGTTGGCTCTTTAGATCTGGGGGCTCTTACTCTCCCACCTCCAGACACATTGGGGCCTGGGCTGTAGGTGGCTCTACTTCTTCCTATTCCAGTTCTGTCTATTTTGCCTCCTTCAGCCTTGCCTGTGCCAACACGGAGGCAGAGAGTTTAGACACTGGCCCTTACGTGGTCCCTGCTAATGCTAAAGTGTAGGTATAGACCTTCGAGGGTTTAGGCTGTGCCTTCAGGTATTGATGACATGGACTCTGTTGTCTGCCAGTGTCACTATTGCTGCCCTCTGTCCCATTGCCCTGGGTGTCAGATGTGTGTATGAAGAACCAGGGTGCACAGTGAAGCATAGGATATAAGGATATAGGCTCTGGAGGTAGATTATTGAAACTGTAAGGCTACTTGCCACATCTATACCTCATATCCTTTTTTTGTAAAATGGGGATAGACAATAGCAATACCTCAGAGGGTTGTTGTGAGGGTTAATTAAGGTAACACATGTTAATGTACCTAGTTCTGAGCTTGGCAGTAGTTAATACTCAACAAAGTTAACTGTTACTCTGTATGTTCACAGATATCTCGGTGTGTGAGTGCATCTAAATGTTTGAGTCTGATTGGGAGATATTTGTACTGTTGTTTCTGTTGCAATTTGTGAGAGTATATCTGTCTAATTATTTTTGTGTGGTAGTGTGCCTGATTCTGTTATTTGCTGTAGGTGTATGGTTTTATGTTAGTGTACATGTGTGATTAAATGACTGTGTAGGCCTGTGTCTACATGACAAAGAGTGGATGAAGTGTGGCTTGTGGCTTTTGACACACTGACACTGGTATACGTGTACACTTGTGATCATGTCAGTTCCAAACACCCTACTCACCCTCCCTCTCCATGGAAACGTCATAATCCTTGGTGTCCCTCATTTCCTCACCCTGAAGGAACCGGAACTTGGGGGCAGGGGTGGGTGTGGGTGCCAGTGAGGAGGTGTTTAGACAGGAACACATGTTCCCTCCTAGACTGTGTGTATGGGAGGGGGAGCCCCCTATCTTGCACATATCCTGAAGTTTCCAGAGGAAGTGCTCCCCCTCCAGCTGGTTCTCAGTTCCCTGTCTTGTCACCATGGCAACAGTTGCCAGGGGTTCCCATGGTTGCTAAGATCTGGGTGTGGGAGGCTACCAGGAGCTGTTGCCAGTAGAAACAGAGAATCCTGGGGGAAAGGAAGACTACTCCCACAGCTGCCAGCTCTCTGCAGTGACAGGACTGGCCCTTGGACTTCTCCTGTCCCAAAATTGTACTTATGATTTGTATGTGGCAGTACTAGGGTTGGTGGGAAGCTTTAGTAGGAAGTTGAAACTAGAATACTGGGATCTATCTTCTGAGGAAAAAGGAGGCTCTAGCCTGCCCGTTACCATCTTTAAGGTTGAGAGGCCCTTAGAAATTAGTGACTGAATTCTGTCCCCAATTTCTTATATTTCTTCCCTGGAAATATCTCTGCTTGAGTTCTCCAGTGGCTAGTGTTTATTATGTGATGCTTCTATCTGGTATAGAAAGGAATACTACATTAACTCCATTACCCTGGATGCAGACTGACTTCTTCCTGAGGTCAGACTCAGCATCTCACCTGGAGACATACTTCATGCTGACACTTGAGCCCAGACTTCAGTCCCACACTGAGTCTCAGCTTTGGCCTCAGCCTGAGACACTGACCTTAGTCCTGAATCAGGCAGTGCCCCCAACCCAGCCTCAGTCCAAGCCTTCCTGTTAGACGTGGATAAGCCCCAATACAGATATTTGAATTTATCCACAGATGCAGTTCTGATCATGTACTCTGACTGAACGCTAACCAGAAATCTAATTCCCTGATACTTGCCTGGCACCTCGCTGGATGTTTTGAACTGACCAGTACCATAAGGATTCAAAAGGGTCATTTCTTGCTTTGGTGTGAGAGGACAGTGCTATAAATGACCAGCAGAGGGCGTGCAACATCAGGTTCTAGAGGCAAGCTTCTCAGAGCCCATCTGGAAGGGGATATCAGGCATATTGAGATCTTGAATCTTTTTTTGAGACTCAGCTCAGGACCCAGAGCTGCAACCACAACAGTAGTCTAAAAGGTTGAACTAAATAAATTAAGGTGGAACTAAATGAAATAAACTAAAAGAAAATAGTGGTCTAAAAGGTTGAATTAACCCAGCGATACTGACACTTTGGGGTCACATGGGTCTGTACAATCATGCATCTTCCTACAGCTCATCTGGGCTGAGGTCTGGGAACTCACCAGAAGGTGCTTAATCATTTACTGGCATCACAGGTCTCAAAAGGACTGGATATCTGGTAAAGCATCCCACCCCAACTCAATGCTCAATACAGCCTCAGTACCTTCCCTGGTATCTGGTTATCTTTTGATCCTATTGAGCAGAAATCTGCCTCTCCTCTACCTTTTTGGTCTTAGCTCTGTGCTCAAGATCACATCAACCTCACTGGTCCCACCTGCCAGGCATCAGCTTCTGCATTCCTCAAGTCTGCTCCTCTCCAGGGTGAACACCCCACAGGCCTCCATGGGTTCCTCCTCTGCCTTGTTCCACTCCAGACACTAAGACAATGGTCTCCTGCCTGGGTTTCAGTTCATGGTGCTTGGTTTAGTTTTTGGATTACCTGGATTAGTTTTTTCCTGTCATGCCAGTACAGTATACAAATGAATCAGTCTGCTCCCTCCTCTGACTCCAAATTTCTTTCTGTGTAGTCTCATATTGCGTGTTTTTTTTGGTAGCCACCTCATATTGTTCACCCATAACCAAGTGAAGACCACAACCTATTTTCTCCCTGAGCTGCTAAATCACATCTTGCCCATTTTGTACCTGTTGTGATTTTGAAAGGAGTGTTATACTTATTTTATGAACAAAGATACTTGAAATAAATAAAATAAAAATATTTTGGCAATACTTTCTGAGTTTTAGGGAAATCCTGGGCTTTGAAATCTCTGCACGTAATGCTTACTTAAAGGTAGGACTGAAGTTCTCACTTTGGCAATATATATACTGTAATCGAAATAATACAGAGAAGATTAGTATGACCCCTGTGCAAGGATGACATGCAAGTTCATGGAGTGTTTCGTATTTTTCTTTTTGATGAATATTAAAATGTAAGATTGCAAAGTGAATGTATATATGAATAACTTAGTATATTACAAAACAAAAAGAGGGACTAAAGATTCTCAGCTGACTTGGCTGTGACTTCAGCGCTGTGGATAGAGGCCATTGGCAGTACCCCCAGCTATACCTTGGACTGTGAGTGGGTGGAAGATAATACACGCATAGCTTTCAGGTGGGGCCGGAAATCCATGCTGCTCACTCAGTGCCTTACAATGTAGAAAGCTCTTTTACCAGACTCATTCTGCCTTCATTTAACTATCAGCCCAGGCAGCAGACAGGAAAGGGACTATTTTCTAGATTTTCACAGATGAGGAAACTGAGGTTCAGCTAGGTCAAACTCCAAGCAATCTTTTGGGTGTGGTGGGACAGAGGACACTAATTACTCCATGTTTAGCAAATATTCCCTCTGGGGAATGACTTTCCCTTGAGATAAAGAGGAATACACTTGAGCCAAAGCAGGACAAGATAGTTGGAAGTCTGTGTGGAACTGAGGCTCCAGACAGCCCAGGGAACAGTGGAAGTTGGTAGGAGGAATAGTCGAGGAAGATCTAAAGTTCCAGTCAGGACTATTGGACTGAGAGTGGAGAAATCTGGCTGTCACTAGAGTCCACAGAGGCCCAGCTTTTATGCCTGAATCCTAATGCTTAGTTTCATTGAGCCTGGAGACAAGGAGAAGGGACCTGTAGGAAGTTATTAAGCTGTCTCCAAGCCTAATGGATGTCCATGGGATAAATCCAGGGAGGAGAGGTATGGGAATCTTTTGAATGAATGGGGTGAGTTGTCCAGGTAGTAAGAAATCCTGTGACATGGCTACAGGCCTGGCTACCTGTGTATGTCTATTCTTAGGGGGTGGAAAGGAAGAGGTGCTAAACCACACCACAGCTGTTTCCTTGAGGTGTATTTTGACAGGCAGCACAATAACGTGGTTAAGAACATGGGCACAGAAGTCAGACTACCTGGTTCCCCTACTTCCTAGTTGCATGACTGCGTAACCTGGAAAAAACTTCAGTCTCTCTGTTCCTCACTTTTCTCATCTGTAATAAAAATCTCATAGGATTGTTTTGAAGATTAATTATTTATGCAAAGCACCTAGAACTGCCAAGCACATAGTAAATGCTCAAAAATGTCAGTAATTATTTGTATTTGGGACTCCTATGAAATGAAGGTAGAGTGTCTGCCTCTGAGCCACATTCTAGAGAGGCTTTCCTGCCACAAGTACTTGGCTCTGTTCTTACCCAGTGAAAGGGATGAGTGGGGATTCCATAGTCCTCTGAAAGCTTCTCCAGACCATAGTTTACCCAACCATATTATATCACATTAAACCAATTTGCAAAAACAGGAGGAAACTATCAGACCAAGGAGGGCCCAGAAGTCCAGGAGAAAACACAGCCAGCTAGCTTTCACCTACTTTGTAACTCAGCAGGAACTTGGAAAGCATCTAAAACAGGCCCTTGGGTGGGAGGATGGGGCAATACATAGCAGACAAGTTTAGAGGCCTTACTTTTCCCTCAATTTCTCCAAAAACTCTGGCTCCTCTCTTCAGTGTCTCCAGGTCCCTTCTATGTTCCTGGTGGAGCCCCTTGCCTCCTCCCACCCCCACCCATCACTTGATTCTTGGGAAGGTCAGCACCAGGAAAGCTCTAGAAAGAGAGACACAGTATACTGTTTTTGAAGGCCACAGTCACTCCCATCTTACACTTAGACTCAGGAATTAGCCAATGATAGAAAACTAATGGAAACTTTGCAGATGCTCCAAACAAGAGGAAACAGGAAGCCAAAATAGCATCACAAACTCTTTATTATGATTTTCACTGTACCCAGCCTGTTGAAGAATCAGCTCCTTCTGGAGTGAAGGCTGGGCAATGGAGAGGAGCATGCAGCTGTAATGATAGGAAGACAGGGCTTGGGGATATTCCCCTCAGCTAATTCTCAAGTTACCTTTCTCAGAAAAGCACACAGGAAGAACATGAGGGACCATAGGACATTGGATCCTCCATTATTACTCGAGTACTCTCAGAACCTCCCTCACAAGCCGGAGTTTGGCTGGAAGACATATCATAGTCCATCTCCTAAAAGAGGCTAAGCTTGAAGGCCCGTGTTTCACCACAGCTACAGAAAGGCCTTGCTATTTATAACTTGATGTTCACATCTGTGGTCACACCAAGTCATTCTATACATAGTAGGATTAGGCTTCTTAGTTACTGGCTGAGACCAGATCTGACACCCTCTCCATGATCTGGGTCATCAGGGTATGTGGCCCAGAGAGGTTTTCCTTACTGCTACTTGGGTCTAGCGAAACTTCTGTAACTTGTTTTTTTCCTTTCAAGGTTGCCAAAAGCAGTGGCAGCGGGAAAGCAACAGTAGGGAAAGTGTCCAGTCCCACCCCACTCCAGGGATGAGCTGTCGGGAACTGGCATGATACATTAATATCCCCATCTCAGAGACATCTCTGTTGTCTGGGCAGCAGGCAGGGGCCGAGAGAGAGAGAGATCCTGGGTAATTTCAAACTAAGTGGCATGTAGGAAGTAGCAAATTTATTCCACTGTAACAGAAGGGTAAAGAAGGGTTATGGTTATAGGTGCAGCCAGATGTACTGAAATCCTGGCATCAAGATTATTCTTTTAGCGCCAAGTATGTATCTACCTTTATTCTGCTGGTTGGAAGGAGACATGCTTGCAGGATCACTATAGCCTGCTACTAGTCCTACCAGGAGGTTACTCTTGGCTCTGGGGTGGTCACGGCTAACCTGGTGCCCTGCCAGACAGCTTCTGCTGAGCTTACCTTGGCTATAGGGCTTCCTGGTTTCACTCTTACTAAAGCCATGAGACCTGCAGTGTTTGAGGTTGCTTCAGGCTAAGAGGCCTAGGCACAATCCTAGGCTCACCCCCCACTAAAGCACACTCTTCCCAGACGGTTCGATTATGTGCTTCCTGTATTAGTAATAAGAATGGGGGAATCCCCAGATTTGGCCACTCAAACAAGGTCTGGGTGACATCCTATAGGGAGCACCAAGACCAGAAAGGCCAGTGACAGCTCTGCAGCCCCAGTCACCTGGGCTGAGGGCAGGAAGAAGCAATGTGCTCATGGCTTTGGCTGTGGCTACCCCCAAAGGTAAAAGAGCACTTGAGAGTAGGTCAGTACCTAGGAATGAGGGAACAGCTCCATCCCTGGGATCCAAAGGGTCCATTGCTCAAAAGTGCAGAGCCTGCACCTGTTGAGAAAGGCTGGTCTCAGGAAAGGAAGCCACAGAGCAGATCTGGAGAGGTTATGTGGCCGTAGCTACTGCCTCAGCTGCCTCAATTGCTGCAGCTCCACTGTGTCATCCAGATACCTTTGTCTTTAAATCTGAGCACAGGGAAGAGGACTGCTGGGTGAAAAACAGGTTTAGGGCAGCTAATCTTCAGAGTATATATGTAGCCCCAGTTTCCCTTGGTTGGGGGTGTGGTGGGTGGTGCTTAGTAAAAGCACTGATTGCAGTTTTAGGCTGCCAAGAAGGAAAGACTGAAACGTTTTCTCATACTCTTATTAGAGTCAGACACTAATTTTTGCGCTTGGCAGAATTTCAGTCACAGTGATGGAAGGGCTTAAAAAAGAAAGGGAATGGGGTTCACTAGGTTTATAAGAGTTTGAACATCTCCATTCATACTGCGGAAAGACTCCATGAATTAGGACACTGCAAAGGGAGATCCGGGACATGGGGGTGGAGTAGGGCTTCCACAACCCTGGACTGGGGGAGCAATGGAACCTCTCCTTTGGTAAAAAGCAAGATGCCTACAAAGAAGCAGCTGGTTGCTTCACCATGCTTTTCTTCTTCCTAGGATTCTTGCAGACTAGAGACTCTAAAGTTTGCTGGGGCAGTGTCCACTAGGCCCTCTGCAGGGCCTATCAAGGGAGCTTGCTGTGCTTAGAATAGGGAGAAAGATGATCCCAAATGGGTCCAATCCTGTTGTGGAAGAACTCTGGGGCCTGCTTTGCCAGGCTCTGGGTTCTAGCCAGCCTGGTCTGGCCCATGGTCTTTCACCACTCACCCACAGAAATCTAGAGGCTGCAACTCCAGAGCGGTAGGCATCACCTTGATCTGTGAAGGTCAGGGAACAAGAAGGTGGCCTTCCCGTCCCTGTGACTGATGATGATGCTGGAGAAAAAAAGCTGTTCAGCTCTCAAAGCCCAGAGCTTTTCTTTACTTAAAATACCCAAGGCCATTGGTATAGAAGGTGATTTGCCAGAAGAGTAAGTGAAAGGCCTTGCGCTTAATGTGCTTTAATCTTCTCAGTGCAAAACCCCAGGCCTAGCTGCTTCAGATGCAGTCTTTGGGCTCAAGAGTCATGAGCTTTTTTTTTTCAACTAGACTAAATAACAGCCGCTCCTACTGATCAGTCTCGGGAGCATGGCTAAGGAGCATTTACAAAAAGCTGTGAGTTTTGAAATGTTCAGGGTCATATACACATGAATCCAGATTTGTCTTCTGTCTGCTTCATTTCAGTCCTAAATAATCCAACCCCAGAAGCTTCTCACTCTGTTTCCAGGTCAGGCAGTTTCTACGGGAGAAGACCATATACCACACACTCGGTTGTAGCTCTCCTCTGAGCATTTTGACACTGAGCTGTATACTGTTTCTTCTCTAAACACCCAATTTAGTATAAGTTACTTGAGCAATGGGGATATGTTAGCTTCTGTGTGACTGAGCCAACACCCTCTCAAATAACTCCTGGTAGTCAGATCTGGCTAAACCTGTCATTAGGTTGGAAACAGAAATCTGAGCCCAAGGGCTAGGGCTGACCCACAACACGCACTGACTTGACAACCTGATGAGAACTTAGAAAGGATAGCTGGGTTTTGGAAGCCAGGCTTGGCAGCCTGGTAGAAGCCTCTGCTTGCCCCCAAAGTCTGCCCATACCAGGCTTGGCCCTAGACTGGTGGAGAAGAAAATGTAGTGAGCAGTAGGAGAAGTAGCAACTCAGGCCATATCTCAATGATGGGGAGAAGGGAAAACTGCCTCCTTTGAGTTTTGCTGGGACTTTATCTGCTTAAGAGAGCTGAGATGCAAATCTTCTTAGCTCCAGCCTCTTACCCTCATTGTCAGGGTGGTTGAAAGGAGTCCCCGCTCAGGGCTCCCGTCGAGCTGCTCTTTCTTGGGCTGTGGAAGAGACAGGTTCTGTTCTCCAAACAATGGCACACTTTTCTAGGTCTATAGCTGAGTTGAGCTGGAAGGATGAAAAAGTATAAGCTTTTTCTTCTTTTCTTCTATTCAGACCTTGTCCTCATTGGAGCTTAGGCTTTAGGTCTCTGTGGTAGCTGACTTGGGTGAAGCATCTAACACAAAGGGCTGTGACTCCTGCCACCATACTTGTTCCATTCAGGCCCCTTGGGCCATGAGATTGCATCTGAAAAACAGGGGCTAGGATGGCTCACCTGGGTTTTTGAATGTTCTGCTAAAGACTTTTGAACTTGAATGACATGGCTGAGAGGTTCCTGGGTCCCTGAGAGGTACTGCCTCCCTCTTTTCTAATTGGGACTCCACTGACTAGTTGCCTTCTGTTACCAGGAATTGGAATTTAAATGGGTTGAGGTGCAGTGGTGGTTTTTAACCATTTTCCCACCCCAATACACCTGAGGGACATGGCACACACCTACCAGAACAGTGGCTCACCAGAGAAGGGATTTTCTATGGGGAAAGAGGGAGCCTGTCAGCATCTCCAGGAAAATATGTGAATCTGATATGCCCCCTTATTAAAAATCACTTGGCTAGAGTCTTATCTATTGGGATCAGAACTGGCCAATAGAAAGGGTAAATAGAGACCTGTTCATCTATACCAGGGGCTTCACAAAGGAACTTTGGTCCTTTTTCAGACAAAAGAAACAGGTCTCTGAACGCATGCACAGCAGGTGTGTGTGTGTTAGTGTGTGTGTGCATGCATATATGTGTGCAGTGGTGGGTCCCATCTATGTGAAGGGGTGTGTGTGTGTGTGTGTGTGTGTGTGTGTGTGTGTCCAGGAGTGGGTGCTGCCACAGCTCCCAGGGCTTCTCCCTGTGGTGATGCATTTACTGCCTCTGTTGTAAGAGGAATGATAATTTCAGTGCCATAAAGCTTAGTGACAAATTGAGATGCTGGAGTGCTCTATCCTCTTAAGTCTCAGTACCAGAGGTTGGTGGGGGAAAGGGAGAAAGGAAAGGGAGAGAATGTCATTGTCCCCAAGTTTCTCTGCTCCATGCTATCCTGGGGGTTTCAGGTGAATGGCTGCGCTGTTGGGGCGAGCAGCCAAGATGTAGATGACATTCTCCCGCAGGAAGGCAGGCCAGTCCACAAATCTGGAGTGGAATCAAAGAATAGGTTTGTGAGGCTGGTTGCAGAGCCCAGAGGTTCATGAGACCTGATCCTAGTGACAGCACAGCTTGAGCCAGACAAAACTCAGGGAAGCCCTGTCTTGTATCTGACATAGTTATGGGCAGCTGCATTTCCAAGCTGACAGACCAGCTGGCTGGCTCTACGAATATGGGATCAAATGAGCCTAGTTTCTCAGGTGGACACTTGCCACTTTGGGGTAACAATGGGTAACGCCCTCTCTTATATGTATGTGTTGGGGACTTGGGGGTGCAGACAGCTCGGGGAGGAGGTCCCACTCACCTGGACTCATGCTCTGTGGGCAGCAGGACCTTGTCTTGATTCTTGCTGCTGATGCTGGCTGGGCTGCTGTCTGCTATGGGACCTACATGGCTGACACTGTTGGACACAAGGGAATGTGGTTAGCAGTGGGACAGTGAAAAGCCTGGCCTCTCTCAAACTCTGGTGAACGCATGGCTCTGGATGGAGTTTGGAGCAGAGGCTGCTCTATGCCTCGGCCAATAGGAGTCACTGTCCTCTGTCTAATGCACAGAGGAATCCTCTCCCTGCTGCTGGCAAGAGAAACAGGGAAGTTCCTTTCATATCTATGGCCATTTGGCATGGAAAAGGGAGGAATGTACATGAGCGGGGACAGGGATAGGTAAGGAGCAGACCTGACACTGCAGGAAGGAGTCTCTGGACGGCTTTTGCGGAACCAAGAGTGCTGGGCATGGCGGCACTCTGCCTCACTGATGGTGCTCCCGTTGCCCTGTGCCAGGAAGGTGGCTCGTGCTCGCTCTCGTTCTTTGACAGTCAGAAGCCTTAACAGAGAGTTCTGGGGAAGAAGAGACAATTTAAGATCTTGGAGGTGAAAATATTTTGTAAACTGCAAAGCCATAGAGAATCCTATCTCCATTACCACCTCTCCAATCTCCCTTTGAAGGTGCCTAGAGCCTTTCTGGTAGCACTGACATTTTCATTGGGGTCCAGTGCAAATCAGTCTTCCTTGAGCAGTTTCTCCACTGGGCACTGGGTCACATACCACTGGATGGAACCTGAGCCCTTTCCTAGGTCCCTGTGCAGACAGTACCCAGTGCTCCCTCAGCCTGCCCAGCATGCTTCCCAGGTCTCTGCCACTCAGTATGCCAAGGACATAAACCCAGCTGACCCTCACCTGGGGACGCAACTGCTGCAGAAGTAGGAGGGACTCATGGGACAAGAAGTCAGGCCACTCTATGTGTCCTCGATGTTCAGGGTCCAGGGCTGCAAACTGGCGGGCTGCCTGCTCTTCTTGTTCCTCGCTTAGAGCTCTGTCACTGTCCCCCCGCTTTGCTGCTTGATGGCGGTAGCGCAGGAAGTCCTCCAGAGTCAGGGAGCAATCTGTGGGGAGGCACCACATGCTAGCCATGCCCAATCCTTCCTCAGCCTCTGGGGCACCTCTACTCACCTCTAGGGTACCCTCCAGAGACCCCACATCCATAGCTCTTGTCAAGTTTTTGTCTCCCATAGCCAAGATAACTTGGGCTGTGACCAGGGTTGGGTGCCCCTGCTGGCCAACGGCTTGAGAACAGGCCTATTTAACCCCTACCCACCAAATTCCAGAATACTCCTTTCATGGTTCATCCTAGAAAGTATGAAGGAGAAATCATCATGGCCCCTCTCCGTCCAGTAGCACCATACAGCCTTACCAGGGATGACTTTACACTGCTGAAAGGTCTCTGTGAGGCTATACATTTCCTCCTCAGTTAATAGCAAGTTGAGGTTGTCCTAAAAAAATAATAATAATAAAAAAAATTGCTGAGTCAGTTGCTACATAGTCCAGGAAGAAAGGCTAAAGATGAAGAAAAATAGAAACAGTATTTCAACTGAAAGGTAATTCTGCTATGATCTAATCCCAGCCTCTCATTTACAATCAAGGAGAATGAGGGCCCCGATAGGGAAAGGACTTGCTTAGAGTTGCCTAACTCTGGGGAAGAATCTTCCCCAGAATCCAGGTATCCTAACTCCATCCCTAGTCCCTTTTATTAAAATAATGGTTTTTAAATTATTTTCTGAGGTACCTTAGGGCTTCTTTGGAAGTGCCTTAGGAAGCTGCTGCAAGGGAGAAGGCTAGTAAGTAGGAAGGGTTGTTAATCCCTGGCTCCATCTACCAGAGCAGTTTCATCTTTATCCATTTTATGAATTTGGCTGCTGTGTTAGACTGTGCTCAGAGCATTTTAGTTAAAAAAAAGTTTAATTCTAACTCTGCTCCTAGTGGGTTGTATCACTTTAAACAACTCCAAAATGGTTTTGAAAGAGATGCCATCATGACAAAGTTCCAAAAACCAAATGAGTTTTTCTGTGGTGCCATAGAAGTTTTCATTTCAAAAAGGGCACTGACATGTTATTTTGTTTATAATCCTTACGGTCTTTAAAATACCAAAGATTCTTTCTGGTAGGTTATTTTTCCTCCTAAAATACCAGCAAAGAACAGGAGCAGACATTTCATGAATATTCATTTGTGGATTTCATAAGGAACTCAAACCATTCTTTCAACAAAACACTTACTGAGCACTTAGTATATACTGGGCACAATGGTGTGTAACACTGTGAGATGTTCACATAGGTCGAGTATAGAGTGTGTGTGTGTGCGTGCACACATGTGTGTGTGTAGGAGGGTAGGATAGGAAGGAATGATAAAAGGGAGGGGAAGTAAGCATAAGCCTGATTGTGCCTCAAATGCCCTATATTGAGCCCTTCAAACTGGGCCTTTATTCTGAGGGAAAGGGAGGGTCACTAAATGGTTTTTAAGATGAGGTACCATGGTCAGATCTTTGCTGTGTGGAGAATGGATTAGAGGGTCAAAGTCTGGAGGCATGGAGGGCTGTTAGGTGGCTGTTTAATAGTACAGATAAGAAAAGATGAGTGGCTAAATTAAGACATTAGAATGGAGGGGAGGGGAGAGATTTGAGAGATATTAGGAGGGAGAACCAATAGGATCTGTTGATTTACTGGATGTGAGGAATGAAGAACAGAATGAGTTGGGATTGGTAACTGGGGGTGTGGTTGGGTTGTATACTATTCACAGAGATAAGGAATAGAAGGAGAATAGGTTTTGGGAGAAAGATAAGTTCATTTGGGGGCATGCTGAGTATGAAGTAGATATGAGACATTGAGATGAATATAAGTCTAAGAGACAGAGGAAATTTAGGTCTGGACACACAGATTTGAGAATGATTAAGGTTTAGATGGTGGCTGTAGCCACTAAAGTGGATGAAGTTACCCAGAGAGGGAGAGTGTACAGTGATAAAGGAAGAGTGTTAACAACAGAACCCTGTGAACACCAGCACTTAGGACTAGGACAAGAAATGAACTAAGAGTACTTATAAAGAATGGTCAGAGAAGAAGGCAGGAAGAGAATTGGTAGAGAGTACTGGAGGCCAAGAAAAGAAAGTTGCACAATGTAGGAGGTAATGTATATGATTATACAAGTATGATGGGATTTTACTGATTTTCTATCTTCTCTAGTTCCCATATTTTATAATATTTCTCATAAAAAAATTCAAACCTTAAAAAAAAAGAAGGGACAATAGTAAGTCATATATAGTCAGAGAGGTCAAGTAAGAAGATGCCTGAGAAAAGATCAGTAGACTTGACAATTAGGTCACTGGTGACCTTAAGAAGAGCCAGTTCAGCAGAATGATGGATGCAGAAACCAAATTATAGGTGGTTTATGAGCCACAAGGAGATGATAAAGTCCTTTCAAGAAGCCTGGCATGAGGGAAGGAAAGAAAGGGGAAGAGCCTGAAAAAAGCCTTTGTAAAAAGTCTGGTAGAGAGTGGTGGTAATGCTGGTGAGAATGTGACAGAAAGCCAGGAAGGGAGCCTTGTACTCCTAGGGATTAGGAAGGAGACACCCTCAACCCTGGCCCACCTCAGCAGAACACTGCAAAGTTGCTGAGAGTGAAAAGGCTGGTTTGTGGAAGGGTGGTGACTAGAGAAGACTGTAGAGCAGGATCTGCTGTGGCATATTCCAGCCAGGGAAGATGTTCAAGTGGCTGGAAATACTGTTCTGTACTTCAATATTATGGACAAGCCACAGCGAAAGTGGTACCTTATTTGTTAGAAAGTGGTACATCTCTAGTTCTAGGCAGTAGGAAGAAGCAGATGCTTGTTACTCTGAAATCAGTTTATAATGAAGATATCTATAGGATAGCAGATCAATAAAGGAAGATATGAATTCTAATCAGCTGTGCTGCAAAATGGATATGAATCTGGCTTTCTGTCTTTTTGAAAGCTGGAAGGCATTTATATATAATTTGCAAAGTTCTGAATCAACAGAACTTTATTATTTAATTCACATAATGATCACTTCAGAGATGAAGAACAAATGCTCCTAAGAGTTAGGTGGTAGGCCGAGAGAGGATCTTAGGAGTAAGAAATTTTCCTGTGACAGAATCAACTCCTACTGGAAGCAAGTTGGTTAGGATTTCAGGTTGGTTTTTCAGATGAATACAACAAATGACAACTACAAACTATCAGAGAAAGCACTGCTCCAAGTGGAATTACTTTTGAGTAATTAGGCTTCATCCTATCCATTCAGTCCTTTAGTTCAGTGGTTCTCAAATGGTGATGATTTTGCTCCCCCAGGACACATTTGGTAATATCTGGAGACATTTTTGGTTGTCACAATGGGGGATGGATGCCACTGACATCTAATGGGGTAGAGGCCAGGGATGCTGCTAAACATCCTACAATGCATACAGCTCCCACCACAAAGAATTACTATGCCCAAAATGTCAATAGTACTGAGGTAAAGAAAACTCCTCCTAGCTCTAGGACCCTTGTATCTACTATTGGAAAAACTCTTCAGGTCACTGCCTAGAAACCAGTGTTCTAAGACTGGGCCTCCAGGAAAAGTGCCAAGTCCCCTGTGGTACAGCAGCCCTCCCTCCCTGGATCCAGGCTCACACAGTAGTGGCAGCTCCAGCCTGTTTCCGTGTGGGCCATCTCGATCACCTCTGCTGCACTGTCCCCTTGGATATAGCCCATGCGGCGCAGGCAGCCATCATGGAAAACCCTGGTGCAGACCCTGCATGGGAAGAGGCTCTCGGCTGTCCAGACCTCACAGACGTCACACATTTCATCGTTGACAACCTGGCGAAAGATGGCAGGAATGAACAGGAATGTATAAGCACAGGCAGCAAGATCTTTGGTCAGCAAGCACAAAGCTACCCACATGGGGCTGAGTTTCTCTGGAGCAGCCAAGAGAGAAACTCCAAGTGAAGTCAGTGTTAAGGCACTAGTACTTTCTCTCTGGAAGGCAAGAACTAGCAGGCTCTTCCAGCTGCTCAGTCCTCATGTTTCTGAACAGGAATGCTACTAGCATTTTTAGAAAGATTCATCTGTTGTGAGAGATTGTCCCAAGAATTGCAGGACACTTAGCATCCTGGCTTTCTTGGCACCAAATACCAGTAGCAAATACCAGCAACTCCCACAGTTACTGTGACATTCCCAAACTCCCCCCACTCCCACAAATTTCCAAATGCCCCCTACAAGGGGTAGTGCTATCCCTTAGGTGGGAGGGCTGGCAGAAGACCTGCCATGGTGTCATTCCTTGGTACTCACTGCCTCAAGTCTTTCACTAAGACTGCTCTAGGCTGTAACTGACATTTTTATTCTTGTGGAAGAAACTCGATTGTTCTGGAGTCAATTCCATCTTTCTGGTTTTGGATCTCACTTCAACCACACCCAGGCCTCCCTGTCATGCTCCCTAGTCCTCAGAGGATCTAAGACTGGAGGAATCTGCCCTAACTGGACACTCACAGGCTCTCTGGGCTCTAAGCAGATATTTGGAGGCTTGTCATCATCCAGCTTCCGGGTGGGGCGAATGAAGGCAGGAGGTGTGAAACGATTGGTCCTGTCAAACTCCTCAGGCTCCACTCCACGCCCATCTCGGAGCCTCTCCCAGGCTACACGGTAGATGCTGCTCTCTTCTTGGAGCACTGGAATGCTTGCCTCTGTTTCTTTCTCCTCCTGCACTTCCTGGACAGAGCCCTCTACAGTGCCACGGCGGGACCCTGGAAGCTCACCTGTGCGTCGGATGGAAGGCCTGTCCCGCAGCCCATCCTTGAAGGCAGACACAGCCAGGCTTACCTTCTGTACCTGCTCCACTGTCTGCCGCTTGGACATCAACACCCCCATGGCTCTGTGGACAAAAAGCAGAGGGGCCCAGACTCAGCCAATGGCTGATCATGTTGAGCCAATTAACTTCAAGCATTTACCTAAGTGGCAAGTGTTATTAAACAGTTTCTTCCATTCTGGAATTGGGTAGTGGTGGGGCGGAGAGAGCAACTGTTAAAGAGTCAGAAGACATCAGTTGCACTTCTGATTGGCCCTGTGGCTTTGGATTTCCCATCTCTGAAATAAGGGCTATCTTCCTAGTGCAAGTCACAAGGCCATCATGAAGATAACATTTGAAAATGGGTTTAAAACAGAGACTCATGGACATGGACTATAGACTAGTGGTCACCAGAAGGGAGGGGGGTGGTGGGGGAGGTAGACGGGATAAAGGTCGTCAAATATGTGGTGAAAGAAAGAAATCTAACTATGAGAGGTGAACACACAATGTAAATATATATATGCCTTACTGTTAAAGTGTACAGCTGAAACTTATTGGATTTTATTAACTGATGTCACCATAAAAAATAAAAAATAAATTAAAAAAAATAAAAAAAATAAAAATAAAAATAAAGAAAATGGGTTTAATAGTGCTTAGTAGACTGGAAAGCAGTCTACAAATGTGAATTGGTATCTCTGTGTTCCTTCCTGTCCCAAAGCCAATTAGGTCCAGAGTTCAAAGACCTCTGCTACTTTGAGACAGTCTCTCTTCTGCCACACAAGATGACCCAAGGTTTAAAGCAAGACTGCAGCAACACATTTCAGACTTCTGACTGGAGGAAAGCTCCTCCAGTAAGTGCTGCACACAATGCAGCCAGGATGATCCACATCAAATGCCCACTTTTTGAGTCAGAGTGAATGAACTCCTATTTTTAGAGGACTCCTGAATAGGCAATCGGGAAACTCTACCACCCTATTCGTGTGGCCAAGTTCACAAACACTCTTTTGTCTCTCTAATTAGTAACTATGCCTCTTTATAGGTCTCTTTTTCTATCAACAGACCCAACAAGAGATCATTGGCCCATTACAAACTCTAAGGTGCTTCTATACTTCTAAGCCTTTATTAATGTCACTCCCATATTTTCTGCTTTGATTTTCTGAACTGTGAAAGAAAGGTCTATATGCTTTACAGGTTACAAAGTAACATCATTCTTGCTCTTCTTCTGCAGTAAATGGGTACAGCATTAGAAAGTGTGGGCATGACATGGCACACTGTAAAGCTCTCTGCTATTTCCTAGCCTAAGGGGTATTAGTGGAATTCAGCTGGGAAATGCTTGTTCTAAGTAAAGTGGAGCAGAAAGTCCATTTTAGCCTTTCTTTCAATCCATTATAATCAAGGCTTATGAACAATACTCTGTGCAAAGCACTAACCACTCATAGGAAATAGAAGACGGAAAACAGTCTCACCACTGAAGCTACTTAATATCAGAACTCAAAGAAGAGTAAGACAAAGTGCTGAAAGTGCCTAAAGGAAGATGAGACCACACTACTGGGAGTCAAAGTGGATCTCGAATAATGGGTAGGAATTTGCCCTTTATTTGTTTTGGGGAAAAAGGTGACAAGGGGTAGAAGGAGAGGTTAGGGCCAGTTAGAAAGCTACCATAATCATCCAGGTAAGAGGTAGAGGGTTTAAACTGAAATGGTGGCCACAGGAATGATACTGACTGAATCTATCTGATAGCATGAAAATAGAATTAGAGAAATTTAGAAATAAAATGATAACTGATCAAGGGTAAAGGGACAGAGAGCAGTTTTATATTTATTTCCTAGGTTTATTGAGATATAAATAACATATAACATTGTATAAGTTTAAGGTGTACAATGTGATGATTTGATACATGTATATATTGCAAAATGCTTATCACAATAAAGTTGGTTAGCACATCCTTTACCTCACATAATTATGTTGTTATGGTGAGAACATTAAAGCTCTACTCTTACAGCAACTTTCAAGTATACAACACAATATTGTTAACTATAGTCACCATGCTGTACATTAGATCCCAGAACTTATTCATCTTAAACTAAATGTTTCTACCCTTTGACCAACATCTCCCAATTTCCCCCACCCCTAAACCCCTGGATGTTTCTATGAGTTCAATGTCTTTAGATTCCACCTATAAGTGAGATCATACAGTATTTCATTCAGTCTTTTCTGTCAGACTTCTTGAGAGGGCAGTTTTAAATCAACTAGCTAGAAGAATGGTATTGCCATTTATAGGATGTAGGGAATAAAAAAGAAGGACAATGAAATTGGATTTTGTACATGTTGAATTAAAGATGTCTCTGAAATATTCAGGCGTTATGTTATCTCCTGCTTAAAACTTTTCAATGGCTTTCTATAGCTTTCAAGATAAAGTCCTCCAAATCAGGCTCTGTACCATGGCTTGTGAAGCTCTGCTTAGTCTGGCCGCCCTTCCTTACTCTGTGTTCCAACCACACTGGCCTTCTTTCAGTCATTGTTTGCCATGCTCTCTCTATTTTTTGAGAACTCTGAACATTCCTTCCCATATGACTAGTACATATTCATCTGTCAGAGCTCAGCCCAAGAATCACTTTCTCGGGGAAGTCACCGCTGATCTCCAGTCCAGGTTGGAGGGCTCATAGCACCATGCTCTTCTGCTCTAGAGAACTTATCTTTGTCATTACGTATTCAGTAGGATGATTATTTGATCAATGTCAGTTTCCTCTATTAGATTGTTTTCACCCTGCACAGTGCCTATCTCCACGGCCTCGTAATGTGCCTGGAAGAGAATAGACACTTAATAAACATTTCCCAATTAATTGTAGAGAAGTCTCTTTAATTTTTTAATGAAGTCTTAACACATATACTATCTGATGACAGCTACATCTTCTTTCCAGAAACAACTCTTGTATGCACCACAGTGGTACAAATTCCTACCTTGCCTGGGTGCTTGCCTTGCCATCAATTGTTACCAAAAAACTCTAATCTGTATTTTTTAATTTAAAAACTTGAGAAAGAAAAGCTCCACTATCCCCATTTGTAAAGTCTGTTTGTAAAATTAAAGTATATAGCTAAGGAATACTCACTTTGAATAAGTAACTGTCTTTTACAGCGTGGTGGTTTGTTAAGAAAATATCTGATGATCAAATTCAGGAAATTGTTTAAGGTGTTCATGCTCTAGTGGATAAGTAATAATAAATTGTAACTTAAAAATTCCTTTTTTCCCCAATTGCAAACAAACATTGGAAACAGGGGAATGGCTAAATTATGGTACAATGGAAGACTAAACAGTATAAAAAGTATTGAAGTAAAGATGTATTTATTGACACGGAAAGGTGTTCAAAATATAGGAACATATTAATGAAAAAAGCAAGGTACAAAAATGCTTAAACTATGATCTAATTTTTATAGAATGCATTTTTTAAATCTTCTTATTGGTCTGTATTTTCTAATTTTTGTACATTACACATTAAATATATATATTTATAAATATATATTTATTTATATTTATATAAAAATATTTTTACATATAAAATTATATAATTTTAATATATAATTATATATTTATAGATATAAATTATATATATTTATAAATATATATATTTATTTATATATAAATAAAAAAAGTCCTAGGGTTGGAGATTAGTTACTTGTTTTAGTTCTGGATCTACTGTTCAGTGATGAAGAACACATTGCTTTCCTACTTTGGGCTTCATTTCTCTATCTGTAAATGAGTGTGTTTAGAGTATGTAGTCTTAACCATTTAGAATGCTCATGTTCTTTTCCATATTAGGTCCATGCAACCTTATGAGGGTTTCCAGCCTGGGTGGGGGTGGGGCTAGGGGTGGAGAGGAGAGTGTATATGTGTTAGTGCTTTTGCTGAGGCTATGGACTCGGGGGGCGGGGGCGGCGGGGATGTGGTGGTGGTGGTTTTTGAAGAGGCAGGGCCTATATTCTACCCACACTGCCCACATGCCTCACTAAGACCAGGTATGCTCTCCAGTTAGATGGGAAAGCAAGTCCCCAACTTGCAATGAGAGGACTAGCACATCACACCAAGGAGAATGCAAAACTGACACACAACCCTTCACTGTAGACCTTCCTCAAGATCAATTACATTGCTAAGGTCAGTGTTTTCCTCAGAAACCTTACATGGTATGTTTTTCAAATTTTTTGACTGTGACTCATAATAAGACATATAGTTTATATATAGTTTATGATATGACTCTATACACATGTACTTATAAACACGTGTTTATAGATCTGTAACTAAACCCAAAGTTTTGTGAAACAATCCTACTTTTACTATATGGGATACACCCTGAGATTTTCTATCCTCTTTATTCTGTTTCATTAAAATGATCCAGATAGTGACTCTCTAAAATGGTTTCATGACTTCCTAATGGGTCTGGACCTGCAATTTAAAAAATGTAGTCTTAGGATCATTGTACATTTTTGATTAAAGAATTACACTTTTGTCTTTTGATTTACAGATGGTTAACTGTAAGAGACAAGGACAACATTGTGGTGTATAAGGTAAGCTTTCCTCTTGGCTGGAGTGATTTAAGAACAGAAGTCTCAATCTTGTTTTAAGAATCTGTGTGGTTGGAAGTTCTAGCAGAGATGGACAGATACTAATATACCTTGACTGAAGAAAACCCTACTCTGAGAGGCCAATCCTCTGACCTATGAGCATATTTAAAAGAATATTTATTGGAGCAATATTTATAGTGATTTAAAAGTGAAAACCTCCTCAACAAAAATAGGTAGTCTAGAGCAATAATTTTTAAATGGTGAACTGGCTGGATCCTGGGTAATTGAGAGGTGTCTATAAGAAATTCAAGAAGAGGGGGATTGAAAAATCACATCAATTATAATATACATATTTATGTTTGGAAAACAAATATTAAAAGCCATTACCTTATTTTTTGTAACACAGACTACAAAACAACAGAGTTTTATATATCTTCTTCTTTCTTGGTGATACACAGAAGGTACTACTAGCTCTCTAAATAGTTTGGGGAAACCCCCTCCCAGAAGCTGTATCAGAAGTTTAGGGAGCAATCATAAGATATTTAGGTTCATCAGAGAAGGCATAGATTGAAAAAAAGTTGAGGAACACTAATCTGGAAACCTGGAATAACCACAGAAAATTAACTTTTTCAAGAATGATTCATTGGAGGAAAATCAATGGCATGCCTTTGGTTCTTATTGGTGTTTTCAGATAATGTAATAGGAGTTCCAAACAAAGCCGACCAATTAGGGGGATTACTCTGTAAGTGAACCAACTCTTTAATAGTGCATCAGCAAACTAACATCTCCCAAACACATTGTAGTCCTGCTACAACCATTACTCTCTGAGCAATGACAAGAATCACTATTAAACTATCTCAACTGTTAATCATGTCATTGAAATGATTTTGGGAACCCATCCTTAAAGAAATTTCAATGAAGACTGAATATCCATTAGCAAATCAAACAAATAAACAAACATAAAAACAAATAAAAAAGACATTTCAGTCCTGACCACAAGATCTTGGAGTACTGCTATTCCTTTTACCTGAGATGGTTCAATTTTCTAGGCCTATAATGCAGAAAGTGTAGAGCTGAACTATTAAAAAGAAACCATCAAAATCCAAAGACCCCAAGTCATTTTGAATTGACATGGCTTTGATTTTGAGATAAACTGTGAGGACTCAACAAAATTAGGCTTCAAGAGTGAGGCTAAAAATCTTAATGCTTAATGGAGAGGCTCAAACCTGTATACAAAAGACATCTTGATTAAAAGCAAGTATGCTGAAATATCCAAGATGTGCACCTTAGGTATTTGGGAAATTAACAAAATCAGCTCTAATTTCTAGAGAAACAAGTGGTAGTGATTAGCAATGGGTAAAAACAAATGCCTGGTGAGAAAACCTGGCCTCTCCTGTGCTGAAAGAAGTCCTAGGAAGAAGAGTGAGTTAAAAGGAAATCAAGTTGCAAAGATCCCGTAAATTATACCTAATGATTACTTCTTTGGCTGGTGGGTGGAACTGGGGGTTTCTGCCTCTCTAACAAGGATGAAAGGGAGATAACAAGACATTTTCCTAAGAATGATGTGACTGTCAGTGAATTTGTGGTTTCTTGGGATGGCTTGGAAAAAACTTCAGAGGGCAGGAGCAGGTGACGGTGAATGACAGAGGGACAATAAGAGAGAAGATAGAATAGGGCTGTCTGACTATATGATCTGGAGAAAATGAAAATATATGACAACCATGTGCTTTCTTTAGGTAAGAGAGGTCTATATTCTAGATGTATTTGTCAGGCAGTTAAGACATATGTAGGCAGCCTGGAATGTGTGTGTGTAAGACACACTCATTTTCTGCAGAGCACATGCTTACAATGAAGTGGGATTATTTATAATGGAAAAGTGGTGGGCGTAGGAGGAGGAGGGGTTGCTTCACAGCAGGTGCTGGTGGAGAAATAAGGAAGGGAAGGCAGCTAGTGGACCTTTCTTTCCAACTTCTCCATAAAGATTCATAGCTGTGATGAGCTTGGGGGAATCTCTCTCCTCAGGGGCAGGAATCTCCTCATTGGGCCTGTGAAATGCTTTCAGATGATTCTTGATATGAGAAACAACTAAAAGTGATTGCTTGGAGGTATGAGGTTTTCCTAAGTAGAAACAAGGCAAAGAAAACCTCTGAAATCAGAGGACAGGGGAAACAACCAGAGTAGGTTGAACAGGTAGAAAAAAGAATCTCAGTTTTTCACTGAGATAAAAAGGGAGAAAAATCTATATGGTTCCTGGTGCCTTCCATGGAGCATGTGTTTTATAAATCTTTGTTGAATGAATGTTGCAGAGATGACTGGGCAACATAAAGGTTTGAAATTACGGTATCAGTAGCCTTTCTTTTCCTTGAAGTTGGCTAGAGATTGATCAGACTAAATCTTCAAAACTCAGTTTTAGAAACTGCACAGTCACCAGCTCATTTCATCACATCTACTCTGCTTTCCTAAAGGTGGACCCTGACTGGTGGTGAGTCAGGGCTGGCAGGGATGAGAACAAGTAATCATACAGTAGTTATGGGCGATTTCTTTGATAAGAGGAGAGAGCTACAGAATTTTGGAATTTAGCCAGTGTCCACAACCACAATGATAAGAAAAGAGAGACTCATATTACCAAAGTTAATCTCCTGCATTTATGTTACATCCTGTGGCATGGTGGCCTGGCCCATAGGAGGGCAGCTGCCCTAAGGGTATATGTAGGGAGCCTTCCTAGGCTGGATTTGAACTGAGATTGGGCTGGAGAAATGTAGCACGAGTAGCATCCGCACATAGGTGAAAAATTTCAGGGTGGTTGACAAGTGGCTCCAGGAAGAATGTGCCTGAAAGATTGCCTGAGAGCCTCAAAGAAAGCCACTTACCTAACACAGAAGGTGACTGGCCACAAGAGTATCGAAATACAAGTAGAACCAGGGTCTAAAAATGCAGAATACACAGCACAGATCTTAAGCTCACTGTGCACATCAAAATCAATCTCAAAACTTTAAACAAAAAACATCAAAAAGAGTCCCCTTACCCACTGCTGGTCTTTGAAGAAATTCAAGCCTGAAATCGTCTGGCTGTTCTCCAGTGATTAGATGTTGCTTTAGGAACCTCACCACAGTGCTCTTGAAGCCTGCTCCTACTCAGCCATTCTGTTGCCTGGCAGTAGCATACAGACTAATTTTAGTTTTCATGTCTACAGACCCTGAAGAAGTCTACCTGGTACCTCCCTGTCCTCCTCCATTCACCTCTGTTTATCCAGCACAGCAGCAATGGCTTTAGTTAGTCCAGGAAGGCATAGTCTCCCCAACTGCACAGGGCTCTTTAGGGGTTTCCAAGGAGCAGAAAGGCTGAAGACTGAGTAAAACTGTCTTCTTGTACTCAGCTCAAGAAAATGAAGCATGAGGGAGGCGCTGCTGTTGTTTAATATTTACTGAGAGCCTACAAAGCTCTAATATATATGAGAACAAAATTATGATCTTTAGCCTCTGGGGGCCTAGGATGAATATTCTTGAAAAGCTACAGTGTTGGCTTCCCACAGAAGCAGAGCAACAGTTAAGGAACAACACACCATCAGTGACTGGCTGGTGTGATTGCACTTAGCAAGCAGAGCTTTTCAGCAAGATGGAGAGGCACTCCTTGTTCTCTGCTCTGGGGCCTGGAAGCATAAATTCAGCCCCATTTGATGCACTTATTATACCTCAATTACCATGACTTATGTGTTTGTTGATTCTACAAATAAATTCTGAGTGCAGCCTACTATGTGTCAGGCACAAATCAGGTACTTGCTAACTGTTGGTAGAATGACAAATGGAACCTCAATCAGCCTGAGAATGCAGTGTGAGTATGTGCATGTGTAGGGGGCATAAGTGTGGGATTAAAAAAAAAAAGGTGTTGCTTGAGCTAAATTTTGTAATATGAGTGGGAGTTACCCCAGTGGATAGGAGGGGCAAATAGCATTCCAGGAAGAGGTAAAAGCACATGCCAAGGCATGGAGCTATATGGGGACTCCATCATGGCTTAGATGGTATGAAGCCAGCCGGGTGCTAGATAGAAATAGGCAAGGAAACCTGCCGTCACATAAGAATCAGCCCAAAGAACTGGTTTGAGATAGTAAGCTTAAAATATTTGTTTAGAAGGAAATATAAATTTGGATTTCATGGAGAAAAAAAAACTAGAGAATTGGATTTTCTGAGGCCAGGAAGCAGGATAGCCCTGGTAAGTCCCAGGGCTGACCAGTGAGTGCATTGCTTGGCCTTTGGACCCAAAAGGAAACTCCTCTTCATAGCTTAAGAGCTAGTTAAGTGATGATTGTAGTGAATCTCTGGGGCTTTCCCTCAGGGAGACCCATAAGCCTGATTAGAAGGCTTAAAGAAAAAAAGAAATGAAACAAAAAAGGAGAGAGAGAAAGCAAGCCAGTCAACCTACATACTGTCGTTTTAGGGAGGAAACTCCAGTAAGATGAAACATTTCTTAAACCAAACAGAGATCATGTATTAAAAGGGCTTTGTAGTCTATAACATGTTATCCAAATATAAGGTACTATCATGATTACCATAAGAAGCCAAGAGTTTACTCAGCGCATATGGGCAAAAGTAATGTGGGCAGGGCAATGGCAGGGGGGCTAAGAATGTGGCTGCCAGAGATGGAGGCACAAATAGCAGTTGCTTTTCAGTGATGCCTGGGAAAAGGCATATTCTACATTGATTCCTATGGATGCTCTGTAAAGCTGTAATTTTCCCCTTATTTTTATTCTTTATAGTAAATGATTAGAGAAATGCAGACTGATTCTATATGAACTCCTCAAAGGCAAGGAACTCTCACATTTATCTAGCATAGTGCCTGGCAAGTAGCACTTAATAAATGTATGTGGGTCTCTGAGGGGATTGTTGGAAGGGGAGGAAGGTTGGAGGGGGATGTTATAAAGGAAAAAATAATCATGTCTCCAGCTGGACATTGATGGTTTTGGTTTCTTGGTCCAAAGCTGGTAAGCGATTCCTGTTAGAACTTGATCATTAAGACTGAGGGGTAGAGTGGATCAAAGTCCTATCAGAAATAAATCGATCAATTTGGGAAATGAAGGTAGCAAAAATCAAGAGCACTACTGGAGAAAAGCTTGTGGGACTGGAAGATAATAGACTCTGTAGCTAAAATAAAGGAAACGATTTGCATAAAGATGATCCACTTAGGAACAGGTGTACTGGGAAAAAAATATAGAGAGTATGGGAAATGGGCTGGGGAAGGTCCTATTATTCACGTTCGAGGAAAAGGAAGAACGGTCGAAAAATGGCAAATGTGGGAGGAAGAAAATCACAATGTGGTCTGAGACGATGTGGAAGGCTGAAGGCTGAAAAATCCACACATATTGGTATACACTCAAGTGCAACTGGATGAACCATTGTCTTCCCTTTTATTTCTCTTTGGAGAGAGCATTTTTGTTAGTTTTTCTGTTGTTGCTGCTGTTATTGTTAAGGCTACCTGGTTACATCCTTCACACCCATTCTGGAACGATTTGACTTGCAGACTTATGTTGTGATTAGGAAAGAGTTAGTATTCTTAGGAGATGATAATTGGGAGGTCTAATAATTGGGGAGCATCTGGAGCCATCTAGCAATTTTTCCAGGGTCACGAGTGGGTGTTCAATACCAAGAGCCCGCAATGAAAAGAGCACTTTAGGAATAAAACCCAATGACAAATCTCTGAATTGGAGAAAAGATCATATTTGCAGGCTTGTTTCTTCTGATTTTCTTTTAAAATATATATCCCTGTTTATTTTAGCATGTAAGCAGATAAGAGGGGTTTGTACTGAAAGGACATTATGAACAACTCTGTAATGGGGAGGTTCTTAACCAATATAAATCTTTGTTAATTTACTCCATTGAGCTGTCCAAGAGGTGCCACACCCATGCTTCAAGCAGCAATCAAGTTAAAAACAAAAGCTAACAATTGATAAACCAGGTTCTGTTTTCTCACAAGCCTGATGTCTCTTCTCACTATGTAACCCAAGGAGCACAAGGAAGCCACTTCTGTTAAAGGAGGATATCACTACGTTTGGCTGGATGGAAGGGAGGACGGAAATAGGAAAGCTCTCCCAAAGCGCCTCTGTGGTGAATTCCATTGCTTAGCTTCCTCACCACTCCATTCTTGGACAAGAAACTAGAGTCTGTCTTTGGTCCCAATTCACACTCTTGGGATTCAGGTGGAATGATAGAGCCGCCACAGCCAAGAAGGCGAGATGAGGGTACATCACTGTCACGTGCAGGCCCTCTGCACTCCCCAGACAATGTTAAGACCCTCCTTGGTTCTGCACCTTTCCCACCCTCCTCCTCCTCATGCAGAGGCACTTTTGGGCAAAAGTATCCTGAGTGTTATTTGTGGACCAATGTCTGCCGGTGCATATAGTCAGATGGCCACGGGACAGGGTATATCATGCTTCCGAAAAGTAAGCTAGTCTCTCCTTCCTCCTCCTCAAGGATTCTGTATCAGAGGGTGGTCTCAGGACACTCCATCCTCTGAAGGGTTCCTCTAGTTCACAGGAGCAAGTCCTGTCAAAGACCACACCCAGAGGCCGCTCCCAGTTAAGACCAGAGCCACTCAGAGGCATCTTTACAATGAGGTTGCCTCTGAAGGAAGACACACCCAGAAATCTGGAGATTCAGTGGATATTAGTTGCTGCAGCGTCTCATTACCCATTAAAATGTCCTCATCCACTTATTTAACCATCACATTTACTGAGCATATACTGAGGAAAGCCCTATGCTTGGTACCTTAATGCGACATTTAAAAACGTACTTTCTTGTTTCTGCTTCTCCTTGATACTTTTTCCCAAATAAACTTCGAAAAAAAGATTTTATGATTCCAAGCTTTGTGACCTTGGGCAAATTGCTAAATCTCTAAAGTGCCTAATGTTTAAAAGTGTATAATTTCATAAGGCTGTCGTAAGGATTATATAAGATGTTAAACATCCCTTGTGTAGAACTTGGCACACTGGTGCTCAATAATCCTACATATCCTTTCCTTTTTCAAAGGACTTTCTTGACAGGACCTGCCAGAGTTAGTTGTTCCACCAGAGCTTACTTCTTTTTTCCTGATGGTCAAACCCAGGGGCTCAAATCTCCTTTCTTTGCTTCAGAGGCCTCACTGGTCCTCCCCTCCTTTCTGCCCTGTGCTTTTATAGAAGTTCCTGCCTTCACTAAAATCCAGCTTGCAGCCAAACAGGCTACCACTGAAAATATGAATTTTAATGGCGGGGAGGGGCGGGGGGGACAATGGACAAATGCAGCAGCCCCACAAGGCCTCTGCCTCTCGACCACGTTGGAGAGACACAAGTTAGGGCACACTAAGCATTAAAGGAGGTTAAGGCTAAAGTGCTTTTTGGGTACATGGCAAGTTACTCCTGGCCTGGATCCCATGGCTGCATCCTCTCTCCCAGGCAGAGGTTCCTTCTCGGCAATTCTAGGGTGCAGTCTAAGGTCTTTATATAGGGGTCCTTCCCATCGCAAAGGCTCCAGAAACTCCCTATGTTCTTAAAGGGTCTTCCCCTGAGGTCTTCCCTTGCCCTTCCTAGTTACACAGACGGTCTCTCTGGGGACAGTACACTACACATGGGCCTCCCCACGGCAGCAAATGCAGAGCAATCCCTGGGAGTCTCCGTTCACACAGGGGGCTTCCATGGGGGCGGCTTCCACACATAGCCTCTGGGATTCTCCCAAAGGGTAGAGGCAGCAGACAGTCGGGTCTTCCACATTTACACAGGGACTTCCTTGGGGGCAGCTCCCACACAACACCTCAGGGTCCCCAGAGGGTTGTCCGCGGCCCGCAGACCCACCCCGTAGGGTACTTGCCGGGTCCCCGCCGCCCCCGCTCCCTCTTACCGGGACCGTCAGGGCGCGGGACGCGGGTCCAGGGCTGGCGGACTCTACACCGCTGGCCCCGCGCCGCCCATGGCCGCTCGGGAGCCGGTGTGCTGGGACCGAGCGCCGGGAGCAGGCGGCGCGGGCGGAACAGCAGGCTGAGGCGGCGGCGGCGGCGCGCGCGCCCCGAGCACACCCACCCTCCCCGCCCCCCGCCCCGCGCGACTGCGGCGCGTGCGCCCGCGCGAGGCCACCTCCGCGGGCGGGTGGGCGCGCCCCACCGCGCCCCACCCCGCCCCCTGCGCCTCGAGGTGCGGCCCTCGAGGCTCAGCTCGTGACCTCGCGCGGGAGTGAGACGCAGAGTGAGCACGCGAGGGCGGCGGCCGGCTCTGGGGAGCCGTCGGTCCGGGTGCCAATGGGCGCTCTCCATCAGCGCCCGGCGCCGCAGAGCCGGGACTGCGCCAGCCCAGCCGCCCGCGGCAAGGTCAGTGTCCTCCCGTAAGAGGCGTCCAGGGAGGGGGCACCGCCGAGAGCTGAGGCCGCTCGCAGCTCCCGCCCGCGCCGGAGCAAAGCGTTCTGCCGCCCGCACCTGGCTGGGGAGCTGAGAATGATTCATCCAGCGGCCTCGGCCGGGGCTCTACCTCCGCTGCCAAGCCCAGCTGCCCACTCAGGCATCAGGGCCCACTGGCATTGGAGCACTCACCTTCGCAGTACCCTACAGCGGACTGTCCAAATGAACTGCCACAAAGTGCTTGGCTGACCCAACTCTTCCTGTGTGCCGTTTTCTTCAATTATTGGGGTTTCATCGCCAGCAGCAAAGCAGTACTGTAACGTAACCCACTTTTGGCTGCAACAACCTCTTCCCTTAGACTATCCGAACAGCCAGCTTGTCTGGAGGCCAGGAATTCTGAGGGCTATAACATGTATTATACCTAACTACATTCTCTGAAGAGGGCAAGAAAAAGAAGATCAAGTCATAAAGCATCTAGCAACTAATTATAAAGAAATAACTGAAGATATGTAAATGATATGCCAAGAATGCTTAAATGTAAATTAATTGCATTTACATTTTTAGCATTTCACCTTAATTTTACCTTAATTTTCTGGTGTATTCAATTTCTATATCTCAAACACAATCATGTCATCATTTTTTGAGCATATAGTATTTTTTACACACTGTTAGGTGCTGTAGGGGGTAAAAAAAAAAACTCATTGTATTCTTAACATAGTGAAACTTACCAATGGGTAATGTAAGATAAATATAATACATATCGATATCGCTTTTAAATAAATTGCCAGGGGCTATTCTAAACACTTTACATATATGTCATTAATTTGCACACCATCCTTTGCGGGGTATGTACTGTTAGTTTCTGCATTTTGCTTGTGATGAAAATGAGGCACAGGGAGATTAAACAACTTGCCTAAGATCACATAGCTAATATGTGGTGGAGATGACATTGAAATTCAGGTATTCTCACTTCAGACCCCAAGTTCTTAACCATTTTGCTGTACTGCCACTGAGAAAGAGTTGCTAACCATTAATATAGGAGGTTCTAAAATTAGTACTCACTTATTTCTCAGGAATTACTACTCTTTTTTTTTTTTTTTGCTTCTGAAAGTAACACAAAAGAGCAGATAGCTTTCCATATAGCCTGGGGGCCCCTAATATTCTTTAGAATTATATCACACAAATAATTTCACAGGTAGGGTTCTCTAAACTGTTTTCAGTAAGTGTTTTATTTTAGGCTTTTGTCAGGTTTATATGGAAGACAAGGGTATAATATCACCATAGAAATCTGTTGGTTAGTTCCTTCATTCAAAAAAATGTATCGTGCACATATAGTATGCCAGGCACTGTGCTGAGAACTAGAAGAGGTGCAAATAAGAGTAAGATACAGTACTTTCCCCCAAGGAGCTGTAATCTCAGAGGAAACAAGCATAGAATGAGAACCAAAATACAAAACAGAAAACGAGTTGTGCTCAATGCAATGGAAGTTTCAAGGAAGAGAGAGACATTACTTCATGAGGGGAGTTGGTTGGGTTAAGGAAAATGCATAATTATCATTTAACTTATTGTCGATCTTAAAGTATTACAAATCATCTAAAATCTACCAAATTCATTAAAAAAAATTACATGCAATGTTCTTCTCATGTTCAAAGACAGCTTTTTACTCTACTATAAGGATTGTTTGGAGTATGGAGAAGTTAGTAAGCACAAACTTTTTGAAGATAGTTTACCTTATCTTCTAAAGTAGGGGGCACAGAATAAAATGATGATGCCTAGGATAAGATTTTTAAGGTCAAAGAAATAGTAAAAGAAAAAGCAAAGCGGGGTGAACAAGGTAGGTCTGAGGGCAGCCAGGATTCTGACTGAATAGGGCCAAAGGTTGCTGGAGATTAGCCTGTACCACACAGAACTGCCTTTGCAAGATAGACTGTGGGGTTTTTGTTTGTTTATTTGTTTGTTGTTTTATTTTACCTTTTAGTTATAGCAGATGTATGCAACAAATATTCTAGGAGGGTCTGAGTTCAAATATTTGATTCCATTTTGCCCATAAAGTCTTGTCAATAAGATTGACAAATATGGTCACCATATCCATGTTAGTGTCTAGAAAATAGAGGTTATTGTATATTCAACAATAAGGAGCTGGGAAAGGCAGAGAGAAGCTATTTGATAAAGAGTTCTAAATATGTAGAAGTTTTAATATGGTGGGTAATAGGGAGCCCCTACAAGTTTTTGAGCAGGGTAGTAGCTTGTTAAAGACCACCCTAAGCATTTAACAGTATTGTCTTTCAGATAAAGAACTGAATGAGAGGGCATATATGATCTAGTGTCAATAGTTTAAACAAAAGTTTTAAATAAAATATAAACATGAGAATGAAGGTAATTTCTCTTTAAACCTTAGACAAAAACCTGTTGGGATAGTAAAGAGAAGTGGTGGAGGGAGTAATCAGAATGCCACTGAACCCTGTTTTGCCCTCTGCATATCCTGAGAGTGGCCTCCAGTGGAAGAAAATCAGTGCACTCTTTTTGCTTACAATACACATCTCTTGGGGCAACTACTTAGCACACAATTCCTCTTCACTGTGAGTGGCTGGAGTACACAGGGACAATGTCCCAGTAGCTTTCTTAGACTTAGGCAACTTGCCTCCTGGCTGCCACCAGTTGATTCAGAGGTAGATAACCAACTTGAACTGGTGCACTGATAGTCTCTCCCAGAAATATGAAACTCAGAAACAAGCAGCACAGTGCTTGGGATTTGCTAGGCCTGAGTTAGTGAGAGTGTGTCCTGGAGAGAAGATCCCATCCACCCACTGCTGCTGCTCTGACTCCAAGGCTGTGTGGGTCCTTGCTCTTCCTGATTCTTGGTTCTTCTTCTCTTCTTTTCATTCCTTTTTCTCATGCTTCAGTCAGCCAGTTGAAGGACATTAGGGCTGTTTGCAGTTTTTGGTGATTATGAAAAAGTCAGCAGAGACATTTACATACAGGTTTTCATTTTACTTGGGTGAATACCTTGGTGTATGATTGTAGGGTGGTATTATAAGTGTACGTTTGACTTTATAAAGAGCTTACGAAGTGTTTTCCAAAATGGATGTATCATTTTGCATTTCCTTCAGCAATGTATGAGTGTTGCAGTTGCTCCATATCCTCTTCAGTACTTGGGATTGTCAGGTGTTTTTTGTTTTGTTTTTAGCCATTATAATAAGTATATATTAGTATCTCATTGATTTTCATTGGTTTATTGTAGTGATTAATAATGTTGGACTTTTTTTCCTGTGCTTATTTGCCATCCACATAACACTTTTGGTGAAGTGTCTGTTCACATCTTTTGCCCATTTTAAAAATTAGGTGTTTGTCTTACTGTCTTTGAGTTTTGAGAGTTCTCTGTACATTCTGGAAATAAATCACATTCAATTAAGTGATTTACAAAAATTATCTCCCAATCGGTAATATGTCTTTTTCTTCTCTTGACAGTGTCTTTTACAGAGTAGAGTTTTTAATTTGATCAAATCCAATTTATTGATTTTATCTTTTATGGGTTAGGCTCTTGGTGTCATAGCTAAGACCCCTTTGCCTAATCCAAGATCACGAAAGATTTTGTCCTGTGTTTTATAGGAAAAGTTTTATAGTTTATTATTTACACTTAGGTTTATGATACATTTCAAATTAGTTTTTGCGTAAGGTATGAGTTATGGATTGAGATTCATTATTTTGTATACGGATGTCCATTGTCATGGCACCCTTTGTTAGAAAGACTTTATTGAATTGCCTTTGCCTCTTTGTCAAAAGTCAATTGACCATTTTTTAACTCATGAGGATATAATATACAGCATAGGGAATATAGTCAATAACATTGTAATAACTTTGTATAGTGACAGATGGTTACTAGACTTATTGTGGTGATCACTTCATAAGGTGTATAAATGTTTAATCACTATGTTGTCCACCTGAAATTAGTACAAAGTTGTATGTCAACAATACACAAAAAAAATCAATTAGCCACTTTTGTATAGGTCAATTTCTGGACTCCTTTCTGCTCCATTTATCTATATCTCTATTCTTTCATCATACCACATTGTCATCTTTATTAGTGTAGCTTTATAGTAAGTCTCAGAATGAGGTAGTGTGAGTCTCTTAACTTTAGTCTTTTCAGAACGGTTTGAATATTCTAGTTCCTTTGCCTTTTCATGTACATTTTAGAATCAACTTGTGATTTGTACAAAAAATACTGTTGGTGTTTTAATCAGAATTGCAATAAATCTTTAGGTCAGTTTGAGGAAAATTGTAATCTTCACAACATTGACTCTTGCCATCCATGAATATAGTGTATTTCTCCATTTATTTAGGTTTCCTCTGATTAATTTTATTAGTTTTCAGTATATAGATCCTGTATGTATTTTGTTATATTTATACCTAAGTATTTCATGTTTTTGTGAAGTTTTTGGAATTCAGTTTCTGATTATTCATTCTGATTATTCATTGCTAGCATGCGACATACAATTGGTTTTTGTATTGCTCTTGTATCTTGTGACCTTGATAAACTCAGAAATTAGTTTTAGGAGCTTTTTTTTTGTAGATTTTTCATGTAGACTATTATGTTATCTGTGAATAGAAACTATTTTATTTATTATTTTCTAATCTGTATACTTTTTATTTCTTCTTTCCTTATTACATTGGCTAAGATTTCTAGCATAATGTTTAATAGGAGTGGTGAGAACACACATACAATCATAGGGGAAAAGCATTCAATTTTCAACATTAAGTATTAGCTATAGGTTTTTTTGTAGAAGTTTTTTTATTAGTTTAAGGGAGCCTGTAAGAGCTGAGGATAGCCTCCAGCCAATAGCTAGCAAGAATCCAGGGCCTTCCTTCAGTGTTACAGCCACAGAAAATGAGTTCTGTCAACAATCTGAGTGAGCTTGTAAGTATATTCTTTCTCAGTGATATTAGTTTCCTATTGCTGCTGTAACAAATTTCTACAAATTTAGTAGTTTAAAACAACACAAGTTTATCTCATAATTCTAAAGGCCAGAAATCCAAATAAGTCTTATGAGGCTAACATCAAGGTGTTAGCAGGGCTATATTCCTTCTGTAGGTTCGGGGAAATAATCAATTTCTTGCCTCTTCCAGCTTCTAGAGGCCACCATGTTCTTTGGCTCATGCCCCTTTACACTGTCTTCAAAGCCAGCAATGACTGGTCAGATCTTACATTGCATCATTCTAACTCTTTAATCCTATTGTTACATCTTTTTCTCTGACTTGCCTGCCTACCTTTTTCTCTTATAAGGATCCTTATAATACACTGGGCCCACCCAGATAATCCAGAATAACCTCCTCATTTTAAGATTCTTAATTTTAAAAAATTTTATTGAGATAGAATTGAGATACATTATGTTAATTTCAGGTGTACAATACAATAATTCGATATTTGTATATATTCTGAAATGATCACCACAATAACTTAACATTCATCATCATATACAGTTACAGGACTTATTTTCTTGTGATGAGAACTTTTAAGATTTATTCTCTAGCAACTTTTAAGTGTGCAATACAGTATTATTAACTATAGTCACCTTGCTAAACTTTAGATCCTCATGACTTATTTATTTTATAACTGGAAGTTTGTACTTTTTGACTCCCTTCACCCATTTCACCCAACCCTTAGCCCCCCACCTCTGACAACTACCAATCTGTTCTCTGTATTTATGAGCTTAGTTTTTTTTTGTTTGTTTGTTTAGATTCCACATAAAAGTGAGGTCATATGGTATTTGTCTTTCAATGTCTGACTTGTTTCACTTAGCATAAGGCCCTTGAAGTTCATCTATGTTGTTGCAAATGGCACAATTTCATTCTTTTTATGGCTGAATTTCTATATATAAAATGTACATGTATGTGTATCACATTTTCTTTATTCATCTGCCCATGGACTCTTAGGTTATTTTCATATCTTGACTATTCTAAATAATGCGCAATGAACATGGGAGTGAATATATCTTTTTGAGTTAGTTTTTGTTTTCTTTGGATAAATACTCAGGAGTGAAATTACTGGGTCATGTGGTAGTTTTATTTTTAATTTTTTGAGGAACCTTCATAATGGCTGCACCAGTTTGCATTCCCACCAACAGTGTACAAGGGTTCCCATTTCTCCACATCCTTGCCAACACTTACTCATGTTGTTTAATCTTTTTTATATTTTGCTGGATTCAGTTTTCTATTATTTTGTTGAGGATTTTTGTGTCTATTTGTGAGAGATATGGTTTATGATTTCTTTTCTTTTAATGTCTTCATCCAGCTTTTGTATTCCTATAGTAATGACTTGACAGAATGAGTTGAGAAGTAATCCTTTTCCTTTTATTTTCTGGAAAGTTCGTGAAAGATTGGTATTATTTATTCTTTAAATTTTGATAGAATTCACCACTGAAGTTATCTGGGCCTCGACTTTTAGTTGTGGAGGGATTTTAAATTACTGATTTAATTTCTTTACTTGTTATGGTTCTACTTCCATTTATTCTTGAGTTTGTGTTTTTCTAGGAATTTGTCTGTTTTATGTAAGTTGTCTCAATTGTTGGCACAAAGTTGTTTAGTAATTTTTATAACCCTTTTAATTTCTGTAAGATTGCTACTTAAGTCTCCCCTTTAATTTCTATTTTAGTATTTTATGTCTTCTCTTTTTCTTGGTGAGTCTAGCTAAAGGTTTGTCAATTTTGTTCTTTTCAAAGAACCAAGTTTCGGTCTTATTGATTTGCTCCTTTGTTTTCTGTTTTCTATTTCTTTGATTTCTATTTTTTTGTTCTTTGTTATTTCCTGTCTTCTGCTAATTTTGAGTTTAGTTTGCTCACCCTTTTCTTATTTAAGTTTAAAGCTTAGGTTATTGATTTGGGATCATCCTTTTTCAATATAGGCATTTACCTATATTGCATTTTCTCTAGCCTTCTCATTTCTTTGGAATGTTGTTACAGTGCCCCCTTATAACTGTCAACATTGGAACCTCCTTCCTATGGTTTAGGAATCACCAATTTTATGAGTCTTGAAGGTTGCCAGTGGGGCAGCCAGTGTTTTGCACTGGACATCCAGTATCCAGTACCAGCGTCCACTGCCTAGTACCAGCATTCCAATGTCCAGTACAATAGCACGGACAATTTTAGTTGAAGGAACCAGGGTTCAATGACAGACAGACAGCAGCAGCAGCAGCAGCAGCATCTTCATTTAATCGGTTTTCTGGTGTGATTTTGACTGTTTACTCTGAGCAGTATCCTTTTGTTCCTATCTATTTTTTAATCTTGGAGCTTCAGCCTTGGGATTCTCCAAGCTACACAGTACTTTTTCAATAAACTTCTCTTCTGATTAAATCAGTCAAAGTTGTTTTCTGTTGATTGATGGGTAACCTGACTGGCATATAAACCCTGCCTTACCTTGCCTCATAGTTTTGCTGTGTAAAACTTATCTTTTTTTAACAGTTGGGTCAGATATTATTTCCTTCACTCTAGGTAGGTTAGTACCCCTCCTCTTAGTTTACATAGCACCATGTGCTTATCCCTGTTATTATTTCTGCCATTTTGTAATGTTGTTATCTGTTGGATTTCTGCCTCTCTTACTTGATTATGAGTTTCTTACGGGAAGAGACCATGTTTATTCTTAATTTCTGAGATTTAGTGAGTGCTGACAGTTACTAACATAAGTGTATGAGATTTAGTGAGTGCTCACAGTTACTAACAAATAAATTCTTTGTTTGCCTCAAAATTGAGGCCATAGAAGCCTGTGGAAGCCTTTAGTCATTCCTTAGAGCTCAGTTGCTTAGTTTCCAACAAATGAAAGTTAGCTAATTACTAGAATATGTTGCCTGATTCTAAGATAGTAAAAAAGACAATTTTTCTCTTTGAGTATGTCTTCCACATTTAGGAGAGTAGTTGATAAGTATGCTATTTTTCCTTCAGTTATTTCTAATTGGTGTTAAAAGTATGTGACTTATTAATGAGACTGAGTTAAAGTCCAGTAAAATCCTAGGGAAAAAAAATGTTCAGAGTTGGAGAAAAGAGAGAAAAATAACAATATAGATAAAAAAATTTGGCTGTGGACTTTTTAATATGCTCTTTGAGAGCTGGGATCATGTTACTCTTTTTGTATTCCTCACAATAACTCAAACATAATAGATACACTAATATATATATATATATATATATATATATATATATATATATATAGTATTTATTTTACTCTAAGTCCCTCATTACTCTAATTTTTTTTTTTTTGATTCTCTTATTTCAGGCAGCTCAGGAAATATTTGGACCAATAGAATATATACTTCTAGAGGAAGCAGACTAAGTGATTTTGGACTGAGAAAACTGCAGATTTAGGTAACCTTAAAGTCTTATGTAGACCGAGTGAGGAAGCCAGAAAGAAGTTTTCTATGTCTGGACTCTGGGTCTGCTCTTTGTACATGTGACAGCCTCTATGGTAAACAATTTTGAAATCCTTTGGCAATTGTTGGGAACACTCTTGTACATGTTCTTAGTCTGCTTTAAGAGGTCTTGTGCCTTATGGGAATAGACTGAAGACTAACTGGAGTATCTGGAAGGCCCTGGAGAGTCAGTGAGTGGTCCTTTGAGAGGATTCCTACTTCCAGTATAACATGCAAAAATTGGAGTGAAGTATTAGAATTAGTGATCCACTAGCTCGAGAACAATTCCAGGGCACTGGCACACCTAAGAGAAGACAGGTAGATGTAGCTCCTAGGCCAAATTCTTGTTATATTGTGGCCTTACTGGGAAAGCAATAAACAATAATAGACTTGGGAAAAAGGAATCTCCGAGATGGAATGAGTGTGACTACAAAGTGGGGGGTAGAGGAATGAAATGTTCACAGTCTAGTGGAAAAGAAAGGTAAAGAGGACTTAATATTACCAGGAAATGACTTGCACAAGCCCCTTCCAATGCCCTGAAAAGGCCTTAGCAATATTATATTAGTAATATTTTTTCTTAAAGATGTCCCTAATGTACACAAAACCAAATTGCATAAGTTTCATGGTTCATAAAACCTAGATCTACAACATACTGCGATGAAGTATCATAAAGATATTCTTGCAGTTCTGTGGAAGCACTAAAGAAGAGCATCCTGCTGAAGGTGGCATTTGAGAGAATTCATGTACCAGGAGGGCAAAGATTTTTGTCTTTTTACTCATCACATAGTCACCAGGACCTAGAACATTGCCTGGCACATATCAAGTGGTCAGTAAACATTTCATTGAAAGAAAAGAAGTGAGTCAGGGTAGACAGTTGGGAATTATGTATGTGTAGAGAGACTAGCAGCCTGATGAGCTAGGTGCCTATGGGGCAGTAGTGAGTGATGTGGCTGGAGAGTAGGAAGGCAGGAGCCAAAGCATGGAGGTTTCTGTTATACCATGCTCAGGTTTTGGACTATCCTTCAGGCTATAGGGAACCTATCGAAGCCTTTAAGCATGGGAGTGGGAAGATATAATTTGATTTTTTTCCTTTTTTCTTTTTTTTTTTCTAATTTGATTTTAGAAAGATCATTCTGGAAGCTGTCTGTAGAATAGAGCAGAGGGGTTTGAGGTTTGAGCTAGGAAACTGCTGTAGCCTAGTCAAGAAATCATTAGAATCTGAGTTAAGATAATAGCATTATATACAAGGTAACATATCCAATAAACAATTTAGGAAGTAAATTGGCACATGATAAGCATAGTACATATTGAATTGTGAACATTCTTGAACTGTTGAATCCAGCTGAAAACTTAGTGATTCATCTGTTCACTCCTTTAACAAATATTTAATGAGTGCCTACTGTGTATCAAAGATTGTAAACAATTTAGATAAGTCCTTGCCTGAAGTGTCTGAAGGATACAGACAAATAATCTGGCAATTACAATATTATATGGTGATAAGTGCTCTGAGAGGGGAAGTTGTAGGAACACATAGAAGGAGTAACTTGCACAGACTTGTGGGGTTGGCAAAAGGTCCTGAGGAAAATTATTTCCAAGCTGAAACAAGAAGAATGAGTAGGAATTAGACAAGTGAAGAAATATGGGTGAGATGGGAGAAGGAGAGGAAAGACTCTGAAATGAGTTCTTGAGGCCAGACTGTGGACCATGAAGATGTTATTGGAGATATAGACAGAAGGTGAAGGTGCTGGTGAGAAGATGAGTTCAGTTATGTAGTGTTAGGTTTGAGATGCCAGTGGGACATCCAGATGGAGATGAAGAGTATATGAGTTGGGAGTTCACAAGAGACATTAGGACTGGAGATATAGATTTGGGAATCATCAGGGTAGTTCTTGAAGTCATGGATAGAGCTGAGATAATTCAGAGAGAGAAGAGCACATAGAACACTGAAAGAAACCAAGGACAAATTCTTTTAAGGGGCTAGAAAAAGAAAAGCCTTGGAAAGAGGCTAAAGGAGTCTCGGGACAGAAAGAAAAAAAACCTGAGAGAGAATGAAACCAGAAGGAAGACAGAGCAAGGAGCCAGAAGAAGGCAAAAGGAGAACAGAGCAAGAGGTGACCAACTTAAGAACTGTGTCTGAATTCAAGAATGGCAAGCATTAAAAAGTACTCATTAGATTAGGGTACATGGGTGTTGCTGGGGACTTGGCAAGCACAATTTCATGGAGGGGTTGGTGGCAGGACTCAGACTGGATAGTTCTAGGAGGTAATGAGGAATTCTGAGGTTATCCTACCAATATTTAGCAGCATGATAAATGTCCACATTAGAGGGAATTGGTGGGCACATCACACTCAGCCTAGGTTTTCCTGTGTGCCTGATGAATTCTCATATGGAAGATATCCCTCACTGAGATAATAAATGACAATGAGGATTTATACTAAGAATTTTAGAGACAGTGAAGAAAATGAAGAGAATTTTCTTTATCAAACTCTCTCTCTTCAGGACCTTATTTGGGTTCTGGTTTTCTTTTATATAAATTTCCTATAGATACCTTGGACAAAATGATTGCAAAAGGTAGGAAAAGGAGAACTATCTATTTTCCAGGATTCTGGATGGGGATTCTGATGAGAAAGAGGAGATTAATCCCTCAGAAGATAACTACAGATCTTGTGTGCCTGGTGCCTCTACACAAGATTCACCATTTAAATCAGTTTTCACTGTTTGTGTAAAATCATCAATATTAGACTAAAGAGGGAGTGGAAGCTCCATATTCTAGCCTTCAAAGGTTTTAAATTAGTCAGAATTTTTTATCTGAAAAACTGATATTTATATTTATTCAATAGTTTCCCAGAACTCCAGTGAGGAATTGTGAATGTTAGTAAAATGACATGTGTGAATTTTAAACATTTAGCCTCATGTAATGGATACAAATCGACTTCAAGAGAAGTCTGTATGTTGGTAATGGGCATGGGTTTTGGAATCAGAGAGATGAGTATTCAGATCTCAAAGTTTCATTTAGTAGATATGTACCCTTGGCAATGATTTCATTTTATCTGTGAGTCTTAGTTTTCTCCTCAGTGAAATGATGGTGAAGTAAAATAACGCATATAAATCTTTTAGTATAATGCTTAGCATCAAGTATGCACTTAATAAATAAGTGCCAGTTATTATATTGCCCAAGATTAGCAGATTGTTCAGTGCTGGAATCCAAATTTCATAAACATTGCTATGTCCTTTATATAATATTTTCTTAAACCTTTAGCCACATGGACTTAGTAGGGGTGGTATATACTGTTATGCATTGTATATGATTATCTGATAGTTTGAAAATATAGGCTTTCTTATTCTTCCATTGACTCACTTCTTTTAATCTTTCTCCCATTACCTCAAACTTATTCATCAAATCAATTCTCTCCTCAGATAGCTGAGCTTTCTTTTACTTACAAATGACAGAAACCCAATTCAAACAAATGTGAGCAAAGGAAAACAAATATGAGCAAAGGTTTATGTGATTGGGATATCAGGGGTTGCGCTGAATGTGGGTTCTTAAAAGATGTTCTCTTAGGTCTGGTTTTTCTCTCTCTGTGGTCCCTTCTCCTCCCACTTTCATTCCTACCGTAGCTTGGCTTACAACAAGAAGATGGTGAGAACATGGCTAGTGGGAACATGGGGAAGGATTTCAGGATTGTTATCCTAGTTTAGCACCCTCAGAGGAAAGAGAAAACATCTCTCTCCCAGCATCTGTATATAAAATCTAAGGTGAGATTGCTGATTAAAATGACTTGTGTCATGTGCCCATCACTGGAACAACCACTGCGGCCAGAAGGATGTGACTGTATAATTGGTTAGGTCTGGGTCTCATGACTACCCTATGGCCAGAAAGTAGTATGTATAATTGACAGTCCCATGAGAACCACATAGAGTGGAGTGAGGGAAGTTCTCCAAAGCAGAGAGTTGTTGTTAGTAGAAGGGGGGAAAGGAATGACAGGCAGATAAAAAATGAAGACAAATGTCTACTTTACCCTCTCAACTGAACTACCTCCTTTCTTAGGACCCTAGAACCTTTAATTTTTCTTTGTTTCATTTCTCTCCCTCATTTATTAGAACAAATCAGTTACTAATTTCTGATGATTTTTTCCCTTCTAAATGTTTCTTATGTTTCTCTTCCTGTTCATTACAAATGCCATCACCTTAGTCCAGATCTTTGTGACTGCTTATGTTAATAAATACCAGAATGACCTACCCTCCTTGTCTCTGGAAGACCATTCCCCCTGAATTCTGTAGCTAAATGCATCTTCTTAAACTATCAACTTCACCATTATTATCATAAAAAATGATAATAACTGCATTTATTTAATTTTTGCTTACTTTTAAGGTACTTTCACATGTTGCCAAAAATGACCCTCATGTAGAAGTATAGTTTGTCATACATAATATATTGGCTTTTATTAGGTTAATCTGTAATTGTGCCTATAAGCCTGTAAAACAGCAAATTCACATCTCTGAATGGGTATAGCAGTGGCTGTGGAATCTTACAGTGGAATGGTGTCAATCACTTAGAAAAAGACCTGTCATATGGGCCAGAAGTTCTGTTTCTATTTTTCTTGACTATGAAAGTGTCAACATATTAAGGCAATAGCTTTTAAGTAGTATGAGATAATGTCCTCTCAACGAGGAGGCCAATGAGCTGCTATCATTAATGATAATTATAACAACAACTAACAAAATGTACATGTTAGGGACTTGCAATGTGCTAGATCTGGTTAAGCATTTTATGTATATTATTTTATTTAATCCTCAAAATAATCCTGCAAAGTGTTGTGGGGGTCACAAAAATGTGCCTTTTGTATCTCCTACTACAGAGAGTGATTGATTGGCAACGTTAGCTGCTGCACTCTGAACCCACCACCACATTTGTACTAAGGCCATACTTTTCCATGGACCGTTCTCAGCCAATGACTGAGTGCAGCAGGAATACTAAGGTAGGCCATTTTTGTGAGATGTCGGACTCCTTTGACAGGCTATTTTGGCTTAAGGATTTCCTATTGGACTTGCTGAAATTTTTGTAGAACTGCATGAGAGTCTAAGATTCTTCTGACCTAACCTTCCTTCTTTCCCTCTCTCCTAAACACGGGTCAAACCTGCATCATGTTCTGATAGCTCTCCTAGCCTTCTCTGATGCCCTTCCTATTTTCCCTTACAGGAGCTCACCCTGCCCCACCACAAATATCTTGTGTATATAATTTCATATTGACATCTGCTGCTTAGCTGATTCAACTACCATTCATGGTCCAAGAAAACAGGTGGTAAGATAGAGTTTTGGGTATGGTTCCCAGTGGGCAAAGATTATTACCTCCTTGGTGGCGTGTGAAGCATGGATAGTAGTGGTCCAGTTGCTAAAGATTTCAATAGAGGTGGCCTGGGAAAACTTCCTGGTTGAGAGGATTGACTTTGCTGATGCAATGATGCAGTCATTTGGAAGATAGGGGGGGAACAATGCATACAAAGACAGTGGAGTTGGCTGGCTACTACTAAGCAGAATTGATGTGCTCTCTCTGCAGAAGGATAATGAGAAACAGAGGGCTATTAACAGTCTAAGTATGACAGCTCTTATATATTGAAGTGGAAGAGAGGATATAACTGAGCAGCAAACAGATGATCTCATAGAATGGCAGAGCTCAGTCAAGGCAGGACTGTTATGCAAAGGTCAGGGTCCTGTCTGGGAACACCTGCAATATGGGATAGGGATATCTGGATGGATGCTTCTCAGGATTTTGGCTCTGAAGACACCTCTGAATCCTAAGAACTTAGAGAAGTGACTTACACGTCTATATTGATAGACATTGTAAGGTAATATATGTAGAATCCCTCCTCCCATTAGGTAACAGCTGCCCCCATCAGGAGTCCTACCTCCTTACCTGGCTGCTAGGCCAATAACTTAGGGTCAAATACCAGCAAAACTTGGCTGGGGAAGTGCTGGACCTGATAAGGGAGGAAAGATGTTATATGCTGAAGGAATTGCAAGAATTAGCTAGCATATACTGGCAGAAGCAAGATGGGATTGAATTTTGAAGGTGCTTTATCAGATAGTCTGGAGTAAAACTGGATAAGCAATAATTTATTGACTTATGGGCAATTTTCAGGGGACACAGAATTTAACATCCTGGCAAGAACACTAGGGAATGGGGACGGTCTTAGAGTCTTTAAGAAAGTGATGGCCAATGTTGAGTGAAGTAGAAATGCTTGAGCTATCCTAGCAGATAATAGAAGAAATAAAGAGGCTGAGGAAATGGGCAAGCAGGAATGGCTATGTAATGTGAGGCCACAAAACATACCAACTGATTATATTCCATGGGAGAACTTAGAAGACACATCATTCACTAAGGCCATTAGATGAGCATGATGTCTCTGGGTGAAAAATAGTAACACTTTGGAAAGTATATGATGATTCCCATAGTTTTTTCCCAAAGAGACCTATAGAGGTTTACTTAGGTGATTATATACTTGGGAAAGGAAAATACTCAGACATTTTGAGGACTATTGGACATACAATCTGAGATGACATTGATATCTGGAATCCCAAAACATCATCATAGTTCTAATAGAGTGGGGGCCTATAGGGACCAAGTAATAAATGAAGTCCTTACCAAAATCTGGCTCAGAGTGGACCTGCTGGGTTTGTTGATTCACCCAGTGGTCATTTCCCCTGTTCCTAATTGCACTGATATACTTGGATGTTAGAGTAACCCTAACATTCAGTTCTTAATCTGTAGGGCAAAAGATACAGTGTGGAAGGCCTAGTAGAAACCTTCGAAACTGTTCCTTCTCCTTCCTTCCTCTCTCAGCCAAGATAGTAAATCAAAAACAATATCACACCCCTGGAGAATGACTGAAGATTATTGCTGGCTAAACAAGCAATAGCCTTTATCACAGCTACTGTGCTAGATATGGTCTAATTGCTAGAGCAGATTGATAAGTCTTCAGGTACATGATATATGGCCATTGATCTGAAAAAAGCATTCTTTTCAATTCCAATCAGGAAAGAAGATCAGGAATAGTTTGTATTCACATGGGATGGCCAACAATATTCATTTACAATTTGGCCTCAGGACTTTGTCAACTTTCTTGCCCACCATCATAATATAGTGTGATGAGATCTGGACTGCCTGGGCATGCTACAGAACCATCACACTGATCCATTTCACTGATAGCAGGCTGATGTGCTACAGACAGAGGGTAGAGATAAACTCAATGGTCAGGAGTATGTTGGGATAGCTCTGCAAAGTAAAGAACAAATTGCTGCATCTTTTATCCCCTACCACAAAGATGGAAGCACAATGCCAGTAGTTCTCTTTGGGTTCCAGAAGCAAGATATTCTCCACCTAGGATCATTTCTCTGGCTCGTATACCAGGTGACATGGAAGGCTGACACTTTGAGTGAGACCTAGAAAAGAAAAGGACTCTGTTGATAGGATCTGGAAGACCTTATGGTGTTAGAAGTGTCAATGGTAGGAAAAGATGCAATATGGAGCTTATGTTAAGCTCTAGCAGGGGAATCACAGTGCAGGCCCTTGGAATTCTGGCTACCACTGCCTCTGAATATTCAACCTGTCAGCAATAGAAACCAATGCTAAGCCCTTGAAGGTGCACTATTCCTGCTACTTTGTGGCGGGTCAACTACATTGGGCCTTCCCCCAATGGAAGGGCCAGTGGTTCATTCTCACAGGGATAAATTACCTATTTGGGGTATGGGTTTGCATTTCCTAGCTATAGTGCCTCAGCCAGTATCACCATTTAGGGGCTTGTGGAATGCCTGATCCACAGGCAGGGATTCTCACACAGTATAGCATCTAAGCATGGGACCCACTTCACGGTGAAGAATGTGTGAAGTAGGTCCATAATCATAGGTCCACTGGTCATGTCACATACTGCTCCATCTAGGGGTAGCTGGTCTTGTAAAATGTTGGAACAGCCTTTTAAAGGCACAGCTAGTGTCAGCTTGGTGTTAACACTCTGAAAGGATGGGGTGCCATCCTTCAGGATACAGTATATACAGGGAGAACTTTTATATGGTGCTAAGTCTCCAGTGAGAAGAATACATCGGTCTGGGAACCAAGAGGTGCAAACATTACTTGCCATTACTCACAGTGACACAATGAGAGATTTTGGACTTTCTGTCCCTGCAACTCTAAGCTTTGCAGAGTTGGAGGTCCTGATCCTTAAAGAAGGTATACTCTTGCCAAGGAATACAGCAAGGATCCTATAAGCTATGGCTGCCACTGTGGCATTTTGGACTCCTTGTGTCCAGGGACTAGTCCGAGAGAAGAGGATTCACCATATTGGTAAAGGTAATTGACCCTGATCATCAAGAGAAGGTAAGGGGACAGGGAGAGAACTGGGTATGTGTGGAGTCTTTGTGATGCAGTTGGGCACCTCTTGGTATTCCCTTGCCCCTTTGAGTGACCACGCACAGCTATTGATTCCCAATAGTATGATTACCAGACTCTTCGGGAATGAAGGCTCAGGTAAGCCACCAGGACCAGCCGAGGTGATAGATGACAGTGAGGGAAATTTAGAAGAGAGAAGGCAGAGTATGAGTACCAGTTGTAAATACAATGCTGCACTTGCTCCAAGGCCATGTTTTCCATGTTTCCAGCCAGTGACAGTACACAGCAGGGATGTTATGGCAGGCCCATTCCTGTGAAACAGAGAACTCTGACTGATGATTTTGGCCTAAGGATTCTACATTGGCTTTGTAGAAACTTTCTGAAAACTTCGCGGCAGTTTAAGTCTCTTCCAATCCTACCTTCCTTCTTTCCATCTCCCTTCTCATGGGTCAGGTGTCCATCACTGTCTGACAGATCTCACCTTCCCCAGCTCCCCTGCCCATTTTCTTTCACAGTCATTTTCTCCAATTTTTTACAAGTCTAATCTGATCTTGCTTTCTATTTCTTGGAGGACCTGAACTAACACAGGTAGGTATAAATTTACCCATTTTATAGGTGAAGAAACTATGCTTCAGAAACATTAAGTAACTTGCACAAGGTTATACAGCTAGTAAGTTGCAGAGTCATGATTTACATCCAGGATTATCTGGCTTCAAAGCCTCTGTGCCTAAATTTCATATTCCTGTTTTCCTGCTTCTGCACTTTCTTTTTGCTTCATTCTCCCCTTTGTCTCCTGGAAAGGCTTCTGAATATTCTAGTGTGTCTCTAATCTGCAGAGGCAAGATTTTGACTATACTTGTTAACGCGATGTGAAAGGAAGAACATTGTACTCCTGGGGTCTGTAACAGTTCTTAAGGTAAGAGTTTCCCTGGAGAGGGAGAAACTTGGGGATAGTACTGGGGAAGATTTGCCGAGCTTCCACTCCCTGCCTGAAGGGTCTCCCCAGAGAATTAAACTATGACAATTCAGAGTTTCATTTTATAAGAGAAATCATATGCCATTATACCCATTATCTTATTAGAACATGTCCATCTTTCACACAAAATCAATGATTTTGTAAGGTTTCCTCTTCTTGATTAAATAAAAAACAAAGTTTCTAAGGTTGACACTGGGATGAAAATCAAGAGCTGTCTGGACTTTGTGGCCCAGGCACTGCGCCTGTGGAATTCATTTACCTTTTCCTGATCACAGTGTCCTCACCACATTGGCCTCAAGGAGACAATACTCTTTTAACATTCTGATTCTCACATGGACACAGGGCTTTTATGAGATTCTCCATAAAAAGCTGGAATATCTGAATGAGACATTAGTAAAGTATAACAAAGGGAAAACCAACCTAGAGAGTGCCATGTATCTATTGTAGGCAAGATGGCTTAGAAGTCAGCTTTGTTTTCAGAGTCTGCAAGATACATTCTATCCCTGGGCAGCTCACCCAAGTTCTTAGACCCTCCCTGCCCCTTTGCAGGCTTTCATTAGGTGAAAACCACTACCTTTTACAGGATCAAATCTTCTGCCTCAGGTCCTGCCTTAATTGTCCTGATTTCCCTTTCTGTTTTGAAAACCCTTATTTACTCTAGATGTTTGACACAGGGTGTCACTTCATCCTGTGCTGCAACTCTCTCCCTTACAGGTAAAGATGCAGCTGCCATAGTATGTCTGTGTGATATTTAACCTCTTCTCCTCATTCATCTCTATCTTCATCATCATTCTCATCTCTCCTGCATCATTCCCATATTCTCATCAGCATGCAAACATGCTGTGATATACCATCTAAAAAACAAAAACAACCACAAAACCAACACATTCTATTCTACAGCCCTTTTCAGTTTATGGCTCTCTTCTCTGTTCTCCTTTCTAGCAGAATTCTTTATCTGTCTCACTGTCTCTCTTCCATTCTTTCTTGAACCCACCGCATTTATTAGACTTTCATTTTTACCATTCCACTGAGAATGCTCTTGTGAAGGTCTCCAATGAGTTTCAGGTTATGAAATCCAACATTCAAGTCTCAGTCTCCATCTTGCTTGTTGATCACTGCCGCTTATGTTAACAGTGACCATCACTTGACTCTGGAGATAGCACATTCTCCTGGTTTTCTGCACATATCATAAACTGCTCCTTTTCAAAGTTTTTCTCTTTTTCGTATTTATTTAAAAATTTTTTAAAATTTGTTTTTATTTTTCAGTTAGAGTTGACCTTCAATATTAGTTTAGGTGTATAGCATAATAATTAGACATTTATATAATTTACAAAGTGATCCCTCAATTAGTATCTACCTGGCACCATACATAAGTATAATAATATTATTGACTATATTCCCTGTGCTGTACTTTACAACCCCGTGACAGTTTTGTAACTGCCCCTTCTCAAAGTTCTTATATTTCTTATTACATTAGAGTACCCCAGGCCCCAGGCCTCACCCTATCAGAAGTTAGCAAACCAGATGGTAAATATTTTCAGTTTGGGGGCCATGTGGTCTCTGTTACACCTACTCAAGAAGCCATTGACATAAGTGAATGTTGAATTGATCATTGTTATATTGCTGTATTTATTCAGTGCTTATTATGAGCCTCGTATTGTTAACTAATTTGTCAACCTGATATTTCAGCATAGTTATCTGAGCATAACTGGAGTTCAGAGAGAGGAAAAGTTCCCTTCCTGTGTAGGGGAGGAAAGGGAATTCTATTTTGAAATGTCTGTATATTCTCCCTTGCGCCCACTTTTATTTGAATTTCAAGGATTTTGAAAGGCTCAAGGCCCAGTCTGAACTCTTTCTTCTTATTAATGTCACCACTTAGCCTTTGTTGATCAACTAGGAGTAGGAAGTATGTAGCGGGTAGGGGTGGGTGGGGAAGGGAAGAGCTTCAGCAGCTGGGGGGCTGGTGATGAGAGACAGCTTCTTAGCAGGGTCTGAGAAAGAAGAAGGTTACATTATTTGTTGAGACGGGGTGATTAAACTCTCAAAGTGAATTTGAGAGACAGCTGCACACAGATAAAAGAGATGGTGATTAGAATTAATTACTGTTGTTGTAGATGTTTTGCATTTCTACAGCACTTTGTATTTACAGAGAATTTTGTAATCACTTATTAACTCTCCCCCACCAGAACCTTGTGACATGGGCAACATTACTACAGATGTTTGTATTTGTCTTCTGAGAAGAAATCTGCTGCACACTAGAATTAAGGAATCAAAATCCTATTGCAGCTCTTTCACTCACTGTGTGACTTTGAGGAGCGAAATAATGAGAACTTGAATATTGTCTTACTCTATAATTGTATTATGATGAATAACTCATGAAGATGGTTCATTGCTTTGCTACATATCATATGTAGGTGTATAATAACTAAACCCTGTAAAATTCAATTTTCTTTAGGTTTTAAAAAAGTAAAATTAATATTAGTGTCTATATCATATTTTTACATATCAAATGCTTAGCAGAGTGTGTAGCATATTTACTTAATAAATGCTTTATGAATGTTATCTATTATTTATACTATAATAAGAACCGTGTTACATATGCATTCTTATTGCCTCCACTTGATTGCTTTAAGTGTTCCTGTCTTTGGATAAAGATGCAGATGTACGCTCACTTATTCAGCAGTACTTATCAAGTGACTGCCATTTATCAGGCATTGTTCTTGGAGCTGAGGATACAGTAGTGAACAAGAAAAGGAGTTACTGCTTATATGAATCTTAAATTCTGGCAGCTGGGGGAGGACTCACATTATCATGGTGGAAGGGCTTACATTCTAGTGAGAGTTAGGCTGGGATAGAGAGGATAGAAGCATGATTAGGGTATATTTAGAAAATGTGTGGGGAATTTTTTTCTAAATTTTCATAGAAAAATAGTATTTTTTATAGAAATAGGTTACATATATATTTATAAGCTATTCATTTTTTATGAAAGTATTTAAATATATACTTATATTTTATTTAAATATATACTTATGAATTTATAAAATATTTAAAAGAAAATATTTTAATTATTATATAAAAAAACTACTACACTGAAAATTTTAAAATAGAAAAATTATTCATAAAGGAACCCTCACACACTACTGGTGGGAATGCAAATCGGTACAGCCACTATGGAAAACAATATGGAGGCTCCTCAAAAAACTAAGAATTGACCTACCATATGATCCAGCAATCCCTCTACTGGATATTTACCCCAAAGACTTGAAAACTCATATCCAAAAAGATATTTGCACACCAGTGTTCGTAGCAGCATTATTCACAGTGGCCAGGACATCGAAGCAACCGAAGTGTCCTATGATAGATGATTGACTAAAGAAGCTGTGGTACATATATACAATGGAATATTACTCAGCCATAAGAAGAGATGAAATACTGCCATTTGTGACAACATGGATGGACCTAGAGATAATTGTGATAAGTCAAATAAACCAGACAGAAAAAATTGAAAATAACATGATATCACTGATATGTGGGATATAAACCTAAAAGCAACAAATGAACAAGACAAACAGAGACTCATGGACATGGACAGTGGACTAGTGGTTACCAGAGGGTAGGGGGTGGGGGAGAAAGGGAGTGGTAGACAGGATAAAGGGAGTCAAATATAGGGGGTAAGGGGGAGAGTGAAGTGGGTAAAGGGGATCAAATATATGGTAGCTGAAGGAAACTGGACTTTCGGTGGTAAACTAAACACACAATAGAATATACAGATGTCAAATTATAATGTACACCTGAAAATTATATAATTATTAACCAATGTTACCCCAGTAAACTTAATAAAAAATTATTCACAATTTTATTACAATATCATTTCTTTTAAATTGCCTTAGCATATATTTGTACATAGTTTATTCAGTACATGTTTACCAAGCATTTTCCAAAGCTGCTAGAGCATGGAAAAAAACAGGCTCAGTTTCCTGATGTGGGCATGGCTTGGGGTTGCAGACAGTTCAGTGGGATGGCAGCAGTGAGAGAGAATATCACATAAAGGCATTCTGAACTCCCTTAGCCCAGAGCCTGCTTGGAAGGGATGAGATGAAAGGAGAGGACTATTGGCCATGAGAAAAAAGAGCAGGTAAAGATGAGTAGAGTGAAGCAGGACTAAATCTCTGGGACATGCCAGATGCCTGAAGACCAGAGAGAAAGTTCCAAAGATAGAGAGGACCCCAGGTTCTCACTGTTGCCTTCTCAACCTCAGGTGATTTCTGGGGAAATAGCTGCCCTGACACCCCACCCCAAAACATAAAGACTTGTATTTCTGTTACAAGTACTGGGGCTATGGATTGAAATTCAAGCCAGAGTGTCTTCCAAGATAACCCTGACACAGTTAATTTTGAGTTCTACAGGCCATGTGTTTGGCCTCTTGCTCTCTTTTCCGGCTGCCACCAATGTCTTCTCAGGCTGGGTTCTGCCTAGCTACATTGAAATTGGAATGCAGCTTCCCAAGTTATTCCTCACTCTTCAGACACTGACTTGAGTTTATGAACAGTTTTTAGATTTTTAAGGTTAGAATTAGATTATGCAATTGAAAAAGATATCAAAAAGGTCACCTGGGAAGTTCTCCATGTCCCTGACTCTATCTGAAAAGTTTGTCCTGTTTAAAATGTCAGTTCCCTGATGGCAAGATTTTATAAAATAAGAATAACAGTCACTCAATCACTAGAAATCTTCATAAATACCAGGAATAAATGCCCTTGATCTTTAGGAAATTTTTTTGGTTCACTGCTGCTTCCTTCTAGCCCCTTTCCTGAAATACTCTCTTGATTCTGCTCTAGAGGCAAGCACTTGTCAAAAAACCTTCACGCTTTCTTTATTCTGGACACCAGGCCCACAGGATTCCTGGTGCCTCCTTTAATGGGAAGGCCTCTACACTCTGCCTATAAGAGTAAGGAACAAGAGGTGTTAAACGATTGCAAGAGAAAACTCCCAGGCAGTGTCTCTGATCTTGAATTATTTCGATTTTACTGAAGGATAAGTCAACCAAGTCATCCTCTGACGTGAGGAGATCCAGCCATAAGTTCACAGCAGCACTTAAGTACGCTGAGAAACCTCCGCAAATAGTTCATCTCGGGCACTGAGAACTTAGACTTCAAGTTTAGATGAAGTCCCTAGACATATTGAGGAGACGACCAACAATTTTTCTATTTTACATGGTAATGCTAATTCACTTGTAAAAGAGAAGTACCAAAATAGTATCATGATTATAACAGTATAAATGTAGGAGTATAAAATTTGTAATATTATAAACAAATTAAGCATGAAATGCAAATACCACATCAGAGTGGGTTTGTTATCCGGATCTCAGCTGAAATTCTCTGAAAAGGTTACTAAAGTGACTAAAAGGCTTCAGTGTTAGGAAAAGGGGAGGGATGTAAAAAAAGAGGCTAGAGAGAGAAGGGGAGGAAGTCTTAGGTTTATGTCTCCTGAGCTCTTCTCATGGATTTGAATATTTGCAGTCATGAATTTTCCCACTGCAGTATGTATACTTGAGAGTTAGCTTAATGACTATTACTTGGGATAATACAAAGTGCTGCTTATGATGACCATGACAGCTTGAAGATCGTTTTAGTATATTTGGTCTTCTATAGCAAGATGTCATAGACTGGGTGGCTTATAAACAATAGAAATTTATTTCTCACAGTTCTGGAGTCTGGGAAGTCCAAGATCAGGGTACTGGTCTTGGATTTAGTGTCTGGTGAGGACCCACTTCCTGGTTCATAGACAGCTGTATTTTTGCTGTAACCTCTGGCAGAAAAAAGAGAGGAGGAAGCAAGCTCTCACATGACTCTTGTAAGGGTACCAGTCCCATTTATGAGGGCTCCATCTTCAGGATCTTATATAATCCTAATTACCTCCCAGAAGTCCCACTTCCTAATACCATCACATTGGGATTAGGGTTTCAACATATGAATTTTTGGGGGACACAGACAATCAGTTCATAACAAAGACATTTAATAACCTGCAGATCTGATCGTTTCAATACTCTGCTCAAAATCCTCCATTGGTTCCCAATGCCATTAGCACAAATCACTCATTTATTGGTTTGCTCATAATATTTCTTCATTCTTTCCACTAATATTGAGTAACAGATTCCGTGCTAGGTGCTGGAGATGTAGCAGTAAAGAAAATAGACAAGGGAGCCTCGCCCCTCTTGGAGCTTGCTTGTATCTTGTGATAGAGACAGACAGTAAACAATTTAAACAGAGATGACATTTTGACCATAAACTAATGTGGATTTTTTTTCACATACATCCTAACTCTAATCATGTTCCCCAAATCCGATCATATTTCCCTGCACTCATTCCACCAATATGGCCACCACCTAAAGAAGGGACATATAATAGAGGAGAAACTCCCTCCAGAGGAGATGATGAAATAAAAGGAAGCACTTTTGTTGAGAGTAGGGGTATGGAAGTGGGAGGATGCAATAAAAATATTCAGATAGGAAGAGGGGTGACCTGAGACCCTTTGAGCTTGGTGGCAGGCTCAAGCCTAGGAGAAGCTCTATGTTTGACATGGAGGTAGGGGAGGGGAGAGTGGGCAATAGGGGAGCATCTGAGAAGGCAAGTTTCTGGGTAGAACTCCCGAAATAATGCTGTTGGTTACCAATGGTCTATATCTAGCATGCACAGATTCAAAAGTTCCTGTATGGACCCAGAGTAGTGTGAGGACAGCAAGACTGAGGGACTCCTGGGCAATTGAGACAATGACAGTAATGGAGGTTGGTGCCCCCAGAGTTCTGGTGGTAGTGTTTTTCGTCCTAACTGGATTCCAGAATGACAGAAGTTGACAGATAGGGATAGGTTAGAGATAAGCTGATGAAATAGCTCAATTGAAGGCTAGCAAAAAAGAGCATGGACTTCAGCTGTACCACCATGTTTCCAGGGAAGAGGAGTAAACTTACATTGTGGCATTGTGCTGAGAAGAAGGAGGCGGAGGGGAAGAACACTCCTATGAGGGCTGAATTTTTTATATTTTTTTAGGACAGTTAGTTTTGCTTAAATATTTCTTTGGGTAAGGGAAAGCTCAATTAGAGGTCTTTTATTATTGTTTTAAAGCTATCAGGCCATGGATTCATAGGGAATGGGCTCCAGCAGCTCAGGTTCCTTTCCATTCATTCTCACAAAGTGCGCTTCTCTGGGTGGAGTAGGCTGGTGCTTCAGTTGAACCTTTTTGGCTTCCTTCTTTTTTTGATCATTTTCCTTCACACATTTCAGAAAGCTATCTTGGCTCTTAGAGTGCTTAACATGCCCAGTGCATACATTAATTCTCTTGGCAAGAATCTTGCCCTTAACTTGTTTGTTAACAACAATGCCAATAGCATGCTGGGTAACATTGTAAACTCTTCGAGTTTTGCCATGGTAACATATGTGGGGCATTCCTTTTGGAATAGTGCCCATTCTCTTGATGTCTACAGTATCACCTTTCTTGTAGATTCACATGTGGCCAAAGGAACAACTCCATGTTTTCTAAAAGACCTAAAGAACATATAGCGGATGCTTCTACTCTTTCCTTTTGTGTTAGTCATTTTAGCGAATTACTGGAAGATGGTGGTTCCAGCCGAAATGGAGGGCTGAATTTTTTAATTGACTTAATACTTAGTAGAAAGAGACTATCACACATGAAAAGGTCAAGGGACAAAGAAAGAATGAAAAGAAGGCTGGACTGATAGAAAAGATTTAGCCCATAAGTCTTTTTTTGCTATAAAGAGAAGCATAATATTTGTTGATCGAATAATGTTTTAAAACACGTGTTTTATGGTGTTACGCCTCTGCTTAAAATCTTTCAATAGTTTTCCATTGCATTTAGAATGAACCCTAAATTCTTAATAGGGCCTAAAAGCCTCCATGATATTGTGTCCTTTTCTTTCCAACACCTTCTAACACTATTTTGTTCTAGTCTCACCAGTCATAATAAGCTAATATTTACTGAACAATTCCAGTCCTCACACACTATGAGGCAGGTGTAAATGAGGAAACCAAAGTCCAGAGAGGTTGTATAACTTATCCAGAGTCACACAGTAAGTGTGAGGCATAGCTGGGATTCAAACCCAGGCTATATGACTTTGGTACCTGGGCTCTTCTCTATTGCTCTGCCTGTTTGAATTCCTCATAGTGCAAGCACTTTCCCACTTCAACACCTTTGCATATGTTCCCTTAAATTATCCTCATTTTTTTTTGGACTCTTTTTTCTTGTTGCTGTTCTGATTGGATGTTTTCTGCTACTTTATCTTCTAAATCGCTGATTCAGTCTTCTGCTTCATCTAATCTACTTCATCTAATCTAAGATATTCTTTATTTTAGTTATTGTGTTCTTCATTTCTGACTGATTTTTTAAATGTTTTCTATATCCACTTTTATGTTTTCTGTCTCTTTGTTAAAGTTCTTACTGAGTTCATCTACTCTTCCCCTAAGTTCATTGATCATCCTTATAACCGGTGTTTTGAACTCCGCATCTGGTTGATTGCTTTTCTCCATATAGTTTAGAAATTTTTCTGGAGCTTTGTTCTGTTCTTTCATTTGGGACATGTTTCTTTGTATCCTCATTTTGGCTGCCTCCCTGTGTTTATTCCTATGTATTAGGTAGGACTACTATGTCTCCCATCCTTGAGTGGTCTTATGTAGTAGGTGTCCTGTGGTAAGACCGGTGGTACAGTCTTCCTTGGTCACCTGAGCCAGGTGCTCCAAGTATGTCTCTTTTATGGGTTGTTTGTGCCCTCCTGTTTTAGTTGAACCTTGGTTGCTGTTTGTACATGAGTAGGAAGGATTGACCCTCAGGCTGATTGGTTGTGAGGACTGGCTGGTGACTACGGTGGAGGAGCTGTTGTGTAGGGGTTGATCATATAGAGCAGGATTCGCTTTAGCAGGGCTCTGGTACCTGCCCGGTCTGCCCATGGGGTGTGGCATCTTTGGATGTGGACCTAATCGGTGCTCTGGCCCAAACCAAAGCTAGTCACTGGGCATACAGGCTGGGGCCTCCTGAGAGGGGCTCTGGTGTAGGCCCAGGTCAGCTGCTGCCTCTGATGTTCACGGGGCCACTTTGTATGAGCTACAAAGTGATCTAATAGTTGCCACTGTTGCTGGGCTTGGAGGCACCTGGGAGAGGCTAATCCAGGAAGTGAAATTGGCTGTAACTAGTGCCAGGCTTGGGGCTGCTCAGCAAGAGGCACAGGGCACACCAAGACTAGATGCTGCTGTTTGGGGTTTGTGAACCTTTGAGAGATTTTAAGAAATTCTGCAGCATGAGTTAAGATAAGCCATTTGAATGGAAAAGCCACAGGAAGCAAATTGGGTAGGCCTGCAAGTTCGGAGGGGTGGGGTTTTAGAGAATCACCAGAGCAGGGTGAGCAGTGTTAGCCAGGTTGATGGAGACTCAGATATGGTGGTCATGCCATCTGCATCTGCACACTGGTAGGAGGAGGGCTCGGCAAAGGAACAGTGGCCTCTGCCAGAACTTCTGTCTGGGAGAAAGCTGCCCCTCCAGCCCTTACCTCAAAGCCAGACAATTTAGTTCTTGCCTATATGTCCATGGCACCTTTCGAGCAGCTGCCCCAGCACTGGAGCTCAGAGCTAATGAGTCCACCAGCAAGTAAGTCCTTGTGTGGGCCTTTTAAAAGGAATTCTAGCCACCTTCCATCTCATTCAGCCACAATCTCCACTGGTTTTCACAGCCAGATATTGTGAGGACTTCTCTTTCCAGGACTGGAACCCTGTGCTGGGATGCCTGGTGTGGGGCTAGGACCCCTCCCTTCTCCAGGGGAACCTCTGAAGCTGAGATATCCCTCTTGATTTTTAACCGTTGCATGAGGGTGTGCGAACAGCCCAGTTCTGCATCTCTGCCCCTCCTACCAGTCTCAAGGTGACTGCTTCTGTGTGTCCCCAGTTGTAGGATTTTTTTCAGCTAGATTTCAAGTGACTCCCACTGATGGCTGTTCTGTAGTTTAGTTGTAATTTTTGCATGGTTGTGAGAGGAGGCAAGCACAGCATTTATTTACTCCGCCATCTTGACCGGAAGGCCCGTCTCTAATTTCTTAATATCTGACAGCATACAGATTGTTCTTTCTTACTTGCAGAAGACATTTTAGAGGGTATATTTTACCTCTTTTTTTCAACACTGAAGAAAAATTTTACAGGTGTAAATACTTCTATAACTTTATTAAATGAAAAATCCCCATGATTTTTGTTCATGATTACTCTAGTATTCCAAAGCTTCCATTTTTAAATCAAATTATTCAGTGATACTTAAAACTTCAAAGTTATGAAGTCATTTATATAAGAAAATAGGATGTTTCTTTTTGAAATATTATTGCCCATGTACATGGAAAATACATATTTCCCTTTGAAAAACTATCCTTTTATGAAGGTTGCATAGTGTAACAGTGGTGATAATGCTCTCATAAACCCTCTGAACTGTGTTGGTAAGATCTCTCTCTCTCTCTCTCTCTCTCTCTCTCTCTCTCTCTATTTATTTATTAGGTAAGGCAACCCTTGGTTGACCTCACAGATTGCAAGGACCTTGTCAGCTTACAATCCCTTATTTTTTATTTTTTACACCTACAGCTCCTGGTCTTCCTAGGTGGTCTCCTATCCAAGTACTAACCAGGCCCTACTCTGCTTAGCTTTCGAGATCAGATGAGATCGGCCTTGTTCAGGGTGTCATGGCCATAGACTGTGTTGATAAGATTTAATAAAACACTTTCTACCAGGAAAAAAATACTTAACAAGAATGGTTTGAATAGTGTTTATCTTCTTCTTATAATGTACTTTAGGGTAGGGAGTGAACATCTTTTCTATGCCTTTGCAAATTATACTCCCTTATAAGTTTGGATCTGTTTCCAACGTTTTATCCTTTGAGGTTTTAATATGAAATACCTCTGAGAATTACTTTAATGTAAATATTTTAAAGTATTTGTCAACATCATTTCCTCCTTTTCTCATTTATGTTGTTAAGTTCATCTTTACTACATTCCTCTCCCTGCATATATAGGGTCTCTTGAATAGTGACAATATCATCTATGGTCAGCTATTTCTTCTGTAACTCATTTATATTTGATTCAGATTTCAGTTTTGAGAGTTCTTTATATGTTCTGGATACAAGTCCTTTATCAAATATCTGATTTGCAAATATTTTTCTTAATATTTTTTGAAGGGTAGAAGTTTAGAATTTTGATGAAGTCCAGTTTTTCAATGTGTTCTTTTATTGATCTTGCTTAGATGGTATTTCTAAAAACTCTGTCTATCTTGGAGTCACAAAGGTTTACTTATATTTTCTTCTAAGAGTTTTATAGTTTCACATTTAGGTCTATGATTAATTTTGGGTTAATTTGCAGCGTGTGAGGTATATGTCAATATTCAGGGTTTTTTGGGGGGTGGTGGCAAATGGATGCCCAATTATTCTGGTACCATTTGTTGGAAAGTCTCATTTCTCCATTGATTTGGCTTTTTACTTTGGTCAAAAATCATTTGGCTATTTGTGTGTTTGGTCTATTTTTGGATTCTCTATTTAAGGAATTGACTATTTTCTCTTTAAAGGGCTAGATAGTAAATATTTTAAGCTCTACAGGCTATCTGTAGCAACTGCTTACTTTGACTGTGTAGCATGAAAGCAGCCATAGATAACATGTAAACAAATGGGCATCACTAAACTAAACTGTATTTACAAAAACAGGCAATGGATCAGATTCGGCCTACAGGCCAAAGTTTGCCAACCCTGCTTTAATTTAGACATTGATTTTTGTGTCTTCTCCAGTACCACACTGTGTTGGTTACTGCAGCTTTATAGGAATTCTTGAAATTAGGTAATTTGAGTCTTCCACTTTCTTCTATTCCTCAGTTGTTTTGGTTATTCTACTTTCTTTACCTTTTCATATAAATCTATTTTAAAAATCCTGCTGAGAAATAAGGATCGATTTAGGAAAAATTAAAATGTTAACAATATTAATTTTTCTAATTTTTGAATTTAATATGTCTCTTTATTTGGGTCTTCTTTGATTTCTTTCATCAGCATTTTGTAATTTCTAAATATGTAGGTATTTTCAAGATATCTTTCTTCTAGTTATTAACTTATGAAAACTATGACTTCTAGTTTAATTCTGATATGGTCAGAAAGTATACAATTTCAGTTTTTGAATATTTGTTAAGGTTTGTTTAATGGCCAAAATATCAACTATCTGGGTGAATATTCCGTGTGCATTTGAAATGAATGTGTATTATGCTCTTGTTGGGTGCAGCGCTCTATAAATTTCAATATGGTCAAGTTAATTGATAGTATTGTTTAGGTCTCCTATATCCTTGATAATTTCTACCTATTACAGAGAGAGGAGTGTTGAAGGCTCCAGTGGATTTGCCTCTATTTCTTTTCAGTTCTATCAGTTTTTGCTTCATGTATTTTGGACCTCTATTGTTAGGGGCATGTACATTTAAAATTGTTGTCTTCTTGGGTAATTGACCTATTCATCATTATGTGATTTTCCTCTTTATTGCTGGTAATTTTCCTTGTTCTGAAGTCTACTTTTTCTTATATTCAAAGTGCCAGTCCAGTTTTTCTCTGATCAGTATTTGCATATACATATGGTTGAATTATATATCCGTATATAATATATAATATAATCATATTTAAAGTAGGTTTTTAAATTATTTATTTATTTATATTTTTATTATGGTGACATTGGTTAACAAAATCCAGTAAGTTTCAGGTATACAATTCAACAGTAAGGAATATACATATTCCATTGTGTAGGGTTTTTGTTTTGTTTTGTTTTGTTTTGTTTTAAAAAGCAGCTTGTAGTTGTATAGTTTGGTCTTTTTAAAATTGAATCTGAGAATTTCTGTTTTAATTGGTAAGTACAGACCGTTTACATTTGTTGTGATAATTGAAATGGTTGGATTTAGGTATACTATTATATTATTTTTCTGTTTGTCTTTTCTGTTTTTGTTCCTCTTTCCTTCTTCCCTGGCTTCCTTTGGTATTTTTGCACATTTATTAGTATTCTATTTTAATTTATCCATTGGCTTTTTGGCTATATAACTGCATTTTTTTTAGTGGTTGCTCCAATGGTTATTATAATAGACATGCCTAGCTCTCACAGTCTATTTAGATTGAATATTTTATCACTTCAAGTGAAACATAGAAGGCCTTAAAACCACAAGTTCCCTTTATCCTCTCCCTTTATAAGTGTCTTACATATTTCATCTATAAACACAATGTTATAACTGTTGCTTTCAATATTCATACATATTTTATTGTACTTTAGAGTAGAAAAATAGTCTATTTACCCTGATACTTACCCTTTCTATTGTTCTTCCTTAAGTGGGAAACTAAGTTCCAAGTGTCTTTCTGGGATCATGTCCCTTTAGCCTGAAGAACTACCTTTAGCATTTCTTTAGAGTAGGTCTGCTAGTTAGAAGTTCTTAGTTTTTTTAAATATGAGATTGTTTCTAGTTCATCTTCATTTTTGAAGGATATTTTAGCTGGATGTACATTGTGGGTTAATAGTGATTTTTAAAAACACTTTAAAGATGTTGTTACACTGTCTTCTGACTTATATGGTTTTTGATAAGAAATCCACAGCCATTTGATTTATAACATATTATTTTTCTCTGATTGTTTTCAAAATTTATTTATCTTTGGTTTTAAGAAGCTTGATTATGATGTGTCTGGGCATGGTTTTCTTTTTGCTTATCCTTTTTGGGGTTCATTGAGTTTTTTGAATTTGTAAATTTATTACTTTCTTTAAAATTTGGGCAATTTTCAGCCATTATTTCTTCAAATATATTTTCTATATCAATAATATAGAATTTTAATTTATATTTATATATTTTATAAATATTTATATAATTACATATTACATAATATTAAACATTTATAGATTTATATATTATATGATATTAAATATTATATATAAATTTATAAGATACCAATTTATATATAATAGATATTTAGTCTAATATATATTAGGCTAAACAAAGTGGTGGTTAAGTATATTTTTAAAGGGGTTTAATTTTATGAAGTTCTTACAATTCTGGAACTCATAGGATGTAATATATTAGCTAAAATTGTATTTCTAGATCTTTAACTTTCAGAGCTTAATTGTTAAGTGATTAAGTTAATTACTAAACAATCTTTGGCTGCCTGAACTATTTCTAAGAAACAGATGCAAAAATATTTCTCACTAAACATAGTTTTGATTTATCCTCATTTCTTAGAATTGCATTGTATTAACAAATGTGAAAAATATGCAAATACACCAGATGATTATTTGCTACCTCAATTTTCTTAAGATGGTATATAGTAGATGTCCATGAAAAAAATTAGCCAAATTACTCTTGCTTTTCTGTCTTCTAGTTTTCTCCTATGTCTGGAGAAAAGAAAAATTGATTACCTTAGTTAAAGGAGATAATTAATAAAATTGATCAACTATGCTAGGTATTCTTTATGTTTCTCCAGTAACTACAACAATGCCTTTAACATACACAAAAGCATCCAATTAAAATCTGTTGAATCAATGAATGAATTGATCATGGCAGTGACAATTGAAGACAAAAGCCAAAGATTTAGTCTAAAATATTTTTACATCAAGAGGTGCTCCCTTTCCCAATTTAAAAACATTTGTTTCTGGAGTATGGGAGGGATATGGTATTAGCTCCCTGAGTTAGAAGATTCAAAGAAAAAACTTACAGAAAGAAAACTCCAGTGAAGAAAGGAATAGGACAAGAAGGATAAGAAATGAGAGAAAGGGGAAACTGAAAGGAAAAAAATCCAAGAAGGATTAATTGGATAAAAGGAAAGACAATGGAAAAAAAAAAAAAGGGAGTTGGAATATGATGACTAAAAGAGGGCATTTTGAAACACTAGCCTTTTACCAGTAAATGTCGTATTATTAGAAAAAGAACTTTGAGGTCAATGGGACAATCAATTATCAACTACTTAAAATACTAACGAATGTGTAAAGTAGTTTCGCACTTGGGTTTCAGAGTTTCCTCTCAACAACTTCTTACTCCCTTTCCACTCCTACCATCTCCTGCTCCCCTCTAATCCTTCCTCTCACTTTCCTTCTCATTCCCTCAGGGACTACATGTGCACACACCCACAAAGACCAAAAAAATCTGTAGAGAAATGCACCCACACAGACATTTATACCTAGAAACACATATGGTCAGATTCAGGAGACCCATTTCCACAGTTCATGTCCATGTGATGCAGAAAATATACCCACAAGGAGATATCCACAACCTTAGTTTCTACATAAAGACAAAATGAAATTTAAACCTTACTTCACTGAGATGAAATATATACAAAATATAATATACCCAGAGTAAAATAAATATTTCAGGACTCCTGTTATCGCCACATATCGTTACACAGAGACATCAGCAGCTTTACACATGCTGATTCCTGCATTTAGATCACTCTCTATTCTAATTACACATGTTAAAATCTTGTCTCTGCTTCAAGCACTAGTTTAAATGCCATTTTCTCCATGAAACTTTCCCACATCACTTCAGCCAAAAACAATCTCTCTTTTCTTTATAAGAGATTTATATAGCAGTTTATCTGTGCCAGGCACACTCTGAAATATTGTGAGTATTTTTGTGTAACTATTATTTCCTACTTTTAAGTTACCGGGATTCACTTCTAGATAACATATACTCTCCGTACTTTATTGAAAAAATAGCCTTTAATAGATACTACTTCATTCTAATGGGAGAAAACTAAGACACAAGAGGAAGGCAGCTTCCTGAGAAAGAGTGGGACACATTGTCCTCTGTAAGGAGACAGCAGATTATGGTTATTGTAGCAGCCTGATGTTTTGGATGGCTCTCCCTGCCTCTGCAGCTGGTCAGAAGGGTGGAGACTAACTAGGAGAAACAGAAAGGAGAACTAGGAGTCAGCATTCCTCAGCTTTACAAGTAGAAAGACTTCATCTTATCAAGGTTCTCTGAGCCAGTGATTTCTTAAGGATGGAACCAACTGTAATTAATAAAATTGATCGACTATACTAGGTTTTTTTTCTGCTTCTCCAGTAACTACAACAATGCCTTTAACATACACAAAAGCATCCAATTAAAATCTGTTGAATCAATGAATGAATTGATCATGGCAGTGACAATTGAAGACAAAAGCCAAAGATTTAGTCTAAAATATTTTTACATCAAGAGGTGCTCCCTTTCCCAATTTAAAAACATTTGTTTCTGGAGTATGGGAGGGATATGGTATTAGCTCCCTGAGTTAGAAGATTCAAAGAAAAAACTTACAGAAAGAAAACTCCAGTGAAGAAAGGAATAGGACAAGAAGGATAAGAAATGAGAGAAAGGGGAAACTAAAAGGAAAAAAATCCAAAAAGAGGACTAATTGGACAAATTGGTTGAACACATAGGCAAAAATATTCTCAGTATGACAAATCATCAGGGAAAAGCAAATCAAAACCACAATGAGATATCACCTCACACCTGTTAGTGACTGTCCTCAAAAAGACAGCATAGGGACTATAGTCAATAATATTGTAATAACTATGTAGAGTGCCAGGTGATAGGTACTTGACTAATTGGGGAGGGCGAGGGTCACTTTGTAAATTATATTATGTTGGACACCTGAAACTAATATAAAATAATATTAAATGTCAACTGTAATTGAAAAGAAAAATTTAAAAAAATAAATAAAAGAGATCAGCACTGGCGAGGATGTGGAGAAAAGAGCCCTCGTGCACTGTTGATAGGAATGTAAATTAGTACAGCCACTATGGAAAAGAGGATGGAGGTTCTTAAGAAAATTAAAAATAGAAGTACCCCACTTCTGGGTATTTATCTGAAGGAAATGAAATCATTCTCTGGAAGATATATCTGAACACTCATGTTCATTTCAGCATTATTTACAGTAGCTAAGACCTAAGCATCCACTGAGGGATGAATGGATAAAGACGACATGTTACACACACACAAGCACGTACACACACACACAATGCAATATTATTCTGCTGTAAATAAAATAAGGAAATCCTGCCTTTTGTGGAAACATAGATGGACCTTGAGGGCATTATGCTAAGTAAAATAAATCAGATAGAGAAAGATAAATACTGTGTGATCTCACTTAAATGTGGAATCTAAAAAAAACCCTGAACTCATAAAAACAACAGATTGGTGGTTGCCAGCTGCAGTGGGTGAGGGGTGGGGGAAATGGGTGAGTCAAAAGGTACAAACTGGGGATCTAATATATAGCATGGTGACTGTAGTTAACAATACTGCATTGTATATTTGAAAGTTGCTAAGAGAGTAGTTCTCATCACAGGAAAAAATACATAACATGTAAGGTGATGCAAGTTAACTAAACTTATTGTAGTCATTTACTAATATATACATATATCAAACCATTATGTTGTCCACCTTAAACTAATACAATATTATGTTGATTATATGTCAAAACGGAGGAAGGGAGAACAGTAGCTGTTTGGAGGCCAATTGCTCCCAAATACACACCTAGAGCCCAGTGCTTTATTTCATGAGGATTATTTTTCATTCATAATGTATAGATTGCTGACCCTGCCCCTAGAGATTCTGATTAAGTCTGGGGTAAGGCTAGGAAATCTATATTTTTACAAGCTTCTGACGTGAGGCTAGGATTGAGAGCTACTGGAGTAGATGATCTGTTCCTGTTAACTGAGCTCGCCTGGCTAAGAGCGTTGAGTGGGCATGTGCTGCCCTCTAGTGCCTCTGGCTGCTTGCTACACTTCTGCATAGTATAGTAACACTGCAGAGTGCTGGTGGTCTTGCTGCCTGACACTGCTCTGGGGCTTCCTGTCCAACTCTCTGGAAATCTTAGCTCTTGGGCATTAATAAAAATGCTCATGTATAAAAATGTTGCTGCCCAATAGCAAAAACTATGCTGCTCTGTCCCAACACCTTGGCATATCTAAGGTAATCAGTAATATTTTCTGAGAAAGACATAGCAAAACTCCCTCATAAGGCTTGGATGGAGGGACAACACACATTGGTGGCATGTCTGTCAAGATCTTTATAGGGCTTTGATATGACCCATGGTACATATGATTCAATAATCATAAATAGTTTTCTGAGGAAATTCTACTATTACAATGATCGTGGTGCTGTAGCATTATCATGGAAGCAAGGTCTGGCTTTAGCATGTTTGCTAGAAATAAATGAATATTAATCCTTTAGAATTATATAGTTCTCCAGAGTCTACAGAGGCTTTTCATGTACTTCATCTCCCTTTTTTGCTGTTCACTATAAACCATGAGGCAGGAAGGGCAACTGTGAGGATCTCTACCACATACTTGAAAATGACAAACAGTATGTTCATTACATGCATGTGCTGTGTTTAGGAAGACACTGACCCCACTGCCCTATCCACAAAACCACCCTCCATCAACAAGTAAAAAAATCAATAAATAAACCTGTACTGCAGGCCAGTTCTGCAAAAGGCATAAGATTATCTTTGGTTCTAACTCCTCAGATCTGAGAGGAGCAGAGGCTGGGTGAGCTTCTGCAGAGGAGTTTGCAGCAGATGGTTAAAATGGTTTAGTGGGATGACAGTGGCTATGGGTTATCTGTAAGGTAAGTACATTGATTGGAGCAGGTGTGAAGTTTGCAGATTTTGATGAAGTCAGGCTAATGGAGACTGAACACTGTTTCAACAGCAAAAAGGCAACAGCAGTTGCAGGAAGCAGAAGCTGGTTGAGTGGGATATATAGTATTCTGTTAAACTCCTCTCCATCCCATTGGTGAGGGAGAGAGTCCCACCCTAGGGTTCTGGGGATGGCTGAACGAATAACACTGACACTAGACCTATGAGATTAACAGAAACTTGTTAATCACATGTATTCAGAGCCCAGAGGAGGAGGACACCAAACACCATGCAGCGTCACTCTGGGTCAGGTTAATGTGAGATAGAACCGTTGTAGCAGCACAGAGGACAGCAGCAGCTTCAGGAAGCAGGAGCAGGTTGGGTAGAAATAATAAAAGTAATAAAAGATTCAATTTACTTTGTAGGTATCTTGACTGGCTACTAAAAGTCTGATGTAAGCTGCTTTTTAGTTGATTTTCGCTAACCTGTCATTCAGTGTTCTTTGGCTGAAAAAAGTCTTCCCTGTACTGTGTTATGGAATTTGCAAGTTGAAAAAAGATGTTGAAATGGCTCAAATTTCAACATATTCAACAAAATCCCATATTCAGAGTGAGATTTTTTAAATTAAATTATCTGAAATGTAAGGATCTATATTTAAAATTAAAATATAGAAAGAGTCTATGGCCATGCCGCCCTGAACAAGCCTGATCCTGTCTGATCTCGGAGCTAAGCAGAGTCAGGCCTAGTTAGTACTTGGATGGGAGACCACCTAGGAAGACCAGGTGCTGTAGGCATAAAAAATAAAAAATAAGGGATTGTAAGCTGACAAGGTCCTTGCAATCTGTGAGGTCAACCAAGGGTTGCCTCGCCTAAAAAAAAAAAAGAAAAAAGAAAAAATATATATATAAAAAACAAAAAGAACATTTAAGAAAAACATTCACTATTCCATTTCTTTATCTTAGAGCTAGTAAAAATTTCCTCATGCTAATGATTATTTTCTGGGCCTCTTGTCTTTTAAATTGTGGTTAAATGTACTTAATACAAAATGAACTACTTTAACCATTTTTAAGTGTACATTTCAGTATCATTAAGTACATTCAGAATGTACTTAATGTACAACCAATGTACAACCATCACCACTACCATTTACAGAACTTTTTTTTCATCCCAAACAGAAATTTTGCCCATTAAATAATAACTCCCTATTCCCTTCTTCCCCAACCCCTGATAAGATTGGTTCTTGATTCATGTGAATTAGTTTTGTCTTTGAAATTAGATTTTTAAGTGTCTTGAGAGATCAGATTGAGTGCTCGCCATACTTGTTCTGTGGAGGACTGGATGCTGAAGGCAGGACCAAATAGCCTCTTTAGAGATTTGGGGCCTAAGAATTGTGGGACTGTGGGACCACTCTCATCAAGGCAAAACCTTCTTAAGGAAATTCAGAAATCCTGGAGTGTTGGAAGCATATCACAATGTCAACAAGGTCCATGAAGTTAACATTAATATGTGAATTAATGGGCATGAGAGAGGTGGGTATTGACGATGAATAGGAACAAGCTTGCCCTGTCTAAAGGTGTTCAAATTCAGACTTTCATAAAACACTTAGCCAGACACTCCAACCATGATGGAATCAACCAACAAGCCACAAGTTTGTGATCCTTAATCAAAATTCTTGTCAATAATCCATCTCCATGAATAGACAGGATGCTATAAGATCTGTAGAGGCCATCTGGAAAATCAAGCTCCAGAGGTGAGACTCATTCATGTGCCTCCATGGAAGACACTGTTTACAGTCTCTTCCTGCCCATCTGAAGCTTGACCACAAAGACTGGGAGGAGTCCTTCTTTAAATAAGAAAGTTATTAAAAGAACAGAAGTTGTGTCCTTTCCTTGTTGTGTCAAACATGGTTCTCTTCCTGAACCTCTTGATATTGACTATCTATTTATTCCTGTGACATCAAAACTCTCACTTTCCAAGACTTAACAAGACATTGCATGCCCTTCCCTCTTGTATGTTTTTTAGTTATCTTCCCACTATAGGTGATGTAATTCATGGAGTTCCTCTGACCTGGCCTCTATCTCTCTTACAGAGCGAACAGTGTACATAAAGACTCAGTTAACTGTAGATGTCAGACTATTGTCTTAAAGGAGAGAGCTGAGCCATCGGGGTAGAGGGGATAGAAAGAGCATGAAAGAATATATGCTGCCAGTGACCTTGGCACCTTTAGGCCTAGGCTCTGCAACCCACACAACCAGACACCCTTATCTGAACCCTGAATTACATGAGCTTCTCCTAGACAGATAAAGGTCTAGGTGCTCTGTATGCCTTGTGAAACAGGAGGGCTTTGTGATGCAGTCTGATGGTCTGGTTCCATCCTCTGTGAGGCAGAGATGACAGGGTCTAGAATATGGTGGCATTAGGTTTCAAGACCTGGAAAGCCTAGGAAGAGGATGGCTAATGAGGTTTAGATTATGTTGAGTCCTACCTTTGTACTGTGGGATATTGGCTATCCCTTATACACTTATGGCTCCATCATCATTATTGCATTAATTATTTGGCAAGTAAAAAAGAACCATCGAAAATTAAGGTTGAGACCTAACAGGAGCTGTTGCCGGGTAGGGAAACATTATGACCATGGCTGAAATGATTAAGCTTCAAATAAGATTTTATCTTCTCACTTTCTCTTGTTACTCTTACTCCTTGTTTTTTTTTTTTTGTTTTTTTGTTTGTTTGTTTTTTTATGGTGATTTCCGTATTGAATCCCAGAACAGCCCCAAATTTATGTGGTTCTTCTAGTTGCTAGACATTTAGAGTGTTGGATAGCTAAAATCCTTTGACAACTAGGCCAATCATTCTTTAATCTGTTCTACTTTTTCTCCTGTCTCATTCTAATCTCTCCGCAGAACTTGTTCAGGGAATGGGGGTGGAGGTATGGAGTATGGAAGAGCCTCAAACTGAATCAGAAATGAGAAAGGAAACAATGGGGTGAAAAATGTAGAATAGGAAAAAGAAAGGTAGGAGAATATATAAAGTTAGTATACAGAAAAAGTTTGGGAAATATTTGTGGGGTTTGCCTCATTTTAGATGTGAAAAGAAAAGGGTGCCCCAGCTTCACACTCTTTTTTTTTTTTTTTTTATCTTTAGCACCACCAGAGAATCAAACAAAGGGCTAAATATAGAACATCAAGAGGTAAAATCTAGTCTCTTCTATGACTCCTCCACTGTGAATGAGATCCCCATAGATCCTGCCCCTCTTTGACCCCCAGTGTCAGGGGCCAGGTGCTCTAATCACTGAAGGCTCCAATTTCCCAAGTTGACAAAACTCTCCCAGAATAATTCTTTGGGTAGGAAATCTGGGCCTGAGAATGTTCAAAATTCTCTTCCTTACTCCAGGGAATAGAATGAGGAAGTAGGGCAGAAGTCTTTAATTGTGTCATTTACTAGTTTTACTACCCTGTGGATGTTACTCCATCTCTATCTTTTATCCATGAAATGGGCATCTGAAGATCCTGCCTCAGTCACAGTGTGGTTGTGAAGGTCTAATAGGATTAGCTCAGGGACAACACATGGTAACTGGTTAAGTCATACCCAGACATGCCTTAGAGCATTGACTATTAGGGTTTTCAGTCTCCTCTCATTCAAAGGCTTTCAGCTGCCTATAAGATATCTGTGAAGCCTCTCCTGTTCCATATAACACTGTCTCCTGGTTTCTCAGCTAGGAAACATTCCTGGAAAGAAGCTGAGAAGCCATGGGAGCTGCTCTCTATCATGAAAAGGTAATCTCTTGCTCTTCGTAGTCTCTCAACTCTGGCCTGGTCTGTGATGATTTCTGTGCTGGTCCTGGGGCAGGGATGAAGAGAGGGATAATGACTGGGAGGGAGCCGGACACAGTGGAGGCTGGAGCACTGGTTGAGAGGGTGCCAGGACAGAGGGAGGTTCAGATGTCTCAGGAGGGAGGAGTCTCCCAGTTCTGCTCTGAGCTAGGCTCATAGTGCTCCTGCAGTTCAGGATTTGTCTACTGCATAATTCATTAAACACTCTCTATGGGTTTG
>CM053509.1:134724844-134748695 GCA_028627145.1 Eidolon dupreanum | reverse complement strand
ACTCAGCCACAAGACAAGTTATGCAGACAGGAGAATGGATAAATATGTGCATAAATAAGTCACCATTGTCATAGTCTCTTTACAGCCGCACCCTTTCAAGGACAGGCCCTGGACCCTGTTGACATTACCTCCTCTGGTTATGCCTTCAAAGAGGCCAGTTCCTGGGACAGCCCTCAGCCAAGAGCTTATGATCTCATCCTCTTCTTAAAAACTCTAGAGAATGAGATTGTCTCCCAAGATGTGTTGTGTACAACTTACTGTCCCAAGAAAGCAGAGTTCCCACAAGGACCTCATTTTTCACAATTTGGAAACTCTACCTACCAGGCTATATAGCCTTCTTAGCTCCAAACGAGACAGACTCCAGGTTCAACCTACTGATGTTTTTGGTGATTCCCCATCAGCCGACCGTTGCTCCCCCATCCTTGTTCCCTTTTCCTGGTTTAGCTTCTCAACAGATGCCAACAGAGGATTTACTCCACCACCCAGTCTCCCATGGCACTGTACTCCCATGGATTGTCTGAGACCTTGCCCAGTAAGTCCCAGACCCTCAGCCCAGCCCATCATGACTTTTCTAGAAAGCCCAGGGGGTATAGGCCCCAGGCCTTGTAGGACTAGAGAGGACAGGGCTAATCTCCAGGCCACACACTTGTCATTCCTTCGTTAACTGTTGCCATGTTTTCCTTCCTAGACAAGGTTGGCTTCCTCAGGAGGGAAGTGTGCGGAGGCTCCTATGTGCAGATCCTTCCTGCCCCATCTGCAATGCTGTGGCTGTAGAGATCCAGCATTTGCTGGAGGGTGAGAACGCCCTGGTCTCTCCTACTTCATCAGGGCTATCACGGGCATCCTCTTGCCCAGAGATTTTTTCCATGTCTAGTATGTCTTTTGGGAAGAATCAAGGTTCCCATCACTCCCAAGAGCTTTCACTTCCATCTACAACCCCCTCCATGTCACAGCTAACTGATCAGAAATCCTCAGTCCAGTCAACTGCCCAGTTAACCAGTGCAGCCACCATCCAAGATTACCAGGCTAAACACCAACAAAAGCAGGGATTTCAAGCACAAGGTATGTCCTGGGATGCAGGAGCTCTATATTCTTCAAGCCTTGAGGAGCATAGAATTCCTATGAACCAGCAGGACAAGAAGAAGAGCAATTCCAAATGTGTCCTGGAGAAACAAGGTCAGCAGCCCTTGAATACCTGATTCCTTTCCTTTCTCTGAACCCAGAGCTCATGAACCTAAAATATTCCATGGCCTTGCATTTTTTTCACTTGCTATTCCTACGTCACAAGAGCTGTTAGGTAGCTTTAAGTATAGATATATAAATGCATGCGTTTCTACACCTGAGGGCTTCCAAGATCTGTAGAAGAGTTCCTATGGCAGCTTGTATCACAGTGCCCCAAATATCTTCCAAACCTGAAGGAAAAAACAGCCATTTCTTTCATCATAATGCTATATCTAAGGCCTCTGTTGAGAAGATGGGCTTTTATCTCCCTGACCTGGGATTCATGGGAGATCAGCCAGTTCCCCTAAACTTTCTGGGGTTTTAAGGATCCAGTGTGGACCCAGAGCAAATATCAATGTAAGTAAATCCCAAACTCCATGGTTCTGGTTCTATCCTCTACCACCTTTTGGTTACTAAGTGGTCTCTGTCCATTGTCTGGGGGACACACCGAGGCCTCAGTGTGTTATCTGCAGCATAAACATAGCTATTTTTCTATGGTTCCTCTTTTCTGCACAATGATTTGCCCCTGGATATCTCTCCACAAAAGGGGCGCCCTCAGCTCCTTTCTCTTCAATGATTTCTCCTTAATTTCTGTGCTGTCTAAAATTTCCTCCACCTCTGTTAGCCCCACCTTCTTCCTATGTTTCTGAATTAAGGTTTCTGCATCTGAATAACAACAAGCCCATATCAATGTCCCATTTCCAACTCTGGCCAAGTACGAAGCCTTGGAGTGACACCTGCTGCACAGGCAGCCCTGGCTTTAGTGGGGCTTGACAGCTGTTGCCCAAAGATCTCTGTTGATGCAGAGAACCATACAACATAAGCCCTGAGACATGTTAAGTAACTAACTCTTCTCCTGAGACCTAGGGGCCTACCTATTCGGGGAAGCCTATTTTAGTCCTGAAGAGAGGCAAGTAGTATTTTCCTGGAGCATGCCCAAAGCTGCCAGATTTCATCTAGACCAGCAGCACAAGCCTCACCAGATGCTGTCACTGATCACACTGATCAGCACCTGTGTGGGTACCCCCAGGGAGTTACTGAGAAACAGGAGACAAGTTTGGCCTTCCTGTCAGGGCTCGGCTCTTAATTATGTGGCTCTTTCCAAGGGCATGGCCCTGGCAATCACTAGCCAATCAGCAATCTCAGAGATTATGCCTGGCTTGTTGGGGTTCCAACAGAGCCTTTGGCTCAAACTCATCTAAACATCAATGTATAATGCCTGAGCTATGCTTTCAAGATGCCAATGAAACTTGCATGGACAGCGCACAAGCATCACAGACTGAAGTATGGGTGAACAGAGATGGTGCCTCTAGAGATCCGGACAAACCCTGCTAACCCCTCTGCACTCAAGACACCCATTTTGGCCAAACTAAATTTTAACCTGAAAAAGAAATTGCTGGAGATACATTTGGGAAATCTCATAAAGACAAAGGAGTCCAGGGAACAAATTGTGATTGTCCCAAGGAATATCTGTGCCTAAGAGTCCTTTAGGAGTCTAAAAAGCAAGGGAAAATATTGCCCCAGGAATTCCGTATCCCACCAGGCATCCCGTGTATCCCAGATGACCTCCCCTTCCTTAAAGAACAGCTTGCAACTAAACTAAGGTGGTATAACAGAACCATAAGGAAGCTAATTCCAGAGCAGTACTTATGGTTCTTCCCACTGGTCCTCTAAGATCTCACAACCCAGTGGGGACATAACAGAGGCCTGGGTGGTTTGTGTTCAGCTGGAGGCCAGGGTGAACAACCTCAGCCTGGAGGAGCCCTGGACCCCTTAGCCCCAGGTCTCTGCAAGGGTGAAGACAACTCCCTACCCCAGCAGAGGAAACAGGACCCAGGGAAGCTCAAAATAGCAGAGAATCACAGAGAAGGGGGTGCAGTGTTGTAATTCTCCCTAACCAGAGAGAACATCTACTCTGAGGAGGTTCAGGGGCCAGCAGAGGCACTTCTAAGTAGAACTACCAGAGCCCTAACTTCCAAAATGTATCTCCAGGCTCTTCTCAGGTAGAATTTCAGTTTTACCAAGATGGTTACCTTGAGTGAGTGGTGACTAATACGAATCTGTCTGAATCTGTAGAGCCACCATCTCCATCCTCTCAGCTTACTGTTTCCTGTCAGCACCTTCACCAGCTCTCTTTCACCTTGAGTTTCTACAGAGCATACTCTAGGATTCCTTGGGGCAAAAATACAGATACAAATGGTCTATAGGGCAGTTAGACTTAGCTGAATGATCTCACCCAAATAAGGATTCCTGAGAATGCCAAATCAGGAATGCTCAGAGCTTAAATGGCCTGACCTTACAGGATCAACTTAACGGGCCATAATTTGCTGGCCAAATTTTCATGTTCAGTGTTTGAAGGTGCCACATTTTTCAGAACCAAACTTTGTAGGGACAAAATTTGTAGGGCTACACTTTCTAGGGCCTAGAGCTATAGGGTCTGGTAAAAGCAGCTCATACTCACAAGTGCTCACCCTTGCAGAAGCTACAGAAGCTGGCTTGGGAAATAAGATGAAGCACTTTCTACACTGGATTAACCCCAAGGTGAAAGGTCAAGGGCATAAGGAATCCATTCTCTCTAAGGATGAGACAGTAGCCAAAACCATGACAAAAAATGTTGAGAAGAGTCCACCCCTCACCAAAGGCCCTGTGAGGCCAACTAAGTTGAAGAAGAAAACAGAGGAGGAGGGCACGACCTTCTTTGATGCCTGCCAGTGCATAGACAATGAACAGCATCAACACCCCCTTTAGTCCAGCCATACCTGGTTCCAGTGCCTTTCCCACAACAGCTTCAAGTACTGTCCTCAGTTGACTTGTGCCGCTCAAACAGAAAATCCATCCCAGGTCTCAACTCTCACCCCAGCAGAAGGCACTGGTCTATGCAAGGAGAATACCCAGTCTAGAAAGAAGTCCATGGTTTCCCAGTCATCTGCATCCCCCTGCAAAAGGCTGTCATCATCATTTCCATTAATGTGCAAGTGAGGCAGGACTCTCTCCAAATATATTCTACATCTCTAAGCAAAGAACCACCTGTTTGTGCCTCCTTATTTTCAATGTGGTATATGGTGTATATGGTAGAGAGAGTAGAGGAGGTAGATAGTACTTCCCATATGGTATTAAAGCTTGAGCCCATATTTCAGATGGGTCAGATGAGTCGACATGCCATGCAACTCTTTGAACTGCAGATAAAGGTACTTGAGCAGAAAAGGAAGACTCATCTAAGGTGCATTGAAGGTAGAGATGAGGCTTGAATTCTATCATGGCTTTTTATAGTGTCTTTGGGCCCAGAGGAGCAATATGGACACGAGGATAGTATAAGCAATAGTGGCCAGGGATCCAGTGCATTTTTGGCCCATAGGCACAATTCATGGGTAACTTCTATATATGGCCACAATCTAGAGGGAAGGTTTTTAGAAGGTTGCACTCCATCCTTGAGGAGGTGCTTTGTGTTTCTCAAAAGCACGAAGCTAATATGACAGATATCAGAAGCAAAGAATAGGATCTCCCCTTGCTATGATCTGTTGTTATTGATTAGATCTTCAAGGGATAAACCATCTGTTCTGTAGTCTTGTTGCCTGTTTGATCATCATTGCTTTTCAGATGCATGGAATGGATGCCTCCTAAAATGAAGAACAGTTGATGAGAAGGTCCCCAAAAGGGTCACAGTAAAAATAAATTTGAACTGAGCCTTGCATTCAGTAATTCAAATATCTGAGTACTTTGTGTGCAAAGTACTATGCCAGACACTAGGCATACAGTGGTGAACAACGCACAAACCTTCCTCCCATGGAGCTCAGGGAGTCATGGAATAGAGAGTTAAAAAGTCACCAGGAGCAGTGTGGTAAGAGCTGGTTAGAATAAGTAAGCAAAAGTACACAGGAAGGCATTTCACCTAGTTTTGGGGAGTGTTCATGGAAATTTTCCTGGGAGAGATGATGTGTAGATTAAGTTTCAAAGGATGAGCAGAAGTTAGCCATCAGGGAGGTGGGGAGTAGAGAGGCTTCCACAGGCTCGGAGTACAACATAAGCAAAGGCATGGTGTCAAATCAATGGGCACAACATACCAGAGAACAGTGACTTGCTGGAGAAATACTTATAATAATCAAAAACTGTATCAAAATGTTTGAGGGATTGGAATGAGGTAGCCAAGCTGGAGAATAAATGACATTAACTCATCCATTTTTTATTTATTCAACTAACGTTGAGCATCTACTCTATGCCAGGCACTTCTATAGGCGCTGGGAATACATTGAACAAAAGAGGAAAAAACTCTGTCCTCAATGAGCTCACATTGATGGTGCACTAGGGAGAGAGATAAAAGAAGCATAAGTAAAAAAATATAGTATGTAGAAGGTGACCAAGTATATACAAAAAATCAGAGTATGAGTTTGGGGAAGAAATAGGTGGGACAATTTAAATAGGGAGTTCAGGACAGATCTCATTAAGAAGTTAGCATATGAGCATGGACTAGAGGGAGATGGGAGAGTAAACCGCATGGATAACTGAGGAAGAGCATTCTGTTCAGAAATTAAAGCTAATGCAAATGTCGGGAGGTTGGAGCATATATAGCTTATTTCAAGGATCAAGGACAGCAATCCTGAAGTAGAATAATCAAGGGATAAAATAGTAGAGGATGAGGTCAGAGCAGTAAGGGGGACATGTGGGGTAAGGCCTAGAAGGTCATTGCAAAGCTGTTGACTTTGAGTAAATGGGGGACCTATCAGAGGATCTGCTTAGATCTGACATTTTAAAAGGATCACTTAGGCTGTGATGCTAATAGAGTGTTGGGGGAATAGAGTTGAGTAAAAATAGGGAAATAAGTTATGAGGTTACTCCAATAATGGTAGAAGCAGAGGTGATTAAAAGTATTTAGATGCTGGATTCTTTTTGAAGGTAGAGGAAACAGGATTCACTGATAGATTGGATGTGGACAGAGAAGAAAAACCATCCAAGATGACACCACTGTTTTTGGTCTGGACAACTGACAAGATGGAGTTGCTTTAACTGATGTAAAAAATACTATGATTAGAGTAGGATGGCATGTGTGATTGGGGTGGGGGTGGGTAATTAGGAGTACACTTTTGTACAGTTATAGATAGATATTGAACATTCAAATGCATGTGTTCATTAGATGATCCCTGGCATATGATCCCAGAGTTCAGGGAAGGGCCCAGGCTTTAGGCAGGCAGGCAGACAGCTAGATAAGCAGATATACATAAATGATATATAAATGATAGATGGTAGATAGATAGATAGATAGATAGACGGATAGATAGACAGACAGATGTATTTAAAACCACGAACTATGAGACTAGACTGGGGAGGCAGATAAATTATTAGATCAGTGTGATAAGTGCTATAGTATATGGGGTTCTGACACAGGAAGAAGCACTCAGCTGATGAGGAGAATCTGAGGATAACATAAAGGGGTCACAATAAAAATTACCTTAAGAGCCATCTTACATTCAACAATTATATTTGAGTATGTACTGTGTTCCAGGAACTATGCCATACACAACAGTCACCAAGACATGGGCTTTGCCTCCATGGAGATCATTATCTTATGGAGTAGACAGTCTCACATGCCCAAGTAGTCTAAACATATACACTTAGATAGCCAATATTTATCTCAAAAGTGAACTCTTGATTCTCTGTAACCCGCCCAATCAAATACACCAAACTTGTTCCCACTACAGTATTTCCCACATCAGTTAATGGCATCTCTCTCTTGCCAGTTGTTCAGGCCAAACACTTTGGTGCCATCCTTGACTTTTGTTTCCAACACTCCACTTCCAATCCATCAGTAAATTCTGTTGTCTCTGTCTTTAAAACAAATCTAATACATAGCCACTTCTTACTCCTTCTGCTGCTATTATTACTGTAGTAGCATCATAACTAATCTCCCTGCTTCTTCCTAAGACTATACTTCCAACAGTCTATTCTCAACACAGAATCATGATGTTTCTCAGGGAGGGTCCTGGCTACAGATGATTGGTTGATTGATTGATTAACTCATAAAACCATGAGATCAGATAAGATCACCAAAGTAATGAGTGTAAATGAAGGAGAGATCTAAAGACTGGGCTCCGGGACTCTTCAACATTAAGAAATTGGGAAGAAAAGAAGGAGCCAACAAGCAGAGACTGAGTAGTAGTAGCCAGGAAAGAAGGAAAACCAGGAAGAGTGTGCGGTACACTGGAAGCCAAGAGAGGAAAGTATTGCAAGGAGAAAATGGGTTACTGCATGAAAAGTTGCAAATCGGCCAAGTGAGATGAGGACTCGGAGTTGACCATTAAATTTAGCAACACAGAGATCACTCACGGCATTGAGAAGAACTGACTCAGGTGAGTAATAGAGGTAAAGGTGTTACTGAAGTGAATTCAAGAGGGAATGGAGGAGAGCTGTTGGTAATAGTATAATTAATTCCTTCAAGAGTTTTGTTCCACAGAGTTGCAGAAAAATGAGGAATGACTGGATAAGGAAGTGGGATACAGAGAGTTTATTTGTTTGTTTGTTTGTTTGTTATTTTAGATGGGAGATATAACATGTTGGATGTCAGTGGGGAAGATCCAGCTGAGAGGCATAAATTGATTATGCATAAGGGAAAGGAGAACTGCTGGAGCAATGTGGTGGTACAGAGGTAGGGGATTGGGAGTAGATACCCACCCAAGTCAAGTAATTGGCCTTGGAAAGAGCACAGACACTTTGCCGGTTGTAAGGAGAGAGAAGGTAGTGTTAATGAGTAAGACTTTTTATCAAGAGAAGAAAGGTTTCTTTCACATGTGAGAGCATCTGAGCAAAGACTCATATGAGTGAGTGAGGAGCTGGGAAGGGACCATGGTTGGGGATGGGGGAATTGTATGAAGAACCAAAGTTGGAAAGCTGGAGGTATAGATCCTGGAATTTCCCATGGCAAGGTTCTACTAGGGCCTAAGGAGTCAGTGGCCAACTGAGAGCCCAGGTGGACATAATAAGGTGGTTGAATGGGCTCTTGAAACATTAGAGCAGTGGGAGAGATCATAGGGAAAGCTCTAGATGCATGGAGCATGAGGAAGAAGATGGGGCTAGAGACCCAGAGGGAGGGTGAAACGTCCAGTGTTCAGAAACACAGGTGTCTGACCTATCACAGAGGAGCCAAGAACTGGAAGAAGCACAAGAAGTGCTGACACTTCCTTATGGGGGTCTTTGGGATACCCCTGCCTCACTGATCCCTAAGGAAATCCAGGATGATGTGACATCCTATCAAACCAGGAGGAGGTGGTACAGGGTTCCTCTGACTGGATCCCAGCACTTAGCACAATATGTCCACTGCTAGCAAGATGTAGAAAAGTAAGGATGAGGAGACGCAAGAACATGCCCCTCCTCTGAATGATGATTCTGTGCCTAAAGGATGGGGGTCTAGCCCCTCTTGTGACCTCTAGGGTGAGGAGACACAAGGCCCAGGACTACTGAGCCAAAACTCTCCAGGTTTTTTTTCTAAAGCATCCCCAAAGATCATAGGAGGTCTTGTGACAGGCACATCCTCCCTGCCTGGTGGGAGTTGGGCAGAGAGCCATGAGAGAGGATGCCTAGAAGAAGGAAAGTGACTCAGACTGCTCACAACAGCGTCAGGTAGGAAGCCAAGGTTAATGTGCACACATCCTGGCTTAGATGGATCAGGTCCTTCCCATGGTCCCCCACAGGCTCCTACCTGCAGTAGCAGATTCCTATCACAGAAATTTCAGGCAGTTGACCACCACAATTGCCTGATTTCTGTACCAACTCACTCCACCCTAGCAGGAAGGTCATAGAATGTGCTGAGCACAAGAGAGCGAGAGTGTGAGACATCTCCTTGCTCTCGCTTAATCTTGTCATGTCAGCCTCTTGCCAGCAGGGGACCCGGACTCAGAGCATAAGCTGAAAACCATACCCTGCCTGAATTCCCAGACTGTTAGAATTCTCAGACTCAAGGGCTCAGTCATCTCTGTTAGTCCACTCAAATTCTAATCCCTCTCTTCTGTGGGTCTCTGAGTAAAACATCACCTGCCTCTAAATTCCAGTATCCTCTGAATCTCATCCACCTTCCTCAGCATCATCTCTATTTTTGCTACACTTCCCATCACCACTCTACACTTGCCCTGGCCTGTCCAGGCTGAATGAATCCTTGGGAAAATGTTAATAATGTATGCACGTATTGAAAAAAGCAAGTTACAAAAATATTCATATTATAGCATAATTTTTGAGATATTAAACTTTATTTTTAGAGCAGTTTTAGTTTTGCAGAAATATTGAGCAGCAAGCAGAGTTCCCATATACCTACTTCCTGCCCTTAGCCACATACACTTTCCCCTATTGTTAACATCTTGCATTTAGTATAGTACATTTGTTATAATTGATGAGCCAATACTGATAGGTTATTATTGCTAAAGTTAATAGTTTACAGTAAGGTTCACTTTTGGTTTTGGCCAATGTATAATGACATGTATCAACCATTATAATATCATATAAAATAGTTTCACTGCCCTAAAAATCCCCTGTGTTCTACCTATTCATCCCTTTCTCCCTTCCTTCAACCCCTGGCAACCACTGATCTTTTTTTTAAATTGTGGTAACATGAAGTTTACAATTTAGCCATTTTTAAGTGTACAATTCAGTAACATTAAGTACATTCACAATGTTGTATAATCATCACAGCTTCATCAACCCAAATAGAAACACTATACCCATTAAATAATAACTCCCCATTTCCCCCACCCTGCCCCAGCACCTGATAACATATTGTACTTTTTGTCTCTATCAATTTCCCTATTTTAGGTACTTCATGTAAGTGAAATCATATAATACTTGCCCTTTTGTATGGCTTATTTTGCTTTGCACAATGTATTCAAGGTTCACCTATGTTGTAGCTTGCATCAGAACTTAATATCTTTTTATAGCTAAATAATATTTCATTGTATGTATATATAATATTTTGTTTACACATTCATCTGTTAATGGACATGGGTTGTTTCAACCTATTGGCTGTTGTGAAAAATGCTACTAATAAACATGGTGTGCACATATATATTTACTTTTGGTTCCTTTGGGTATATACCTAGGAATAGAATTACTGGAACATATGGTAATTCTATGTTTAACTTTTAGAGGAACTGCCGCCAAATTGTTTTCCACAGTAGCTGTACCATTTTACATTCCTACCAGCAATGCATAAGGGTTCCAATTTTTCCACATGTTCACTGACAGTTCTTTTCTCACTCATTTTTTTAAATAATATCCATCCTAATGAGTATGAAAAGGTATCTCATTGTAGCTTTGATTTGCATTTCTCTAATGACTAATGATGTTGAGCATCTTTTCATGTGTTTATTGGCCATATGTATATATTCTTCGGAAAAATGTCTGTTTGAGTCCATTGTCCAGTTTTAATTGTTTTTTTTTGTTTGTTTTTTGGTTGTTGACCACTGATCTTTTTATTGTCTTCATAGTATTACCTTTTCCAAGACGTTTTATAGTTGAGATCATATATATGCAATCTTTTCAGATTGGCTTCTTTCACTTAGCAATATGTATTTCCATGTCTTAAATTGCTTGTTGGCTCATTTCTTTTAATGCTGAATAATATTCTATTGTATAGATTTACCACAGTTTGACCATTCATTCACCTATTAAAGGACATATTGGTTGCTTCTAAGTTTTGGCAATTATGAATAAAGCTATTATAAATATTTGTGTGCATAAGTTTTCAATGAATTTGAGTAAATAGCAAGGAGCACAATTGTTGGATCATATGAGTATGTTTAGTTTTGTAAGGAACTGCTAAACTATTTTCCAAAGGGGCAGCACCATTTTGCATTCCCACCAGCAATGAATGAGAATTCTTGTTGCTCTGCATCCACACCAGCATTTGGTGCTGTCAGTGTTCTAGATTTTGGCCATTCTAATAAGTGTGTAGTGGTATCTCATAGTCATTTAATTTTGAATTATCTAATGACATATGATGTTGAACATCTTTTGATATGCTTATTTGTCATTGTATATCTTCTTTGGTGATATGTTCAGATTTTTTGTCCACTTTTAAACTGGGTTGTTCATTTTCTTTGTATATTTTTGATACCAGTCCCTTAACAGATAGGTGTTTTGCAAAGATTTTCTCCAATTGTAGTTTGTTTTTTCATTCTCTTAATAGTGCATTTTCAAGAGCAGAAGTTTTTAACTTTAATGAAGTCCAACTTAACAATTATTTTTATGAACTGTGCTTTTGGTGATATATCTAAAAAGACATAACCAAACCCAAGGTCATATTGATTTTCTCATAATTTCATTCTTGAAAGAAAAAAAATGTATGTACAGATGTATTTTTCATCTTTTTGTTAATCTGTACTTTCTAATTTTCCTACATTGCAAATTAATTATATACTTTATTATTAATTTAAAAATATCCCAGGGTTGGCAACATAGTGCTTTTTTTTAGTTTTACATAGAATACTCTGTGACCCAGAAAACAGCTTTACTGTTCTGGGTTTCATTCAATCTGTCTATGAATGAGCATTGGAACAGAGAGTCAGAGTTCCCCTCCTGTCCCAAATATCTAAAGTGCTCATTTTTTAAAAAATTCTTTTAATGGATCTAACTGGAACATCCAGCCATGGGGCATCTAGCGATAGTGCAGGGAAAGATGTATATGTGTAAACGTTTTTAGGCTATTCACCCAAAAGTTTCTTTCTTTTTTTCAGAAATTTCTTAAAGTGCAAAGTAGGGCCTATATTCCCCCAAGACACTGCCCACATGCCTCACAATCACCAGCTATGCTCCGTGGTTAGATGGGAAAGCAAGTCCCCAACTTGCAGTGAGAGGAATAGGCACACCACACCAAGGAGAATGCAAAACTGAAACACACACTTCACTGTGGACCTTCTTCATGATCAGTTACTATTTCCAAGGTTAGTGTTTCTCTCAGAAACCTTACATGGTATGTTTTTCAATTTTTTTTTACTTTGTCCCATAGTAAGAAATACAGTTTACGATGTGACCCTGTACACATGTAGTTGTAAACACATATTTATAGATCTGCAAATGAACCCAAAGTTTTGTGAAACAGTCCTACTTTTACTACATGTAATGCTCCTTGAGGTTTTCTCTCCTCTCTATCCTACTTCATTTTTTCTTTATTTTACTTTTTAATTATAGTTGACATATATTATTTTAGTTTCAGATATACAACACAGTGATTATACATTTGTATAACTTATGAAGTGATCACCCTGATAAGTCTAGTACCCATCTGACAACCATACATAGTTATTATAATATTATTGACTATATTCCTTATGATTATTTTGTAACTACCAATTTGTACTTCTTAATCCCTTCCCCTTTTTCACCACCTCCCCAACCTGGCCCCCCACATCTGCAAACCATCAAAATGTTCTCTGTATTTATGAATTTCTATTTTTTTTGTTCATTTATTTTGTTCTTTAGATTTCACATGTAAGTGAAATTGTATGGTATTTGTCTTTCTCTGTCTGTCTTACTCCACTTAGCGTAATACCCACTAGGTCCATCCATGTTGTCACAGATGGCAAGATTTCATTCTTTTTATGACTGAGTAATATTCCATTGTATATATGTATCACTTTTTTATTCATCTATTGATGGACACTTAGGTTGCTTCCATATCTTGGCTAATGTAAATAATGTTGCAATGAACATATGGATGCACATGTCTTTTCAAATTAGTGTTTTGGGGTTTTTTGGATAAATATCCAGAAATGGAATTGCTGGGCCCTTCTTTGTCTCTTGTTAGAGACTTTATTTTAAAGTCTATTTTGTCTGGTATAAGTATTGCTACCCTAGCTTTTTTTTTCCTTTCCCATTTTCATGAAATATTTTTTTCCATCCTTTTACTTTCAGTCTGTGTGTCTTTTGATCTGAAGTGAGTGTCTTATAGACAGCATTGTAAGGGTCTTGTTTTCTTAACCATTCAACCACCCGATGTCCTTTGATTGGAGCATTTAATCCATTTACATTTAAAATAACTGTTGATAGATATGTAGTTATTGCTATTTTATTATTCATATTTTTATTTTTTCTTCTTCTTCTTAAAAAAGTACCTTTAACATTTCTTATAATACTGGTTTGGTGGTGATGAACTCCTTTAGCTTTTCCTTGCCTGGAAAGCTCTTTATCTGTCTTTTGATTCTAAATGAGAGCTTTGCTTGGTAATCTTGGTTGTAGTTCCTTGCTTTTCATCAATTTGACTATTTCATGCCAATCCCTTCTGGCCTGCAAAGTTTCTGTTGAAAACTCAGCTGAAAGTCTCCACTGGTTTCACAGACAGAAGTTATGGGGACTTATCTTCACAGCACTGGCACCCTGTGCTAAGGATCCTGGTGTGGGGCTGGAACCCCTCACTTCTTAGAGGAGATCTCTAAGATCAGCAGAGATAGCCCTCCCAGTTTTTAACCACCGCATGTGGGTGTGGGACCAGCCTGTTCTGTGTGTCTACCCCTCCTACCAGTCTTGAGGTGGCTTCTCCTGTATATCTTTAGTTATAGGACTTCTGTTCAGCTAGACTTCAGGCAATTTTAAATGATGGTTGTTCTGTAGTTTAGTTGTAATTTTGAGGTGGTCATGAGAGGAGGCGAGCACATTTACCTACTCTGCCATCTTGACTGGGGGCTCCTTCTCTCTTTTATTTTATTAAAACAATTCTGATAGTGACTCTCTAAAATGATTTTATGACTTCCTAATGGACCTGAGCATGCAGTTTAAAAAACATAGCCATAGGATCATTTTATATTTTTGATTAGAGAACCACACTTTAGTTTTTTGACTTAAAAATGCTTACCTGTAAGAGACAAAGACAACATGGTGGCACATAAGGTAAGCTTTCCCCTTGGCTGGTGTGCTATATGAACAGAATTCTCCAGCTTGTCTTAATAATTTGTGAGGCAGAGATGGACAGCTACTAGTATACCTTTGACTGAAGAAAACCCTACTCTATCTGAGAGGCTGATTCTCTGACCTGTGGATGTATTTAAAGAATATAAGAGCATTCTTTATAGTGATTTAAAGGTGGAAACAACCACAATGGGAACACAAAGTCTATAGCAATTGTTCTTAAATGGTGAACTGGCTGGATCCTAGGCAGTTAGGAGGTATCTATACGAAACTCCAAGAAGGAGAGGGGAGAAATTAGTGGATTGAAAAAGCACACCAATTACAATATACATATTTATGTTTGTTAAACAAATATTAAAAACCATTGTGTGTGTGTGTGTGTGTGTGTGTGTGTGTGTGTGTGTGTGTAACACAGACTACAAAATAGCAGTGGTACTAGCTCTTTAAAGAGTTTGTGGAAGCCCTCTCCAAGAAATTGTATCAGAAGTTTAGGGAACAGTCATAAGATTTTTACATTTAAAAAGACTGCGAAACACTTGTTCAAACACCTGAAATAAACACACTTGAAAAATTAACTTTTCAAGAATTCCTTGGAGGTAAATCAGTGGTATGCATTTGGTTTGTATTGGCTTTTTCAGACAACATAATAAGAGTTATTGAACTAAGGTCAACCAATTAGGAAGGTTACTCTGTAAGTGAACCGACTCATTAATAGTGTACCAGCAAACTAACTACAGGCACATTCTAATACACTAAAATCCTGCTAAAAGCATTATTCTCTGTGAGGATAACAAGAATCACTATTAAGCTATCTAGTTGTTAATCATGTCTTTGTAGTGGGTTTGGGAGTCTGTCTTTAAAGAAATTTCAACAAAATGAAGTTGGCATCCACCAGTAAGGCAAAAAAACAAACACAACTCTCCTCTACACTGTACCCCCTAAAAAAAACCAACCCATCCCAACACTTTCCAACGCTGACCACAGGCTTTATCTAAGAGCATTTCTGTTCCTTTTACTTGAGATGGCTTCATTTTCTAGGCTACTTTTTTTCTTTTCTAAGGAAAACAATGTAAAATAGAACCTTAAAAAGAAAACATCAAAATCCAGACAAGACCCCAAGTCATTTTGAATTGATATAATCTTGATTTTGAGAGTAAACTGTGAGAACACATCAGAATTGGACTTAATGAGTGAGGCCAAAGCCTTTAAAGGTTAATGAAGGAAAGGATCAAACCTATATATAAAAGACATCCTGTTTAAAAGTGAGTTTTCTCAAATATCCAACATCCTCCCATGGAGTGTTTGAGAAACTGACAAAACCATCTCTAATTTCCAGAAAAATAAGTGGAAGTAGTTAATGACAAGTAAAAACAAAAGTCCTAGCTAATGTAATAAGATACTAAAAGGTATATAGACTGGGCAGGAAGAAATCAAACTGTTTTTGTTCACAGATAACATGATTGTCTATGTAAAAAAAAATCTAAAAGAATTGACAAGACTCCTAGAACTAATAAGCAATTATAGTAAGGTTGCAGAATATAAGGTTAATATACAAAAGTTCATTGCTTCTCTATATATCAGCAGTCAACAAGTGGAATTTGAAATTTAAAAACACATTTCCATTTACATTAGCACCTCCAAAAATGAAATACTTAGGTATAAATATAACAAAACATGTACAAAATCTATATGAGGAAAACTGTAAAACTCTAATGAATGATATTAAAAAACCTACATAAATGGAGAAATATTCCATGTTCAAGGAAAGGAAGACTTAATTTTATCAAGATGTCCATTCTTCTCAATTGATCTGTAGATTCAATGCAATCCCAATCGAAATCTCAGCAAGTTATTTTGTAGCTATCAACAAACTGATTCTGAAGTGTATATGGAGAGGCGAAAGACCCAGAATAGCCAACCCAATTTTGAGGGAGAAAAACAAAGTCAGAGGGACAAAAAGTGGGACAAAGAAGTATAACAGAGCCATCTGGCTGTATGAACTAGAGGAAATGAAAGCAGATGACAGCCTGAATCTTTCCCTGGGACTGTTACAGCAAAAAGTCTGTCTAGATGTGTTTGTAAGGTAGTAAGGTATATGTGGCAATTTGAGTTGTATATGTGTACAAAATATATATATTCTCTGCAGAGAACTTGCTTATTTATAAGAGCAAAGTAGTGGGGGAGGCTGTTCTGCAGGTGGAGAAAAGACAGAGGGAATTAGAGGCAGTTTAGGAACCTCTATCAGGATAAATAGCTGAGAAAGCCTAACTGGCTTCAACCAGAGGTCTCTCATTCTGTATGTTAAATGCAAATGCAAAAGATGAGCTTTTGCTTTCACTTGATTCTCAGTATGAGTGACAACTGTTTGGAAAAGACTCCAAGGTAAATAACACTGATCCCCTGAAATGTGAGAGGGCTTCATTAGGCAAAAACAAAGCAAAAGAAAGCTCCAAAAGGGAGAATGGGTGGAAGCAACCAATGAAGGTTCAAAAGGTGGAAAAAGAAGCCCCAACTTTTCGCTGAGATCAGGAGGGAGGAAAATAAAGCTAGATGGTCCCTGTAGCCTTCCACTGAGCCTGTGTTCTATTTAGTTGAATGAATGCTGCATCAATGACAGGGCAACAGAAAATGTTTGAGATCATGTTATCAGTACCTTTTCTTTTCCTTAAAATGGGCCAGAAAGACTGACCAGACCAAATCTTCAAAACTCAGTTCTAGAAAATACACAATCACCATCTCATCATATCACAGTCACATCACAGCTACTCTGCTTCCCCAGCGATAGAGCATAAATGATGAGCTAGCAGGCATGAGAACAAGCAACACATACAGTAGCTAAAGGTGGTTTTTCTGACCACAGGGGAGAGCTACAGAATTTTGGAATTTAGCTAATTTCCACAACTACAATGATAAGAAAAGAGAGACCAAAATTACCAAAGTCATAAGTTCTCTGAGTTTATGCTACCTCCTAGAGCACTGTGGCCTGGCTTACAAGAGGGCAGCTACCCCTAAAGGCATGTGTAGGAAGCTTGAAAATGCATCTCCTCTGTCCTGGGTTTGAGCTGGAGAAATTAGCACAAGTAGTATCTGCGTATAAGGGGTGAAAATATTCAGGGTGGTTGATAATGTGCCTGAAAGATTATTTGACAGCCTTAGGGAAAGTCACATACCTAACATAGAAAGTAGAAAACCAGCAGAACCAGGGTCTGTAAAAAATGCAGAATACACATACCAAAACCTGAGCTCACTGCACATCAGGGTGCTCTTAACCCTGATGAGAATCTAAGCATAACCCAAACACAACAAAAAAGAGAATCTTCTTACCCCCTCCATGAGTGAGACTCCTGCTCTTTGACGAAATTCAAGCCCTAAAGGATACTAATGATTAGTAAAGCAACCTCCTCACCACAGTGTTCTTGGAGACTATTCCTAGCCAGAGTCATTTGGCAGTAGTCTATATGCTATTTTTAACTTACATCTCTGTAGTCCTGGTGCCCTCCATTCACCTCTGTTTTTGTAGTGCAGCAACACTGGCTTCAGTCAGTCCAGTGAAACATGGCCATCCTAAATTAATTGAGCGATTTTGGGATTTCCAAGGGCTAAAACCGAGTATGCCTGGACTTAGGTCAAGAGAATGAGGCATGAGGGAGGTGCCGCTTGTTGTTTAATATTTTCTGAAAGGCTACAAAGCTCTAATATACATGAGAACAAAATTATGACAGGATCTTTAGCCTCTGGGAGCCTGGGATGAGTCTTCTTGAAAAGCTACAGTGCTGGCTTCCCACAGAAGCAGAGCAACCGTTAAGGAACAGCACACCATCAGTGACTGGCTGGTGTGACTGCATTTAGCAAGCAGAGCTTTTCAGCAAGATGGAGAGGCACTCCTTGTTCTCTGCTCTGAGGCCTGGCAGCACAGATTCAGCCTCATTTAATGCACTTATTATACTCCATTTATCACCAGTCACTTGTTTGTTGATTCTACAAGCATTTACTGAGTGCAGCCTAGTATGTATTAGGCATAGATCAGCCTCTTAATAAATGCTGCTAAAATGAACAAATGAACTTCACTCGGTCTATAGAATACAGTATGGGTATGTGTGTGTAGAGGGCATAAGTGGAGGATTTTTAATGGAGGTTTTGCTTAAGTTAAATCTAGAAAGATGAGTAAGAGTTTCTACAATGAATAAAGGATGAAGAATGATTTCGTAAAGATGTAAAAACACACACACTGTTCCTCAGCTAGTATGAAACAAAACTGGGTGCTAGGTAGAAATAGGCAAGGAAACCTGCTTTCACGTAGAATTACCATTAGCCCAAAGAACTGATTGGAATAGTATACCTAAAGTAATTAGAAAGAAATATGTCCTTAGATTTCAGGAACTAAAAATAAACTGACCCAGAGAACTTGATTTTCTGAAGCCGGTGTGGTAGGCAGACTTTCAGATGGCTCCCCCTGAGCCCTGCCTCCTGATATTCATGGCATTGTATTATTCCCTCCTCTGATTTGGTAGGGGTATCACCTACTGTGATTAAGTTACAAAATATTACTTTCACCTTGCTAGTCAATTCTATTACCTTCCTAGTGTGCACACTTTTATCACATAAGCTGCTATGTTGGAGAGGCTCACATGGCAAGGCACTTAGGGTGGCAAACGGACAGTGAGAAACTGAAGCTCTCAGTTCAAAAGAGCCTGAGGGACTGAATTCTGTCAACAACCACTGAGTGAACTTGGAAGCAGATCCCCAGTTGAAACTTAGGATGAGACTACAGACGCTGAGCTGACACCTTGATTTTAGCCTTATGAGAGACCATGAAGAGAGAATCCAGCTAAACTCTGTCTGGATTCTTGACCTGCAGATACCATAAGATAATAAATATGTGCTGTTATAACTGGCTAAGTTTTGGGGTAATTTGTTATGCAGCAGTAGTATATAGACAAAAGTGGGGAAGCCCTGATAAGTTCCAAGGCTCTCAATGTGTGCACTGCAGTTATGGCAGAGGACCTGGGACACAACATTCCTGTGTGTCACCAATTCTCTAGTGAAGTGTGTGTTCAAATCCTTTCCTCTGTTTACATTTGGGTTGTTTGTATTCTTATTGTTGAGACTTGAAAATTCTTTTTTTTTTTTCTAATTACAGTTGACATGAAATTTTATATTAGTTTCAGATGTAACCACAGTGATTAGACATTTGTATAACTTATGCAGTGATCACCCTGATAAATCCAGTACTCATCTGACACCCTATATAGTTATCACAATACCAATGACTATATTCCCTATGCTATGCTCTACATCCCCATGACTATTTTCTAACTACCAATTTGTACTTCTTAATCTCCTCCGCCTTCACTATCTCCTCACCCCTCAATCTGACAACCATCATAATGCTATCTGTATCTATGAGCTTGTTTCTGTTGTTTGTTCTATCCTCTACTTAGAAGTTAACAAGTTATTCTGTTACTGTTTCATGAATTTCAGTGGACTCCTGGGTAAGAATTAAAGGACTTCGTTACTCACAGCACAGCCATAGCAAGAGCTTTGCCATGGTTTCTTACATCACTTCTCCATGTCTACCAAGTGCCACGTGGGTGGTACAGGATCTGTGATAGATGCCTGTATATGTAGTGCAATGTGTTATAGGAGAGGAACACTGATATTTGGGGATTCACTGCAGCTTTCTTTTTTATTAGAATTGGCACGGTATATCTTTTTCTATCCTTTTAACTGATTTGTGTTTTTATATTTAAAATGTGTTTCTTGTAGTCAGAATATATAGTTGGGTTTTGCTTTTTCAGTCAGAAAACCTCTGCTTTTTAATTGAGATGTTCAAACCATTTATATTATTGTTATTATTGATATGGTTTGGCTTAAGTCTACCATCTTGCTATTCATTTTCTGTATGCTTTGTTCCATTTTTCTTCTTCTTCTGCCTACTTTTGAATTAAGGTTTTCTATGATTCTACTTATCTCATTTGTTGGATTTTTCTATAAATACTTTTGTTATTTTGGTGGTTGTGTTAGGGTTTACAGTTTAATTCTTTAACTTATTAGCAACTACCTTCAAGTGATACTATGCTTCGTGTATTGTGTGAGAACTTTACAATAGTGTGTTTCTATTTCTCCATGCCTTTGGTGGTATTGTCATACATTTTACTTATTTATATATTTAAAAACATACAACACATTATCATTATTTTTGTTCAGACAGTCAAGTATCTCTAAAGAGATATAATAGGCAAAATAAATGTTTACCTGTGTTCTTAACATTTCTAGTTATCTTCATTCCTTTTTGTTTCTTATTTCTATCTTGTATTATTTTCTTCTGCTTGAATAATTGCCTTTAACATTTATTGTAGGGGATTACTCCTGGTGATGAATTCTTTCAGATTTGGAATGTCTGAAGTCTTTATTTCAGTTTTTAAAAACAACAGCTTTATTGACATGTAATTTATATACCATACAATTCAACCATTTAAAATTAGTCAGTGTTTTTTAGTATATTTGCAGAGTTGTACAACCATCACCATAATCAATTTTAGAATTTTTTTATTACTCTAATAAGAAACTCTATAACCACACCATAGCCCCACCTTCTGCTTCCCCTCACCACTAGACTTAGGAAACTACTATACTGTTTATCTGTATTTGCCTTTTCTGGACATTTCATTTAAATGGAATAATACAATATGTGGTCTTTGTGATTGGCTTTTTAAATTTAGCATAATATTTTCATGGTTCACCCATCTTGTAGCATATACTGGTACTTCATTTCTTTTTATTGCCAAATAATTTTCCATCTTATGGATATAACATTTTATTTATTCATTTATCAGCTCATAGACATCTGGGTTGCTACCCTTTTTTTTTGGCTATGATGAATTTCAGTTCAATGACTATACTTTTTCACTATCTTACATCTTTATCATATGTTTACTTCCCTTCTTAGCCAGCCTGGAGTCTATGACCTAGCACTAAAAATGATCTGTTTAAAACACCAAAAACCCCTTGCTCCTTTTTTCTGTCCATAATTCTTGCCTGGTAAGACTCAACCATTGGCTAAATCATCTGTTTAGTTCACACAGCTGCTGAACCTTGTAGGAGAAATCATTTAACAGTGCTGTCTGGATTCATATCACATATATTACCATAATTCTCAAACGGGCAGTTGCACTAATAGATGATTTTACTCCAAAGCCAACCATTTCACACCCTTGTTTTCTTTATATCTGCACCACCCTCCTTGCTAACACTAGGGTAAGGAATAGCAGAAATTTCAAAAAGAAAATTGAATCGCAAAAGCTCTACAAAATCAACTCTTAAAAGAACTCTATATATGAGTCTCATTAGTGTGTCTCCATGGAAAGCAGTATTTACAATACCTTCCCACCCATCTGTAACCTTGAGGCCACAAAGATTGGGAGGCATTCCTTCCTGCCTCCCATTATGGAATTTAGAGATACTACCACCCTTGCCTTTCCCTGTCACATCAGCCATGGTCCTCTTCATGCACCTCTAATTTCCCATCACACATTGCTTGTAACATCAAAGTTCTCCATTTCCCAGCTACAATAAGATTCTGCCATCCCTTGGCTTGTGTGTGCCTTTCAGATACATTTCCAGTACAGGTGGAAGAGTTGGTGGAGAGTCTTCATCACTCTTCCTCAAAAGGCACCCTGTGTTCCTAAACATTCTGTTTTCTGGGGATGAGTGAGCAGACAGTTGTCATGAAGGAGACAACCAAGCCATCAGGCTGGTGTAGGGTATGGAGAGTGAAGACAAAGTGAGAGCATAGAACACTGCCAGTGAGTGGGCACCTTTAGTTTCTGGCTCTGTAACCCTTACAACCAGACATCCTCACCACATAAGCTTCCCTAAGACAGATCACAGTCTTTGACACTACACCCACCTTGTGAAACAGAAGGGCTTTGTGATGCAACCTAATGGCCTGGTTCCATTGTCTGTGAGGCGGAGATGACAAGGCATAGCATTGGGGGTCATTAGGAACCAGGATCCTGAATTCCTTGATAGAGGGATGTCTGGTCTTCTCATGCTAATGAGGTTTAGACCATGTTGAGCCATACCTTTGTTCTGTGGGATATTGGATATTCCTTATATACCTATGGCTCCATCTTTATTATTATCCTAATTATCTGGCAAGTGAAAAGGAGTTACCATGGATTAACTTTGGAACCTAAAAGGAGCTGCTGCTGGGTAGGAAAACACTGTGACCACAATTGAATTAATTAAGCCTCAGCTAAAAAGCTTATAAGACCTCAAAGACTCTCCTTCTGCCAATTTTTTTACCATGTGTTCAATTACTCTAACATGATATTTCTTTTCTTAGATCCTAGAAATGATTCCTTACCAGCCCATCTCTGTAGTGTATTCTAATTGAAAAATTAAGGGTGTGTCTATCTACCGTGAGTTGAGATCTAGATGAAATGGAATCTACCTAACTGGATCTCAGAAGAGATCTCCCAATATGGGGATTCTTCTGGTTGGTGGTCCATTAAGATATTTATAAGCTGAAGTCCTTTGTCTAGTAGAACTGCAAACCCTTTAATGTGTTCCACTCTTTCTTTTGTTTCATCATAAACCTCATGTGGAATTTCTCCTAAAAATAAATGGCAGGTACAGAGTATGGATAGCCCTAAAATGAATAGAAGCAAATAGAAAAGAGAAATGTTGGAGTAAAAAGATGGTGTACTGAAAGGGAAGTTATGAAAGTAAATAAAATACAGATAAATAAAAAGGGATTGGAAAGTGTATATTAGCTTTAACTTGTTTTGGACATGAACAAGAAATGGTGCCCCATCTTCACACATTTTTTTTGTCTTTAAGCGTCACCGAAAGGTCAGGCAAAGGGCTAGAGATGCAGCATCAAGAGGTAAAGTACATTTTCTTCTATGACTGGCCTCTACTGTGAATGAGATCCCCATAGATCCTGTCCCTCTTTGACTTCCAGTGTCAAGAGCCAGGTGCTCTAATCCCTGAAGAGTCCAATTCTCCAAGTTGACAAATTCTCCCAGAATAATTCCTTGGGTGAGAAATCTGGGCCTGAGAATGTTCCAAAATTCTCTACCTTACCCCAGGGAATAGAATGAGGAAGTAGGGCAGAAGTCTTTAACTGTGTCATTTACTAGTTTTACAACCCTGTGGATGTTACTTCATCTCTGTCTTTTATCCAAGAAATGGGCATCTGAAGATCCTGCCTCATTTACAGTGTGGTTGTGAAGGACTAATAGGATTAGCTCAGGGAAAACACATGGTAACTGGATAAGTCATACCCAGACATGCCTTAGAGCATTGACTATTGGGGTTTTCAGTCTCCTCTCATTCAAAGGCCTTCAGCTGCCTATAAGATATCTGTGAAGCCTCTCCTGTTCCATATAACACTGTCTCCTGGTTTCTCAGCTAGGAGACTTTCCTGGAAAGAAGCTGAGAAGCCATGGGAGCTGCTCTCTATCATGAAAAGGTGATCTCTTGCTCTTCCTAGTCTCCCAACTCTGGCCTGGTCTGTGATGATTTCTGTGCTGGTCCTGGGGCAGGGATGAAGAGAGGGATAATGGCTGGGAGGGAGCCAGACACAGTGGAGGCTGGAGCACTGGTTGAGAGGGTGCCAGGACAGAGGGAGGTTCAGATGTCTCAGGAGGGAGGAGTCTCCCAGTTCTGCTCTGAGCTAGGCTCATAGTGCTCCTGCAGTTCAGGATTTGTCTACTGCATAATTCATTAAACACTCTCTATGGGTTTG